>OU015503.1:125165522-125730522 GCA_907164885.2 Dolomedes plantarius
GTGGGTCAGCTCCTTTCCATTTCTCAAATTTCCACTATTTTCATGCATGCAAAATTAAACTTTTCCGCCCACCAATCGACAAATTTTTTATTTCCATGTGTTTTACAACTCTTCATCTTTAAGGATATACACATTTTTATAAAGTTAAAATGTTTTTCATTGCAAACGAAGCCTTTTCCCCAAAGCAGTTTTCCGAATTTCACACAAACGACAATTTTGATGGACAAATATTTTGGTTTTCTGCACCTATTAATGTCAGTTTTGCGATTTATCGGCATTTGCTGGATGTTCAGCTTCCAATATATACCAAATACATTTCATAAAAAAATGTTATTCTAAAAAAGCGTACTTACAAAACTCACTTTTGAAATTTCCCGCGCTGATCGCCATAGTATTTTAATGTAACTGAATGCCGAGTTTGTAATTTTTCGACTTATCATTTTACTCACTAATAATTCCAGGAAGTTCGTGAAATTTGTTTCTAATTATTGAGCAACTGATGAGGATTCTTCCGCCACCAATTTTGAATTCCTGAAAACTGTCTTTCTATTTTTTTAAGCACTTTTCTTCTATGAAATTTAATATTTACATTCGGCCATGTTGCCAAAATGAAAAATTATTAGTTAAGAAAAAGTCTGAGAACGAGTCATTTAATAATTGAAATCCAGAAATGATTTTAAAGTACCAGAAATAATTTTAGTTTTAGGAAATGAGAAGTTAAAACCTTTAGAATTTTTTCTAATTGAATGAACTTTTTGTTTAAAAAGCAAAATTTGAAAACGGAAATTTGAACGAATTATTTCAAAAGCCAAAAACTAAATTTGAAAAAGAGAATTTTAAATAATTGTTTCGTTTTTAAAAAATTCTAATATATTTTTAAAAGTCATCAAACAGTTTTTAATTTTTAAGAAATAAAACCATTTCATTTTAAATCGATAAAGCAACACATCGGGTTGCCACTCAGCTAGTATATATATACACAGGGTAAATTTTCTTAAAACTGACACCACTCAGAGCCATCTGTAGCGCGATCTGTCAGGTGGAATTCCACCAAAATTGATAGAGGGACTAAGGACGACATGGGAAAGAAGTTCCGTGAAAAAAAAAAAAAGTTCCAAAAGTCGCCAATAGGGGAATATATGGCGCTGCTGTTGTCGGAGCACCCGAGAATTTGCATAAAAGGCAAGTAAAACATTAAAATGCACATTCATGACTACGTTGTCGACAGCAGCGCCAGTATTTTGGGCTAGAAAGTGCAGAATCTGTTGCGCCTTCGCTTTACGGAAGAAAGGGTCATCAGTCGTTATTTTCTACTTGCTGTTGTTTGTAACTTATGGAACTGTTTCCATAAGTTACACACGACGCTGGGAGTTAAATTGAACTCTCTACAAATTTGGACTTGAGATTGGCTTGCTTCTAACCTCCCCACAATTCGCCACCTCATTCCATCATCTAAACGTTGGTGGTTACTCATTTTTACTGTTATAATTTGAAATTAACCGATTGCTGCAAAATAACACCAAGAAATTCGCTGAGGTGTGCTTAGCGAACAAAATGCGTCTTAGCTTACGCGCGCTTATAAAGGCTGTTTCTCTACTGGCTCCGTCTACACAAACGTGTACGCTTACGTACTTGATGTACAAGATTTGCATTTTTGTCTAGAAGCATTGGTTTCACATTCAGTTCAGTTCTTTTCATGAAATTCGATAAAATATGCAAATTCTCTTAATTTATTTCACCAGTGTAATTGAGCCTTTTCGTCGAAATACACAACATTTGGATTAACGAAACAATTTTGATCTCCTGAGATATGGCGTATATCTGTTGTGAACTTACTAATGAACTCTTAGGGCCTGTTCACATAGGAGTCCGTTGTGTAGCGTAAAGGGAAAGATGACGTTGAGACGAAAATAAACCAATCATGAGCGTTAAAAATTTCATTGTTAATCGTTTGGAGGCCTATGATTGGTTTATTTTCGTCTCAACGTCATCTTTTCCTTAACGTAACGCAACGCAACGCAACAGACTCCTATGTAAACAGTCCCTGAGTGCCTCAGTTGCCGAAGGCAACATTTATCTTTTTTTAGGCGAAACGCAAATGAGATTGGTTTGTGATCCGAGAACACTGCAAATTGTCTACCATTTAGCATGTGCCTAAAATGGCGAAGAGAGGAGTAAACAGCCATTAGTTCTCTATCATAAGTGCTGTAGCGAACTTCTGAAGAGGTAGGGCCTGTTCACATAGGAGTCCGTTGCGTGCGTTGCGTTAAGAAAAAGATGACGTTGAGACGAAATTAAACCAATCATAGGCGTTAAAAATTTCATTGCTAATCGTTTGGAGGCATATGATTGGTTTATTTTCGTCCCAACGTTATCTTTTCCTTAACGCAACGCAACGGACTCCTATGTGAACAGGCCCGTAAGCTCGCATGAGAAAAAAGCTAGTGAAAATGAAATGAACTAAACTATGGGCCGAATTCAATGTAACGCTTTAGCTCTTTAGCAAACCTCAATTTTGCTAACTGTTAGCACATCGGCATTCAAATGTCCCGTTCGCTCTCCGATCCGAGCACCACTCTCCGACGAGGGAATGTTCGGCAAACCTCGGAAGCTTTTAAGCGAATGCTCTCAGTAAGCCAATCAGACAGCCCAAATTCATCGCCAGCGCGACATCAAATGTAAACAAACATGGAAACTTCGGAACTGATAAAATAAAAATAATAAAAACGAGTAATGCCTGGATACGCAACAAAAGAAAAATGAATCAAATGATTTTAAATTTGTGGATAGACTACTTACAAATATTTTCATAATTCTATGTTCAACTTTATTTGAAATATTTATAATTCACTATGTTAAATTACCGGAAGCTTTATTTTTCTTTTCTTTTAGCAAAATGCCACATTTTTAAAAATTAATTAGTAGAGAATACAGATGATGAAAAATATTACGAATATGGAGGATATGAAGTAAAATATATTTAAAACAAAGTTTAGCTAAATGTTAAAATATCGTTGTATTCAGTAATCTAACCTTCCAAAAGCTATTTATTTTGACATTAAAAAAAAGTTTCTGATAAAATGATACACTGAACTTTATGTGATGTCCTTGTTTCAATTAAATACATTTAATAAAATCTTTTAAAATAGTTATCACATTGATGTGTTTCCCATCTGAAATAAAACACATTCAAATCTCTGAAGTTTATACTAACAGCATGGTATTTAAAACTAACAGTATTGCATTTAAAATTTTCAAATATACACATTATATTATACAGACAAACTTTAAATTAAATAGTATTATTTAAGATGTACTCACCTGATTATTCTCAGTTAAGATTTAGAATTCATAACATTCAAATTATGCATCACAATTAATAGTAGCCAAAAAAATTACAAGTACAGACACTGCTTCAGTATAAATACAGCACTGCACAAGAATTCATTTAGCTCAATCTTTTAAATGTTGATACAATATCCTTTTAAGAAAATCGATAGATTAACAGTCTTTTAAACATATCCATGTGTAAATGAAGAAAATGCTAAATCTGGTTTAATTGAAGTACAAGGGAATACAATTGATAGTACTTTGTTTTTTTCGACTATCACTAATTTTGGTTCATTGCAAATATACGTATATTTGCAGGAATGAAATGAATATCTTAAAATTATACAATTTTAAGGTATTCATTTCATTCCTTACACTAGGCGCAAATAAGCAATGTTTAAAAGATAAAGTATTTGAAGTACTGCATACTTAAGTTACTATCTTTTTTCAATTTGTGGCGATAAAAATTTTAAATTTCAAGTTATCTTAAATGTTGTAGTCATGCAGAAAAAAACACAGTTTCACAAATATAACAGTCAAACAAAATTAAATATAATTAATTTCTGTATTAATCTTTTTCTTTATGAGGAATAGGGCAGTAAAATACTCAGCTGCATTGTAGTTTTGTAGTTTAATATTTTAATTTACAGTGACATATCTGTAAAGTACTATCAATTACAATGGAATACAATTGATAGTACTTTGTAAAGTACAGCTACAATGCAGCTGAGTACAGTAAAATACTCAGCTGCATTGTAGTTTTGTAGTTTAGTATTTTAATTTACAGAGTGACATATCTGCAAAGTACTATCAATTACAATGTTTTTGTCGACTATCACTGATTTTAACTCATACCTATTCAAAGATACAATTTTAAGGTATTCATTTCATTCATTACACTAGGTGCAAATAAGCAATGTTAAAAAGATAAAGTAACGAAGTAATGCATAGTTAAGTTACTATATTTTATTCAATTTGTGGAGATAAAAATTCAAAATTTCAAGTTATCTTAAATTTTGCAGTTATGCAGAAAAAAAATACAATTTCAAAAATATTTTAGAATTTTCTTAAGAAGCACACAGAGAACAGTCAAGAAGCAGTTGATTGAATCACATTATAAATATAACAGTCAAACAAAATTAAATGTAATTAATTTCTGCATTAATCTTTTTTCTATGTGAGGAATTCAGTAATTTAATCCACAATTCAATTAGTACAATTAAGAACAATGGAATAAAATTGATAGTATTTTTTTTTTTTTGGTCGACTATCATCAATTTTGGTTCATAGCTATGCAACAAATATATAATTTTAAGGTATTCATTTCATTCGTTATACTAGGTGCAAATAAGCAATATTTAAAAGATAAAGTAATGAAGTACTGCATAGTTAAGTTACTATATTTTATTCAATTTGTGGCGATAAAAATTTAAAATTTCAAGTTACCTTAAATTTTGCAGTTATGCAGAAAAAAATACAACTTCACAAATATTTTAGAATTTTCTGAAGAAACACACAGAGAACAATCAACAAGCAGTTGATTGAATCACATTATAAATATAACAGTTACAGAAACATGGTTTGTACCAAATTTCATAGTCCTGGCTGAAATTTCAAGACCCATAGCTAAGCCAAATTTGATTTTAGTTATAGTTTTATTAATTTTTAATAGAACATTATATTAGGTCAGGAATAAGCTTGTGCATTGTAAAATTTAACATTAGTAACTGCTTTTGAAAAGGCATGACTTTTTCTAACACTTAAATTTTGTTTACAAAGAAGAAAAAGAAGAAAAAAAGTAAAGTCCTGGAAACTGGAATTAACCACATTTTATAAAATTGAAACAAACAGAAATCAATGTTGTGCTCATGAAAATCATACTTAAAGACATATTATAGCTGTACTTTTTTTCAGATTGAAAAAAAAAGTGTCTTCTAGGTAAGCATTCAATTACACACTGACAAAATTTAACACAATAAAACAATTATTGCACACATGGGAGAGCAGTTTCTTCACAGACATACTAGATAAAATTGTTCCTTTTATGTAAAAGAGTAATAAATGGGAAAAATCAATATCCACTATGGTTTTTATTAAAAAAGAGCAACACCCAGGAAGAACAACCCATTTTATATACATCAAAATTTAATTTCCAGGGAACAGGTATTGGGCTTAAGTTTGTAATTTGTCTGGGA
This sequence comes from Dolomedes plantarius, assembly GCA_907164885.2. Classification (NCBI taxonomy): domain Eukaryota; kingdom Metazoa; phylum Arthropoda; class Arachnida; order Araneae; family Dolomedidae; genus Dolomedes; species Dolomedes plantarius. The sequence goes on from OU015503.1 coordinate 125,171,048, forward strand.
AGAGGAATATAAATTTTTAAAATGCTTTCCAGCTTAAATACAAATATTTTGTAGTGTTATTACTAAGTTTCTGGTGATTGATACAATTCTCATTCTTTAGCACGAAGAATGATTAATTAAACGTATTTTCTAAAATTCTTCTGTGCTCTTCCACTACGGATATCTAAACTGAGAAGAGATCAAATGTTTGATAGTTAAAATCTATATTTCGTTTGTGTGTGCGAACTGTATATAACTCGTCCATTTTACAAGAGTCACAAGCGAAAGCGATTAAAGCTACAGAAATTCTCAAATCATTATACTAATCACTAATACCATAATGTCTACTGTAAATTTCTAAATCATTATACATAACGGTAAACATGAAATTTTTTTAAAGTGCTCGTAACAAAAGATAATTTGCTTATTTATAACGTATTTTACGTAACTGCTAAATAAATATAATTTGGAATATTCAAAAATACAAGAAAGAGTTAATTACTAACTTCAAAACAGTAGAAACTAGTTGAAACCTTAATCAAAACAAAAACACCACCAGATAAACCACCTTGACCCGTTCTTACCAGCAGGTGGCGGGTCCGTGTTTTGATTATTGCCTTGGCCTTGGAGGTTTGGCATGTAGGAAAGAACTAGATCCATGGTCATGTGTTTTTTTGTACTCTATTCTCTCTTTTAGGTTGGAAGTAGTCGCTTAAAAGTGCTATTCTAAAGAAAGCTTTTATAGCTGATGGTTGTAATATTTAGACAGTGGTGTAATTCGCCTCTGAATGTGCTAGTTTCTTCATGTAAATCTTAAGAATAAATGTTTTGTGATGTACAAAGACCATGATTTTGCCTGAATCCACACTGACTACAAAACAACGCCGGCGTAATCGAAAAGACCCGTCAGGTAAACTAAGATTTTAATTATAATTTCTAGTTTGGAATTTTGAGACGGGACATTTTTTGGCGCCCGAACAGGGACGCCGGTCTTGAAAGTTGTTTTGAAGTAAAATATTGATATCCTTTAACTGATTGGATAAATGAATGGAATATATTCTATATTTTTGAAGATGTTTATTTAAACAGTATTGAATTTTGAATAGATATATTCTATATTGAAGAAATGTTTTATAGTATTGAATAGAATTGTTTTCTATAAGTAACGGTTTTTTTTAATAATCTGAAGTTAGTGAAGAATAATATTATCTTGTTTGAATTTGCAACGTTGTGTTTTCATTTAATAAACTTTCGATTTATGAATATCTGTTGAAAGGGAAATTAGTCTTATGCTATGGATCAGCTAATTAAATTGCGTGGCTCTTATCGAGGTACCTTTACAAAATTTGCAGAAAAGGTGAAGGACTTTTTGAAATCAGAAGCCATCGATCTTGATTCTTGCGCCGGATTTTTGGCACAGCTGCAAGAAAAATATTCTAAAATTGAATCCTTTGATGAGGAAATTCTTAACACTTTGCGGAGCGACAAGAATTGTACTCAGAAAATGTTGAATGATGAAATCGAAAGTGCTGATAATTATAGTGGTACATTTATTGACTTAAAAACGAAACTTGAACGACGATTGAATTCTTCAGGCGATTTGAATGGAACACATATTGAAAGCGAAGCAAATTCCAAAAGAAATTTTAAACTACCAAAAATTGAATTACAAAAGTTTGATGGTAATCTAAAGGATTGGCTTTCGTTTTGGGGGTTATTTGAAAAAATTCATAAAGATGCAAATATTTCGGAAGTAGACAAATTTCAATATCTTCTCCAATCGACTCAAAAGGGTTCAAGAGCTAGGGAAGTGGTGGAATCTTTTCCTGTAACAGCTGAAAATTATCAACAGGCTGTTGAATGTTTACACATGCGTTTTGGCCGAGAAGACGTATTAGTTGAAGTTTATGTCAGGGAATTGTTAAGCCTTGTGCTTGGTAATACTTTAGGTCAGGAACATAAACTACCGATTTCGAAACTTTACGACAGATTAGAGACACAATTAAGATCTCTAAAAATGCTTGGCGTCACCAGTGACAAGTATGCGTCTATGTTGTACCCCTTAGTTGAATCCAGTCTACCAATTGAGCTTTTACGCATTTGGGAAAGACACTTAAATTCTGTTTCTCTTGGATCTAACGATAAAACTTTTAATAAATTAGAAACATTGATGCAATTTCTACGTAATGAAATTCAAGGGGAAGAGAGAATTAATCTTGCTACAAGTGGCTTTGGGTTTGAAAACAAAACAAAGAAATCTTTTCAAAATAAGTCCAAATATTTTCCAAATCAAAATAAAGCTATCCCAACTGGTATGGAACTTTTAACCTCATCCCAAGGTAAACAGAGTAGAGAACATGAGTGTGTATTCTGCGATAAGCCAATGCGGAAGCCATGCCGCACTGCGGCCAATGCCCAGTGCGGAATGCAGAAAGGTAGTAAATTTTACTTATGAACAAAGAAAGCAAAGCCTTATGAACCGGGGAGGCTGCTTTAAATGCTTAAAATTGAACCATGTTTCTAGTTCGTGTAGAAGTAAATATAACTGCACGATTTGTGGAAAATCCCACCATAGTCTCCTCTGCAGAAATAATCAAAAATTCACTCCCAATACACAAGGTGTTAGGAGTGACAAAGCTACTTCCGTGCAAGACGAAACATTGGCTAATGTTTCTTCGACTCCAAGAGTTTTGTTGCCAACACTCGTTGTCGTTTTGAAGGGTGATAACAGGAGTTTGAAAATACGTGCAATAATCGATTCCGCATCCCACAGATCCTACCTGTTAGAAAGCACTGCGGAAAAGGTCGGCTACAAGTCGATGAGGAAGGAAAAATTGAAACATTCCTTATTTGGCGGTTCAAGCACGAATACTTGTGAACACAATGTCTATAAAGCTTACCTCTCTGATATCGGTGACAACTACCGCTGTAATTTTGATGTTCTTAACCAGACTACAATTTGTCAAACTATGCCACCTAGCACACAACTGTGTGAAGATGATTTGTCCGATATGGGGATACGTTTAGAAGATTGCCTTGGCCCCATAGAACTTCTCATGGGTGCAGATGTGGCCGGTAAGCTAATGACAGGGAAATTGAAAAGACTTAAATCTGGTCTTACAGCTGTGGAAACAAAGTTAGGTTGGACGGTCTTGGGTCGTACAAAGGGACATTCGGAGCAGACTGAAAACCTTGTAGTTACTTCGATGTTAGCTACAGATGTACGAATTGCAGACCTGTGGGAATTAGATAGCCTTGGTATCAGAGATCCTGCCGAAAAACAATCCCAATTAGAACTTGAAGAGGCATCTGGAAAACATTTTGAAAAGACCCTAAGCAGAGATGGTGATGGCCGATACGTGGTCTCATTGCCATGGATAGAGGGACACCAAGTTCTCTCAGATAATAAGGTTGTTGCTGAGCGAAGACTGAAATCAACTGTGAATGCTCTAAAAAATAAGGGCTTAATTGAAGATTATGAAGAAGTCTTTAATGAATGGCTTGGTGAAAAAATAATCGAAGAAGTGAAACCCGATGAGTTAGAGAAGACAAATTGTCATTACCTGCCACATAGAGCAGTCATCAAGGAGCATTCGACGACGAGAATTCGACCTGTTTTCGATGCTTCCGCGAAAGAAAAGGGTAGCTTCTCACTTAATGATTGTCTAACTAAAGGCCCAAACTACATCAAGTTAATTCCGAGTGTTTTGAATAAGTTTCGTTTGAACAAGTACGGAGTGATTGCAGACATCCGGAAAGCTTTTTTGCAAATTGGAATAAATGAAGCGGATTGCGACTTTCTCAGATTTCTGTGGTGGGAGAATGGTGATCCTAACAAAATGAAAATTTTCAGACATCGCCGAGTAGTTTTTGGGGTGAACTCCAGTCCATTCCTTTTAGGAGCTACCCTGAACTACCATTTAAGTAATGTTCCTGTTTACTTGCAAGAGACAGCTACCAAACTGAAGATGTCTATGTACGTGGATAACTGCGTTACGAGTTGCGACTCAGAAGAAGAAGTGATTAATTTTATTAAAGAATCAAAAGAGATCATGTCATCAGCATGTTTTGATCTCAGGGGTTGGATGGTTAATGGTCTGCAACCAGAAACATCAGAAACTCTAGAAGAAACTGTCTCTGTTCTAGGATTAAATTGGAATGTTTCGGAGGATACTCTATACTGCGATCCGAAATTTAGTGATTACGAAGATTTAAATTTGAGCAAGAGAATTATTCTGTCTTTAGCTAGTCAGATATTCGATCCGATAGGTTTTCTTTGTCCCGTGATTTTGATTCCAAAAATTTTATTACAAGAATGTTGGCGAAGAAAATTGCCGTGGGATGCCAGACTACCCAGTGATCTCGAGAAAAAATTCCAAAAATGGAAAAATGAATTGAAATTCTTGCAAGATATCAGAATCCCTAGAAGAATATTGAGAAATTCTGATCTGGATACTAATTTGTCATTTCACGTGTTTTGTGATGCGTCACAACACGCTTATGCAACCTGTATATATCTTAGACAAGAAAATAATTTTGGCGCTAAATGTCAATTGGTGCAAGCTCGTGCTCGTGTAGCACCTTTGAAATCTGTCTCAATTTCCAGGCTTGAACTCCTAGCATGTTGTTTGGGAGTTAGACTGATGAACTCTATTAAGAAAGATTTTCCTTACGAGAGAGCTCAGATTTTTTACTGGACAGATTCCATGAATGCTTTGTTCTGGATAAAAAACCAAGAAGCTTGGGCGGTGTTTGTTATGAACCGTGTTATTGAAATCAGATCTTTGAGCAACACAGATGAGTGGAAATTTGTTCCAGGAAGTATGAATCCTTCCGACCTCCCGTCACGTGGTTGTAATGCTGATGTCCTACTCGAATCTGTCTGGTGGGAGGGTCCTGAGTTTTTGAAAACACCCATCAGTGAATGGCCAAAGCACAAAGCGTCCCCTGAAATGCATATCGTTAACTCGGAAAAGAAGAAATCAATTATTTCCGCCTTGAACACAGAAAACACGGGAAAGTTTTATGAAAGATACTCTTCTTACATGAAGTTATTGAGAATTACAGCATGGATATGCAGATTCATCTCGAACATACGAAATTCCCATCGTACTTCAGGGGAACTTAACAACAAAGAATTGAAGCATGCTGAAATAATCTTGATGAAGATGGTTCAGAGAGAAGAGTTTCCTAACGGAATTGAAGGCCGTTTGCAGAGATTACATCCTATGGTAGATAAAGAAGGACTTTTAAGAGTAAAGTCTCTTATCCTCAGAAGCAAAGATAGCACAGATTTTCGTTTGCCTATTATTCTACCTGGAAATCACTACATAGTGCAGAGACTAATAGAGTGGAAACATAAAGAGTTGAATCACGCAGGTGTCCAAATATTAATGAATAACCTACGGGAGAGGTATTGGATACTGAGATGTAGAAGATCCATCCGACAAGTGACATTGCGTTGTGTTAGATGCAGAAGGTTTACTGTGAACTCTGTTCAACCAGAATCCCCTGCTTTGCCAGAAGATCGAATTAGAGATGCAGCCCCGTTCGAGGTTACCGGTGTTGATCTAGCTGGTCCTTTACATTTGAGACACGGGGGAAAATGTTGGATCGTGCTGTACACTTGTGCAGTTTACAGAGCGGTTCACTTCGAATTATTAACGTCATTGTCATCAGAAGCATTTTTGCAAACACTGAGAAGGTTTGTTGCGAGAAGAGGCAGACCTTTAATTATATACAGTGATCGAGGTACAAATTTTTGTGGAGCTTCGAAGTTATTCGCCGACCCTGCACATGCAAAAATCCGTAACGAAGCTCTTGTAAAGAACATAACATGGAAATTCAACCCTCCAGCTGCACCATGGTGGGGTGGCTGGTGGGAGCGGTTAATAGGCTGTACAAAGCAAATTTTGAGAAGAGTATTGGGACGAGCAGCCTTGGACTTTGAAGAACTTTATACGGTTATATGCGATATTGAAGGCTTGATGAACTCTAGACCACTAACTACTATCTCCGAAGATACTGATGATTTGGTTCCCTTGACTCCTAATATGTTTATACAAGGAATTACAGAAACTGGACTTCCCGACCTAGATAACCTTGAAAACGTGAATCTAAAAAGAAGATTTCGATATTTGTTAAAGTTGAAAAAAAATTTACGTAGCAGATTCAGAGTCGAGTACCTGGGGCAATTAAAAAATTCTAAAGGGATGGCTAAGAGCAACAAGAAAATTGCTGTAGGAGATATTGTTCTGGTAGGTCACGATAACCAAAGAAGAATAAATTGGCCATTGGCTAAGATAGTAGAAGTATATCCTGATAAGGATGGATTAGTTAGGGTGGCTAAAATTAAGACGGAAAACGGTTTTTTAATACGTCCAGTACAAAGACTGTATCCTTTGGAAATTTCTACTGAGGAAAGTGGCAACATTCGAACAAAATGTACTACACTTATAGCTAAGATACCTCCTCGAGAAACTTCGAAGAGATGCACTGATAATTCGAAGCTGTCCCCGAGTACAGACCCCAGTGCTGTCAAGAAGACGGACTCTGTTGTGAGATCCAGTCAGCAACCACGAGTTACTAGAAAGGGCAGAATCATTAAGACTCCAAATAGACTGAATTTATGAACTCATTGACTATTTTCTTTGCTTCCCATTTATTTGTTTATTGTAACATGTTTATTAATGTTTTCTTTTCCTTTTGTTTGATTTTGAGCCTTGGTGACCAAAACCAAAGGTGGGAGGATGACCCGTTCTTACCAGCAGGTGGCGGGTCCGTGTTTTGATTATTGCCTTGGCCTTGGAGGTTTGGCATGTAGGAAAGAACTAGATCCATGGTCATGTGTTTTTTTGTACTCTATTCTCTCTTTTAGGTTGGAAGTAGTCGCTTAAAAGTGCTATTCTAAAGAAAGCTTTTATAGCTGATGGTTGTAATATTTAGACAGTGGTGTAATTCGCCTCTGAATGTGCTAGTTTCTTCATGTAAATCTTAAGAATAAATGTTTTGTGATGTACAAAGACCATGATTTTGCCTGAATCCACACTGACTACAAAACAACGCCGGCGTAATCGAAAAGACCCGTCAGGTAAACTAAGATTTTAATTATAATTTCTAGTTTGGAATTTTGAGACGGGACACACCTAGCAAGCGTTAGCTAACAGGCGACCGGATATTTCGCTCTTTTTGGGCATTTGAATACGAATCGGCTAAAGAGCTAACTAGCTAACCAGCTAAAGAGCTAAAACGTTACATTGAATTGGGGGATGAAATTTTTAAGAACTCATAACCGGTAGAGAAACGCTCAGAAGATTGATTTCTTAACTCGCAACTTTTCCAATTCATTCCGGGACGCCATCTTCACAATCAAGGCTTAAGTTGTATGAAGCATTTGTGTAGCGGAGTAACTGCAGAAACTTCAAGATGAAGTAAGTACTTGACACCGATTTCAATCTTAATGAATCGTATCAATTTAATATGTTTTATAATATTTATTATTATTTATTTGTAGGATAGAACTGTGTCCGTACAGTGGGTACAAAATTTATCCTGGTCATGGAAAAAGAATGATCAAAACAGATGGAAAAGTAAGTGTTATCATAAGTCTTAAATATATATGTTTAACAGGAGAAAGGACGGTTTCATGCTATAAGAATCTTCATTTTTTTTTATTTATTTGAAGTATTATCATGGTGGTTCCATTTGATTCGTTTACTGTTTTTACTAGATTGCTTCTTAAATAATTTTACGTAACACAGACCATTGAATCGTTTTTATTTAAATGCTTAACTTAAGCTTTTAAAATTCAAATAACATGCGTAATCAGTAATTTGACTCCATACTTGAGCGGATATGTGTGTGTATTCTGCCAACATTTTCAACGTTGGAATCAATGCCACTTGTATATTTTTGATCATCGGGAAATCTACAGGATACATTTTTTATTTCGTAAATCTTTCCACGGGGGAATAATGCAATCAAATTTCTTAGTTTGTGGTCTATTTTTAATATATGACCAAGTGGTGGCTTAGCTTCTGCCCAGTACCTTCGGAAACTTGGATTCGTTTAGTTAGATCGTAAATAGAAGGAACCAGATCTTATCTTTCACATATGGCATTTTACAGAGGTGTATAGACCGCAGTTAGCTGGTGTTTCATTCTTCCTTGCTTTAAATATTGTTTTAATTGATGGTTCATGAATTCACTTCCATTATCTGTTCTTAGATTCTATTTGTTTTATTCTACTTCCTTTTTCGTTCTCCATTACTGTAATGACTACTTTTTACTGAGTTTCGAATGCTTCACCTTTATAGCGTAGAGATTTAATGAATAATTTCTTGAGAAATTGGTTATCCACATTTGTTAAATAATATTTAGCACCTCTTACAGATTCGTCTATTGGTCTAATGCGATCTACATGAATCAAATGGTGTTTGTGATGACTGTGGTGTTTTCACATCTTTAAATGGTTTTCTGAAATATTTATGCAGGTTTCACATGGTTCTAGTTTTGCTATCTCACATTCAAATTTATGTACTTCATAAGGATCATATAATCTTCATTTAAATGTCCTTATCTTTTATGCCAATTGTTCCATGATGTTGTTTCTACAGTATAGAAGTCTTGGAACAGATGTAGTATACGCAACGGGCCATCGCGCCAAAATCCCGTTCAGAGACCTGTTAGGCTTAAACTGCGAAATGTAAACAATAAATTCTTAAACTTACTGCTGGCTTTATGAAACTCGTAGGTGCGCACAGGATCTTTGCATCGCTCAGATACCCTTGCTTCACTCTGTTATGCATCCGTCCAAAAACATTACAGAAAATCCCCAGCCGCTGGCTGTTGTACAGTAAAAAAAAACTTCCGCCGGCTGTAGCGGTCAAGTCTCTCCTTTTTTGTTGTTGTTGTGTGTGTGTGTGTGCTGTTAAAATCTACATCATTCTCTGATAGTATATGTGCTGCATTTTTGTTCAGTAGTATTCTCATTTTGTATTCTGTAAGTTTATTAACAGGCGTGTAATTTCTGTTAAAATTTCACTTTTACCAATCATTTAAGTTGATCCCATGATATAATTGATGAATCATCTGCCAATTTTTTTTCTTCTGATTCAGTTCAACATTCATTATCAAATTTCTGTTTGATGTCATGTGACATGTCACTCCATTACGAAGTCTTCATTCATCTTCTGGATCAGAAAATTCCATTACAGTTAATGTTGTGCTTTCCCATTTGGTTCTTCTTCCTAATATTTTGGGAATTGTGCCAGAAATCTATAGCTTAATGTCCAGGTTTAGAACAAATATAGCAGGTACTTCTCTTACACAGATGCCACTAGGTGTGAAATGTTAAAGTTGCTAAGTCATTTCCTATCATAAATGTAAGAATGGGAAATAATATGACAGAATGTCTGTTGTCAAAATTATTTCATTATATATAAGAAAAGTATAAATACAAATAAAAAGACAAAATTAAATTTTAACAGCAGGCATGAAATGGTAAATATCTTGCAGCATTGCTGAAAACATAAGTTTTTGAATTTGAATTCATACACCACCACATGAATTCTATAAAGTACAATTCTAAATGGTGGTGAGAAGTACCTGGCTGGCATTTACTATTCCATTTCGAACTGTCCCATAATTGCTGAACAGTTTGAGAATGAGATCCAGTTTCTGAGTCTACAAAATTATACTTTGTGGTTGACAGAGAAATGTTCATAGCCAGCATCTTGCGATTCATCTGTCATATGCTTTCCAGCAATCTGAAAAGAAATACTTCCATATATTCCTCAATTGCGAACATTAAGGTTTTGCTTGAACAATCTGGAATGGCGACAAGAAAACATTCTTTTGTTTCCTAACATAGTCCGTAAAAAGCAGACTGGTTTAGAGAGACACCCAGCACTATTTTCTTCTCGTAAATAGACTTTTGTCTATTTGAACCACTTGATTGACATTTACATTTGGTGCCAAGTGGCATCCCTTTCGTGGAAAAGTACCATATAACATTTTTCTGTCATTGTTTCTTTTCACAATATTTTCTCATTGATGAATCCTGAATGCTTTAAAATTTTCTTTATCATGAAAAGTATCTGAACAATGCTAAAGTCTAGATGTTCTCTTTAAATTGTTTATATTTATTTTCTTTAAATTCGCTAATGCATCACTGTCTGATTGTAAACTTCAGGTAGGCCTCTTAATACAAAATCTAGAAATTCTTTGTCTTCAATTGCTGCTCCTAAATTTCTAGCATGCTGTAATAATTTTTCAGCTCTTAATAGATATTCTCCCCAATTTCCCCCTAGCATCATATACAGACTTAACATTAATTTTTGCTTCTATAATTCATTTCTTTAAATCTCCTTCATATCTAACATGCAAAGTCTAAAATTTCGTTGCATGTTTTGCACATTAAAATTGGAGATATTAAAATGTCACTCACAAAATAAGTGAGAATACCTTTCTTTTGTGCATCAAGCTGTTGTGCTTTCATTATTTGGTGATTTAGCTATTAAAAAGTTATCTAAATCTTTTCCTTCAAGAATAGATTTCATTCTATATATCCATGATGTGAAATTCGTTCTATCAAATTTCGGAATCTGAAAATTCTCCAATTTCACCTCCTCGGTTTTCTGGAAAAAAAAAGTTTTGAAAAATGTTCTAATTTCTGCCATATTCCACTAAATTGGAATCGGAATTTAAAATATCCCCTCTAGAGGTGGAACATTTTCTTCCATTCTGGGCCCATAACCTAAATGCCCTCATTTGTAAAATATTTCCCCAGGAAAAGAGATTTGATTTCCATGGAAGATTTCTTATATATTAATGATCTTTTATAATACATGTATAAATTAAATATGAAGTTTATGAACATCCTTGAAACTTGTCTTCAGTGAAAAAATTAGCTTTGGCATTTCCTTTCAAAACATATAATCAGTTCAGAGAATACATGTAGAGTGCAAACTGACTTTAAAAAAAAAAAAATAAATATTGAATACAACCTCAACTTGCATTTCCCATGTAAATTGACTCACAGTTTATGGTGCATGTCAAATTTTACTGTGATTTCTGCAGTTCCCTTATTGATTGTTAGGAGAAATAAGCTCTCTGAGAAATCATATTCCCCTCTTATAGGTAATCAACTTGATTTATTATTAGCTTACCCTCTGATTTTCTGAGAACTGCAAATAGCATGTTCTCAACAAAGAACTACCTGTTTCAATATTTATATTCTATAGATGTTTAATGTGGTCATACAGTGATAAGTCATTAACCCTTTTTGCTCAAGATAAATAATTGGGCAGGTGCAAAGGGAGAATTTTTACGCATATCATAATTTCTGTTATCAGCAGTAGGCAACCACAATTCATAGTCCAGCTAAACTTTAGAAAGCTTCTCTTAAATTACCATTTGTATTAGTATCTTAGTTTGTTGGGGGATTTCCTTGGACCTACCTAAAGCATTGTGTTTTTGGCCAGTGCTTTATAGGTCTAAACTGGAGTTAATTTAGTAAAACCATTTATCAAAATTTGAAATGTAATAATATACATCAGATCAAATTATATCTAGAATATAAACAATATGATATGAACCAAACTGGCTTTATAAGAATTCTAAATTTTTTTTTTAAACTCGAGGCTGTTATAAAATCTGCAAGACATTGATTAATGCATTTTGTATTATATAATGTTAGTATTTTGCAGGATTAAAGTTTAACTTTGTATAGGATTCAGTTCAGAATAATCTTTTCAAACACTTTAAAGCAGGACATTAAAATTTATGTTTATGGGCTTTGAGTGTTTATGTGGTCCAGTCGATATTGCTAATCTAAATGAAGATTATCCATAAATATTTTTTTATCTAATATTTAATGAAAATTCTTTTAGAAAATGAATTATTGTAAAATGTTTTTTAAAATTTCCTCTAGGTTTTTCAATTTTTAAATGGTAAGTGTGAAGCTTCACACATGATGAAGAGAAATCCAAGGAAGATAACATGGACAGTGTTATATAGAAGAAAGCATAAGAAGGGTATTGAAGAAGAGACCAGCAAAAAGAGGACACGTCGTACTGCAAAATTCCAGAGGGCAATCGTTGGTGCTAGTTTAAGTGATATCATGGCTAAGAGGAATATGAAACCAGAAGTGAGGAAAGCTCAGAGAGATCAGGCTATTAGGTAAAAAAAAAAAATATATATATATATATATATAGATATTGTATTACTAACATGAATTTATAAAGTTTAAGCCATTTTGCAATATTTCAGTTTTTCAATCTTCTTTTACTTTTATATATAAAGAATATTTGCTTCTGAAAACCTTGCTGTAAATCCAGCGGTTACTAATACAAAGGTTTAAAAGAAATTTTGAGTGGGAAATCAAATTTTTGTTGAGAAAACTGGCCTAAAAAGGAAGACTTAGAACTTAGTTATTTCAATTAAGTAACTAACAACATGGCATAAAATATACGTAAAGTTACCAGAAAGTAAAAGATTTTGGAGTTTTGGTTCAGTGGGAAAGAGGACCTGGGTAGCTAGGGAGAAATTCTTACATAACCTAGGAATGTTGTCCAGGACATTTTTGTGTGTGTGTGTGTGTGTTTGTTTTCTTCTAGAGTTCTTGGTTAATTGTAGATAACTTTCACTTTGTTTTCAATATAATATAAACTTGTTTCCAAAGTTGTATTTAAATGCTAACAAGAAATTCAAAACTTGCGATCAATTTATTTTATGATTTTGTCTGAGTGATCTGCTAACTTGGTGTGCTTAGCAAACTTGAAAGGCATTAATGTTTTCAGGAAACCAGCAGTTCAATTAACGGATAAAGCATTATATATTGCAACTTTGTAGAGTTCTAATTCTGGGGAAATTTAAGATATGTATGTTTTGTAAAAGTTGATGTGACCATATAATGATTTTTGGTTGCCTGCTAGTAGTGTATCCTTATTTTGTACAATTTTTGGAAACAGAATGAATCAGCATTTTTGTTAGGAGAGATATGCTGATAATCCAAGTAGATGCCTAAACTAGCACTGGCTTGAGAGTGTGAGGTTTCATCAACACTGTTATAGTCATTGGTAGTTGGACTTATGAGATGTCATTTGCTATCTGTCTGAATCAGATTTTTTTTTTTTCTGTTTGCTACATAAGCATGGGTTAGTAGTTATTCTGTGCTCTGTGCATCGTTTTATGAGCCCTGCAAGCTAAGATAAATAATATGCCTACTCATGGCAAACATTTTAGAATTAATGTGATGTTTTTGTTTGTGTTAGTACAAATAAAGTTTGTGAATTAATAATATGGCAGAGAGGAAAAAATTGGTTTTGCAAAGACTATGCATATGCAATTCAGTGTCCTTTCTCAATAAAATCTTCCCATGTGCAGTGTAAAATGTTAAGTAATTTAAGGAGGTAGAAATGACTATCCTGTGTAAAATGTTTGTGACTTCAGCAAAATGCCTAAGTAGTTTATGTGGTAAGAACAGAAACAATGTTTCATTAGAAGGAAATCTGTTATGAGACCAGTCACTCTTTGTTGAACATCCAGAATTCGAGCATTGCTTCATCAGTTGTTCATTTAAAATAAATGACTGATAGAAATAAGAATGACAGATTTATATGCCATAAGAAAATTTTGATTGCTACAAAGACAATAATTTGGAACGAGGAATATCATCCTGTTGTAGATTTGTACATAATGTTAATCTATTGAGTTTGATTTGCTAAATCATATTTTTCTCCCATTTAAATTTAATTGTTTAATCCAAACTGAACTGCATGCTGAAAATTCCTAAAAGATGTCAGATTTTAAAAGAAAATATATAAGCAATTTTATATATTGAACATGCCATTATACCAACCAGTAAAATTGCTTTTTGCAACTAATTTTGCGTATTCTAACATTTTAGAATTTATATAAATTTTTAGATGCCTGCAAAAGATTTGATTCCTGGAGAGAGAAAAAGTCAATTTGCTTTACTGTATAAAACATTTTTATTTTCTACAATAGAATATTCAGTATTTAAAAATTATTAACTTTATGGTATTCCTGAATTGATTCAAGAGCTAGTAAAATTTTTTAAGATTGCTCCTTAAAGGCTTCAGTAATGTTAGCAGGATTGCAAATTTATTACAATTGTAAATACTTTGTAGTGCTAGTGTAATGTAGAAAATTTCCTAGCATCAGGAAGTTCAAAATTAAATATTTGCATTTTTGTGTGTTGTATCAGGTATGAAGATATTACCATATTTTAAGTACCATGCATTTAGTTCATCTATATATATATTATCATAATAGGTTTATTAGTGTCTTGTGATACTATAGCTATCACTAGCTACAGTTTGACTCTTTTAGAGATATTGGTTACAGAGTTATGTTTGTGTATGGTAGTGCTAAATTTCTTATTTTTTATATTACAGGGCTGCAAAAGAAAAACAGAGAGCTGCTAAGGCTCAGAAAAAGGCAACTGCTGCACCAACTAAGGTAAGTGTAAGTTATATATATATATATATATATATATATATATATATATATATATATATATATATGAGGCTTGCCCGAAAAATAAAGATACATGGCATTTAGGCAGAAAGGAAATGCTTTAGTTCGTAGTTTGGCAATACTGTCTTCCACCTTGACTTTCGAATTCCAGGTAAGATCATTCATCATTGCTACGCTGCTTCTGTTTTGAGTAGGACATGTTTACAATGACTGTGCCAAATGTGAAGAGTGTTCCGTCATAAGTTTTCTCAATACAAAAGTAGAAAAGCCTGCAGATATTCATGAAATTTTGTGTTAGTGGGAATATGACAAAACATTGAAACGCCATTGTGCTATTCCAAACAAACTGAGATGAATGTTGATAAGTGGTGTCCGCTTGCTCCATGACAACGCTCATACTCACACAGCGAATGTGACTGAAGTCCTTCTCAGGATATTCATTTGGGGTTTTGATCAACTGCAACACAGCTAGACCTTGTGCCCGACAATTTCCACTTTCTTCATATGAAGACATGTCTTGCAGGACAGCAATCCTATGATGATGAGATAAAAGATGAAGTTGAAATGTGGTTCCGGTAGCAGGTGGTAGAATTCTATGACACTGGTATGCAGAAGCTAGTACCCGGACATAACAAATGTTTGGACATTGGTGGCAATCTATATATATAAACCGCGTAGGTATGCGGCACAAAAATCAACAATATTTCTACAATCCAAATGGCAACGGCTTCAACTACCGGATGTAAACATTAGCGGCTGTTCGCAATTTGCAACTGTGTGTGGCTTGACGATTGCACGTAATTTGGTAGAATTTAATTGCTGTATTTTTCTCGTGAATAATTTTAATTTATATGCTAAATAATTTTAATTTATTCATTTAATATGATTAAGTGGAGATACCTGAATTGCCAACAATAATACATACAGAGAGAAATGTAATCCACACTATATTTTAGTACTTGCTGAATTATTACTCCATTTTATAAGTGAAAATTTTCCCCAACAATTTCTTTGATGTAATGATAAGTGTAGATATATTAGTTTTGAAAAATAGTACATACAGTGAGGGATGTAATTTTTAAAATCATTGGTGTTAGGTTTCTCAGATTTATATTTAACTCTGTTCTGAAGTAATGGAAATTCACATTTTTTAATCTTGATATTTTAGAATCAGCCTTATAATGAATTTAGCAATGGTTATAAATTTTTTGTCTGAGCTTTCACTACCCCTTAACAACGTATATTTATGATGACAGGTAATGGTAACATTCCTTACATATGTTACTTTCAATTGAGTTGTTTTGCAAAAGAAAAATATATAACTAAAAGTGACCATGCTGGTCGCGCAGTGGCTAGTTATGTAGAAAAATTATACATGGACTATGTAATAATTTATAGTGGACACTGACAAATAAAATTTTTTTTGAATGAATACTAATCTGTATCTTTACTTTTCGGACATGCCTTGTATTATTCTTATTTAAATATTCGTATGACTTTTCTGTTCCGTCAAAAAAGTATTGCTTGTAGTATTTCTTTTGTTTGGTGTAATAGTTTTTAATCTAATCATGTCTTATTAAAAAGCAAAAAAAACTAGTAAGTGTCAAGAAAATTAATTTTTTTCTTTTTATGTTTAACATACGTGAATACACCTATGCCAGTACACATGCAGTATACTGCATGTGTATTAGTATATTTTAATTGTTTGAGCAATTGATATTCCAGATATTGAGTTGAGGGGTATTGGTTGAAATTTGAAATAATGTCCTTTTGATATTTTGTTTCTGGTGATTAAAAATATGAATCCTGATCTTGAATTGCTTTATTACATATAGATTTTAGGTGCTGGGGATGGTCTTTATAAGGTTAATAGACAAGTATTTTTTTAATTTCATAATTTTCTTATGCTATTAATTTTTTAAATTGTAGACATTTTGTTGTCTGCTTTAGAAATTTGAAATGGTTAAGATTTAAAGTATATGCAGAGTTAACTAAATACGTCAATTGAAAATGAAGAAAATTGATTTCAAATAGTGGAATTTTTTTATGCATTGCTTGTTATGCAAATTTTTGAAATTTAAGTGATGTTACTGGTGATAAACTTAAAACAATTAATAAAATAAATTAATGCTTTTAAAATAAATGAATCTATCAGTACTTTAGGGGATTTTTAAAAAAGAAAATCTTGTACATAAGTTATTGATGAAATGCTACATTAAAATATGAAACTTCTAAGGCATCCAGTAATGGTTCGGAAAAGAAAGTGGTCGTTTTGCAGGGTGGCTGGCTAAGTTTCACTTTACATAAAAGCTCTCATGTTTATCAAAAATCATATGATTTCACAAAATGAAACATAAATGCACTTATTTCAAAATCATGGTAAAATGCAGGCTTCACAACTATTATAAGATTAAAAGAATTTTATTACTTTTAGCATTTCTTTACTTAAAATAAATTTAGTTTCAGTTAAAAATAAAATTAATGAAATTTTTATATTACAATACGTAAACATGTGTCTGTAATAAACGATTTACACAGTTCAGGTATATCTTAACCAAAAGATTAAAAAAAATGCCATGACTTTGCAACAAAGCCTGGGGAATTTTTACAAAATTCCCTGACAGTTTTCTAATACGAATGGCCTAAATACTTGTTAAGAGGTTTTTAAAGGTATAGGTCAGGGGTGGCCAACAAGTTGATCGCTCGCGATGTCTGAACTTAGAAACTGGTTAGACTACGTGATAAATAGAGGAGTAATTTACCCTAGTTAGGTTGGCAGTAAGGGTTTTGTTTACACTGCACTAGACCGGGACTGTAATTCAATCTGAGACCGAACACATACCATGGCACCTGTGCTTTCCAAGCATAAGAAAATTGTCATTGATATATGCCTAATTATGATTCAGGGACATGCAAACTCAGTCTTCCCATTAATGTTAACGTAATAAATTCTAAATCTGTCTTTATCTGTAGCTAATTTGAACTAATATTGTCAATAATTACTCATGTTGTTTTTCACATAGATACGTATGTTTGAACATATATTTTGCTTATATACCCATAGCTCGTGAGAGTGCACCTCGTAATGAAACACAGTGTATAAACATAGTATGTATTTTACACCTCCTCCTCCCCACTTAGACTATGCCTATGACAACAAGTCGATCGCGACACATTTTTAAGATAAAAAGTAGATCTTATGTACACAAAACTGGCCACCCCTGGTATAGGTCATAGGTGTCCACCTAAGAGTTAAGCAGGAATACTACTAAACTTTGGAAAATCTTGGAATTGAAAACTCGTTTGGTTACTCATTAGTCACTTAAGCAAGATATATTCAAGGTTGAAAGTAAATATAAAATTCATACTACTGTAATTTTCTCTTCAAGAAATAACAAAATTGTAATTGCTTTGCAATATAATTTACAAGAGAAACAGTGTTGGGACTAAAAGTAACATTTAATACTTTTTGCGATAGTAATATGTTGGAAATTTATAAATAAATGTCATGTGTGGAAAGTCTTTTTTTTCTCTGTCTAAATGTATGTGTTAAAATTGTGTTATTATTATTTTTAAAATTTATATTATTTGTAATTGATAGAGATATTGTCAATTTATAGAAACATTTGAGAATATTAGGAATATTTAAGCTTAACTGTGTTTGAAACATGTTTCTTTAAAGCAAGTTAATTTTAATTAGCATACAAACTTTCATACTCGTATGTAAGCCTTTGGACACTGAGTTTGATTTGAGATTCACAGTCTTAAGTCAAATATTTAATGTGATATATTTAACTTTCATAAGTTTAAAGGAGGAACTAGATGAGATTTCAGTGCAAAATTTCTGATAAACTGACACAGCTAAATGGGGAATTGTATGACAGAATTTTCCTGATATCACTGGAGTATCTGTGTGTAGTAAACATGTTGAAAATATTTAGAAAAAATAGAAGAAATTATCACTATCATAACTCCATAATTTTGCTTTCTTAACTGCTATGTACTTTATAATTCTCACTATGCATGTGTTCTTAAAAATTGTTATTTTTTAATAGGTTGCCAAAGTTGCACAGAAACAGAAAGCTGCAAAACCTATTCAGACCAAGGCTCCTCGTGTTGGTGGAAAGCGATAAAGTCTGTAGGTGTAGATAAAATAAAATAACTGTAAAAACTGGCTGATTTTGTACTATTCTTGCTGTGTGTATCTTTATACATGGAGGGGGAAAAATAAATCTCATGTTTTAACTTTTTCCTCGTTCTTTATGCTTCCTTTAAATCTTGGTGTTTTCTGAAACTAAGTTGTTAATGGTTCATTTTTTAAGTAATAGCTTAAATAGCCTGCAGCATACTTTAATTTCTCTCTTATTTGTAAGTGCATAAACATGCATGTCCTTTCAGCAGTTTGATCTAACAAGATTATAAAATGTCTATTTCTCTTAGAAATTTCATGACTGGATATAAATATTCTATCACTTTGATAGTGTGATAAAAAGTACTCTAACTTCCCTATCTTAATTTTAATGATGGCCATTAAGATAAGGGCTAAGCTGACCAGGTCATGCTGCCTAAAGCAGATTCCAAATGGCTACAAAGATCCATGCTTGCCATAACATTAAAATGTGCAGACTCTGGTTTCAAATATGCACTTTGATTTGAGTAGTAGCTATGCTCTGCATCCCCAACACTTTACTGTGTCTAGAACATCCTCTATGTTGGACTATTTCCATATTAGATTCTTTCTATTACAGTGAATTTAGTTTCAATGAGTGCAGTGTATTAGATTAGAAAAAACCTTCGTTTTTATGTAAGCTGTTTATCTTAAAGATTCTGGGTGCAAATTAAAGGTTGAACATCAAGATAAAGTTAAAACCTCTAGAGATGTGTATTTATTTTATGCTGAAAGTTAATTTTTCAGTTTTGTTTCTAACATCACCAAGTAATAAGTTATTGATTCTTTCTGAATTTGATAGCATATCCTTGGTGAAGTAACTGACTAAAACCACATCAGTTTTGCTACTTCCAAAGCCCCGAAACAAATTTTTCCATGACCAATGAGAAAGGAACATACACACCTTCTACTGCGCCTTTCTGATCTAAATTCTTTCTACAAATCAAATTTGCATGATTCAGTGGTGTGGTAGGGGCAGGCTTTCCTGGACACTTGTTGCTTGTTGACTAGCATAAGCAAATGAAAAAAATTAGATGCATATGCTTTCAGACTTCATTGTAATTTCCTACTAAATTATGTCGATGGAGAGAGGTTCATGCATTGGCAGCCTATCAGTTGAACACCTGATCTTTACTCCCCTTATTAAGTTAAGTTCAGGGTGGCGACAGAACAGGGAAATCTGGGAATTCTCAGGGAAGTTTCGTTTAACTCGGGGAAAAAGTTGGAATTTATCAATTCTGGTCTTCAATTTTTGATGCAGAAGGTGACTGTGGAGATGTTGCAAATGTTATGATTTTGTCACATCGTAATGCAAATGTTGGGAGGGTTTTATATAAACAGTGACTGTTTGTGGGAGAATATAAAGGAATCTTCCTTAGTAGCAAGAAGGAGGGTTTATGATATCATTTCCAAGGGTGGCCTTGATGGCATAACAATTTCCAAAGATATGATCCACTATGCTAGAAACGCAGGAGCAAGATATGGAGAAAGAGCAAATAGAAAAAAAAGCATGCTTTAAAAAGAAAAAGGGAAGCAGAATCTCAATTGAAAGAGTTGGCTGCTAAAAAGGCAACCATTTTGCAGGAAGCTCAAAGACAAAACATTATAGATGCGCAGATGGCAACTCTGCAAACCCATCAAAACAGTTAAAACTCTAGTATATTAAATGTTCGATCTATATCTTAATATTATCTATCTATTATGGTATACAATAAAAATATTTTTTACTTATTAAATTTTTATTCATTTATCAGTCTGTAGATTTTTAGTTCATCAAGTGTCAAGTTTATCATTATGGCTGGGGAATTGTTCTGCGAACGGATGGAGAAACTCAGGGAATTTCATGAAAAATACTCTGGAAATCAGGGAAAACTCGGGGAACTTTTTACTTCAATTTTTGTAGCCACCCTGAAGTTTTAACAATTTAATTTTTCTGCATACACATTAGCAAATGCATCGAGTGCACAGTTTTTCAATATTTAATTTATTTAGAAATTAGTCCAAAATTATGAATTTGCTTTTCTGTTATTTGAAAAAGTCACCATAGCTTAACATAGGGATGAGAGAACTGCTATAAAGGATCAGTTATGGTATTACAGAAAGTTTGAGACAAACGATTAGGGGCAAAGCTTATGAGCATTTTTAAAGGAATGATCTGAAGTGATCACTTCTCACTGGTTTACGAGACTAGCGACTACGGTTTGTTGATGAGCATTGTATTGTTAGATGATAAGTGACCTTTACTTATAGGCTATGTAAGAAACTAAGGGTTACTGGCTTCATTTTTGAAATGCCCAAGCCCTGCACATACTTTTGGGGGAATGAACTTGCCAAAACTAATAAGTGACTGTTTTTGTAGATAAATGTGATTTGGCCCTAAGAAAATCTTGTGCTTTATTGTGGGTCTAGGCGAGAATCGAGATTTTACTGACACATGTAGGGAAGGTCGATATTTTGGGCTGTACCACCTCTAGGCACATTTGAAAGACCAAAAAAAAAAAAAAAGAAATTTTAACTCATGCTGCATGTTAGGAGAGGTTCCGCTGTTATCTAATTACTAGGTCCAGTTTTTCTAACTTTTTATACTTTCGTGTTTCTTCCGAGCTTGTTACTTCTTGTGTTTAGTTTCTTTTAAATTGACAAACAAGTAATTATAAAAAAAGATTTTAAAGTCAATTCCTACTTAGGTCAACAAAGAAAAATTTGAGTGTGAACTAATAGTAGGAATTGAAAAAAAGGATTGCCTGCCAGAACCTTGCCTACTGTGCGAGATTAAGAGGGGGGGGGGGAAGAGAAAAAGTTTTGTCATGTTGGGGATTCGATCCCGCAACCTACAGGACGGGAGGAGCCCGCGCTACCGTTTACACAATAAGAAGAGGGAAATTACTATTCAAGAGCAAGAGACGCTCTAGGTCTAAAACTAAAATTGATTAATTAAATTTAATGAATTAATATTTGAAAAAACTATTAACATCAAGTGTCATCCACTACAAGTTTAAAAAAATGTATTTGAACTTGAGTGGATGAATAAAAAGTATAGAATAAAGTGGAAGAATAAAAAGTATATATATATATATATATATTTATTTTTTTTAATTTTTTCTTTAATCTGATTTTTTTCACCAAAAAGTATTCGTTACTAGCAAATGACTGAAACAGTTTTTAATGTTCTCACATGTATTCCGTGAGACTAGAGAAAAAGAAAGTGACGCACGAGTGTATTTGACCGTTCTACCCCTGGAGGATCAAGAGCCCTGTCATTTTTATTGCTCTGGCTTTATAACGGGCCCTTTAAACTCATGGGCCCTCGGAATTTTACGCCCTTTTCCTACTATATTGTCCGGCCTAGATATCCTTCCAGATATCCAAGCTAACTAATGAGCCTCCATTTTGTTTCCCAGTATCGTCAAATCGCCACGCAGTACCTTTCTTGCTGTTTCAAAGCCAGTTTACGAAACATCGATCTGAAGGCTTTACGATTGCGATAACTTTTTCCCGCTGATTTTTCTACACATTGCATACAAACATGAGTAAGTATTTTTTTTTTTTTTATCCAATGCGGAGGCACTTGTATTAAAACATTGGCCCTTACTACGGCGCAGTTTTACTGTCCATTTTATTGTGGGGGCACCATATAGGCGGACAGCATTACCTCCTATGAAGGGACGACACGAACGGAGGCATTTTTCGTGGCGCAACGCTGGGACTCGATCTCAGCACCGAAAACCAGCGCGCTGTACCACTGGGCCGCCACAAGCCCGCATGAGTAAGTATAATTTTAAGTGAAATGTTCGTAAAGATACAAAAGTCTAACCGATCGGCAGATATTTTCGTTAAAGGAACCTTTAGTAAAGATGTAAGGGCCTTATACAGAGCCACAGATGTGGCTCTGTATAATAAGCTCCGTAGGAAAAATGGTCCGCTACCGCACCTACAGTCGCGCAGGCGAGCCACAAGAAGCGAGGGTAGGCGACTGGAGTGGCTCGCCCAGGCCACAGTCGCGACCTGTAGCCACAGCTGTGGCTCAGTATAAGCTCCGTACGATTGCATGTATCGCTTCGAGTGGCTTGTTTGGGCGTGGGAAGCTGTGGCTCTGTATAATAAGGCCCTTAGACATTTTAAGTTAGTTGGGCGCATTTGGCGATTTCTCTCACAAGTATCGCCATTGGCGAGAATGACATGGCTTTTTCTTAATTACTCTTTCAACCGCGATTCTATTTTTGGTAGGAATGTCTGTTAAAATAGCAGAAAACCTCCTTTTTCGGCCACAATTGGATTGCTGTCGCGGCCCGGCTTTGGGGAAAGGGCGAATTTCCTCTGGGGTGATGTGTCGGGAAGATGATGGAGTGGCCACCAATGCCGGTGTACCTGGAAGGTCATTTGTCGTTAGAGCGGGTTCCTTAGCTCTGATTCATCGGCAGTTTGTGCAGCCTCTGGAGCAGGGCGATCGGTGACGGAAGATGACAAAAGGTCCGAGTCCTCAAATATGTCTGGGTCCACTCACTTGAAATCCAGATGTAATGTTGGACGGAATCACAGCTGATTGAAAGGCTGTTTTCGCAATTGCTGGGATATCGTATATGGTTAAAGTTTTGCCAGGATGACTGGTCATCCAAGCGTCACAAGCCGTCTTGACGTATTTTTTAAGGGGTCCAAATACAGTTCTGTCCATTGGTTGCAATTTATGGCTGCAGTGTAGAGGACAGTAACCCCATTTCCTTTGAACAAATCGAGGGCCTCGATGGACAAATGCGAGTCACGGTTATCGAGGAGATACAGCACAGGTCGCGCTTGTGAACATCTGGTAAAGTGGATAAAATGTTGGGCAAACTTCACAAAATTGCGTCCAACCTGTCTTGTTGGCATCGCCGCTGGAGTCCTCTGGTCCGGATCGTTGAACTTGGCTCGTGGAAAAATGAAAAATGGAGGAATAGCACATCCTCCGGCCGAGACGCAAATATTCAAAGTAACAAGGGTACCTCTTTCAGCAGAGGTGATCTGTCCAATTTGCTTAAACCCTTTCCGTGCTATTACCTTGTCTGGTTTTTGAACGGTTGTAATCCCAGTCTCGTCCATATTGTACATGTCCTGTGGCTCGAATCCATGCCTGTTCAGTACTGTTTGAAGTAAAGTGAAAAAGTTTCCGACGTTAGTCGTTGAAGCTGATGGCTTGGGCTAGGCTAGTGGCCTCAGGTGTTCGAATAGATAAGGATTTGTTTCTGTTCATAAAATAAGAAAGCCAATCAAGTCCAGCCATCACGTTGAGCCAAGCTTTTGCCTTCAACATTGTGAGCTTGAACGGCCTCGGTCACCATCAACATTGGTCGATTTGCTCGGTCTGTTTCTCTCTTGTATATAGCTATGCCAACTAGCCCGACAGGGAAATCCAAAACAAGATGGATACCACACAATTCCAAACATCAGAAACAAAAGATTATGATTAGAACCACAGTTAACCACTCTTTCGAAAACCGTCATCAGCAGCACCTCAATTTGATCTGCAGGTTCACCAGATCAAAAAAAGTTACGATGAAAAAATTTCCTGACCAGTCAGGAAAATGGTAAAACAGGGGTCCTTCCTTTGTAATGCTTTCAAGCAGACTGAAATTTCGGTGGATGGTGCACCTTTTCATACACTCCCTTACTAGCAAGATGACAGCGCTCTAGCTCCACGGTGGCATGAAATAAAAGCAATGTGCCAACCAGCTAGTGATGCGACATCGATAACAAAACATCGATGTTTTGAAACATCGATATTCAATATTAAAACATCGATGCTAATAAAACATCGCCCAAAAACCATCGATGTTTTTAAACATCGATGTTTTAGAACATCCATTTTTTAAAACTGGTTTAGTAATCTCTAACATTAATGTTACTTCCGTTAGTCGTGGGGGGAGGGGTTGATTTAATTTTACTCTCTGATTGAGCAGGCACAAATGACAAAAACTTGGTTGCTTTGGGCTACATTGATGACTCAAAATTCTTGTTGTAAATACCGCCATGTTTTGCCTTCAAATGTCCAGATAAATTCGTGGTATTGCCAGAAATTTTGAGGGACTTAAGGCAAATATTGCATTTCGCCAATTTGTCAGTGGTTTTGTAAAAATATTTCCAAACGGTACTTTTGGGAGGCATCTTACTAATAATATTAACGTCAACTTATATAAAACCAGAACAAAACAAAAACTTAAATGGATGCACTCGTGTATACACTATTTGTAAAATAAAACCCCATGGCAGGTTCTGGAGTGTCGGGAACATTCCAAGCGCTCTGATTGGTTCATCGGTTGTTGATTGCCATTTGTCTGTTTGCTAAGGAATCGTTCCCCCTTTTGTATTCGTCCTTTTCAGAATTCAGACTTACATTTACCGAGTGTGAAAATTATGCTACGTGGTAAATTTTTTTAATTACGGTACTTTTTCATTAAAAAAAAACATCGAGACAACGTAAAACATCGAGCACTAAACATCGATGTTATAAAAACATCGGCTTTAATAAATCGATGTTTAAAACATCGATGTTTTTATCCAAACATCGATGTTTTGAAAACATCGACATCGATGTCGCATCCCTACAACCAGCCCCTTGTGCCAACTAACCCCGGTCTCCCCTATATATATATATATATATATATATATACATAACAACGAAATAGACAAAAAAAGTATTTTTTTTCCTTGCTAATGCGGCAGATGATTGGACATTATCCAAAAAAATATTCAAATACGGTAAAAGAAATTTTCCTCAAACTGTACTATATTCTTTAGTATGTTATCAGATTTGATTTGAATATTTTCTTCATTATTTTGTCTATGAAAATATCCGTTACAATTTTTTTATAAATCTATTTTTTCGTTTTTTTTTACATCAATTGCATACATTGATCGTTGTATTTATTATAAATAAATAAATAAATAAATAAATATATATATATATATATATATATATATATATATATATATATATATATATATATTTGCCATTAATTGCATACATTGACCGTTGTAATTAATTTGAATGTACTCCGTAGCGAAGTACGGGTTTTCAGCTAGCATATATATATCTGTAATTTAGAGTCCTTACGCGCAGTCAGTGAACGGTGTGAACGGTAGTTCTGCAGACGAGAATTTACGTTATGTGTTTTGCCACACTGAAAAGCTAGACGCGTTTTCCCAACCAGAAATATTTTCTCGCCATGAGTTCACACCAAGTTTTCAAAAGCAAAATTTAAAAAAAAGTTAAGCAAACTCGTTAAAATATATATTTGTTTCTCTTTTTTTTTTAAAAAAAAATATTATTTTAAGTGAGAAACTTCGACTGAATTTAAGAAAAACTTAGAAGCTTTTCTACTTAGGAAATAATTAAAGAAAATTAATTTTAATCACAGATTTCAGGGGCAAAATATCTTTAATGAGAAATATTAAATTTTTCTCTGTTAGGCGCTTTTTGAGAAACATATTTATGGATATTTAAATTTTATCGGTGATTTTAGAGGGCTTTGAAAATATTTAAGAAAAATTAACGTCACTCAGATTTTTAAGTCTTTCTCACGAACGGTAAAAAAAAAGCTCTATCACGATTTCCTGTATATTTCTAATTAAAATTCTTTTCAGATCGATTCAAATTTTCTAAGAGCTAACGCGTTTCAGTTTCTTTTTTAAGTCTAACTTTTCCAAAACATACTTGTTACGAGTGTGTGGTTTTAGTCATTGCCTGTCTGCAGAACGAGCAGAGAAAATGCCCCAGAACACGGTCAGACATTTTGTTCCCAGAACTGAGCCATTCCTGAAATCAGTGGCGCACTCAGGATTTAATCTTAGGGGAAGCCGAGTGGAACGGGTAAAATTATTTTCAATGCAAATTCGATAAAATTCATGATTTGATGATACAATTTTATGTAACGAATATAATTCAGTTTTCTTTTGTTCTAACAAAGCTCTCGAGTGACGTCAGTCGTGGTTATATGAATCTCTCGGTGTATAAGTTCGCAAAAACCTTAAAAATTCATAAAAAAGGAAGAAATTATGATAAAGAAGTGCAGTTTGCAAGAAAGGGCTCACAAGGAAGTCGGATTTTTTTTAGCAGCAAAATGGAAATTAAAAGAAGTCACTGGTAGAGTCACTGGTGCAGTTTTGCGAGCACTGCTATTCCCGTGGACGATTCTGGCGCCATATTATTCATAACGGTTTCCACCGCAATAATGCGGCCCTCCGCCAACGGGGGTCTTCCACTTCGTGGCCGATCCTCCAAATCCTCGTGTATCACGGTCTTTTATTGCAAGATTGATTTGCATAATTCTGCTGAATCTCTCGCATGTCAGCGCCATCTACTGGTGACTTTTTAAACTTTTTTGGCTGGTAAAAAAAAAATCCGACTTCCTTGTGAGCCCTTTCTTGCAAACCGCACTTATTTATCACGATTTCTTCCATTTTTATGGCTCACTCTCTCTATATAACAAAGCTAGTGCATTCCATTGGAGTTGTGTCATGGTACATCTTAGATAGGTTTTTAAAATGCGTCAGGTAGAAAATGAACGTTCACTGACGCCTGTTGTTACCGGAAGCGTTGCAAGTATTTTTATTACCATGTTTTTATTAACTCGCTTTCTTGTTTGTTTGTGTGTTTGTCAGGTACAAATCTTGCAATCGATTTTTAACTAACTTCCCGACCAGCTAGGCATTTGAAACTTTTAGAATAGCCCAGAACACGATGACAATGCATTATTTTAATACTTTTAGCCCTCTTTAAGCAGATTTGAATTCATTTTCAGTTAATTTAGTTTTGTAGAATGGTGTAGCCCTCTATCGGCCGGGACGGAAACGAAAAGTTAAACGCAAGTTAACTTCCAATTCCCGAGCTAAACGATTGATTACGCATTTGATCATTTTCTTTCAAGTTGATGGGATAATTCGTCAAAAAGTTTTTAAAAAAGTATTTATTAATACATAGACTTGTCAAGTTTATAGGATTCAACAGAAAATTTAAAAACATGGTGTATAAAAAGTTCTTTTTATCTTGTAATTATTCGTAAGTTTAGGTTATATCATTTTGTCGCACTTCGAAACTGTTTCAGTGACACTTTTTCATGCAGCTGCTGGTCCGCACTTCGTCCACATTGTGTTTGCAGTAGCCGCGATTCCCGAAAGCTATCGGGTTTTGTGTGACCACTCATTCATAAACGGTTGAGAAGTTACGACACAACATAAATTAAAAAAAAAAAATTCAGGTAGTCTCTTCTAAAGAAACTACCGCGGGTTATCAAGGTAGAATTACTTATCGTTCCTTACCTCTTTTGTATGTATATACTAGCTGAAAACCCGCACTTCGCTACAGAGTACATTCAAATTAAATACAACGGTCAATGTATGCAATTAATGCCAAATATATATATATATATATACAGTGGAATCTCGATCTATCGTTTTTCAAGGGACCGATTGAAATATACCGAACAAGGGACCGAACGATAAATGCGGGAAAACGATAGATGTGGAAACATAACAAAGCAATATGATCGTTGGGACTGGATAAAATGAACGACACATACGGAAAATCGATGGATCCGAAAACGATCGATCGAGATTCCACTGTATATATATATATTCCCGTCAATTTTCATTCCCGTAACTGCCGACAGATGGCTGCACCATACTGGAGATGGGTGATTTGATTCTTTCGTCTCAGCGGTGGAGTGCTTTTAGAATTAAAATATCTGTAAAACTATTAAAGTAACAGAATAACTGTAAGCAGAAAAAATTATCAGTTTTTAAAGATCTTTCCAAATATGTAACATTTATGTACTTTCATGAAAAAAAAAGCATCGATTTTGACACTATCAAATATGGCGGCTGAGAGGCTCTTACATTTTCTGGAATCACCCTTAAAAAATTGTTGGCTTTTTATTAATTAAAATTTAAAATTCGGGCTTCGAGGTGCACATGTTCAGACTCCATGTGCCAAATTTCACGGCTGTAAGTTTCACCCACACACACACGCAAACATTCGCTTTTATTAATAAGATGTATCTATATATATGTACGTATGTATATATACACATATATATGTGTGTCAAAATTTTGAGGCATTTTGGCACTTTTCTGTTTAACTGTTTACTGCTTGATGATTCAACTGATTTGCCTTGTTTATTTTCATGTAGTTGACTGCCGTGTGAGGTTCTTTTCACACGAGGCACCTCGCGCGCCCAATTCAAGGCGAAACCTTCTCTTCTGGGGTTGTGGCAACGCTTCGTCAGCGTCTAGACGTCACGCAGGCGAAAAGCTATTGAAAAATGAGGTGAAAGAAGACAGTTTACTACATTAAATTATGTGTATATATTCTACCCATAGATTATACTTTAATCTACACCTAAAATAATTGCAATATTTCCCATAAAAATATTTTTTCAGGCAAATGTATTATAATGTACAAAAAATATCAAGATAAAAAAATTAGTGATGTATTTAACTAAATTTAGGTAGAAATTGTATAAACGTACAAGATATACATGTATACAAAATTTTAGCTTTATACATTTGGCCATAGAATCGGTCGTAACTGTATCATCGACTTGATTTTTTTCATAAGATTCCTTATATTCCATTCTTCAAAATTAAATCATAATAAAAAATTGAGTTTTTTTAAGGTTTTAAGGTGATCTTCCCCCTTAAATTTTTAAATTTCAAAAACTTTAAATATTATACCTTTCTCTTTCACCAATTTTAGAACATAATATTGGTCTTTGATTTATAATGATGTAGGGGAATATAGAATTAAGAAAACATCATAACACGGCACTCGGGTTTTTACTTACAAAAATACTCTTTCACACGAGGCAACTCGTGAAATCAACTTCTCTTCTCAAAGGGAGGTTAGTACGATGTTAGAACCCGAGGAAGCAGGAGCACTTTTTGTACTTGCGAGGAAACGCAGTCGAAGGGTTGTTCCAAAAATCTTCTTTATGAAAACTGCGGAGTTAGCATTCCTATTTCGAAAACAGAACGAGATAGGGAAAAAAGTGATTTACAAAGTTGTAGAAAATCATCGATTTAGTACGAAAAGATATCTTGTGGACATTAATAAGAAGACTACAACGGTTGAAACGCGCATTTATTTTTTCGTGATTTCCTACATTGTGACGTGACAAAAGGATCTGAGAAAGAAAAAAAAAACAACTAATTTTAACAATATACCTTTATTTGAGATGTTCAAACTTCTCATCGTCAGCTGCAATACACATTTGGATCCTCGTTTGAATCTCACGTTGCACACGTTGGAGCATAGAGCGTGAAGCGTTGGCACAAGCGTCCGTAATGCGTCGTTTAAGGTCCTGCAATGTTTGTGGAGGGGTCGCATACACCTGCTGTTTCAGGTATCTCCACAGGAAAATGTCCAGTGGAGTCAGATCAGGCGAACGTGGAGGCCACTCTTCGAAACCGCCATACCCAATTATTTGGTCCCCGAATTCCTTGACGAGGTACTGCTTCACTGGAGATCTCAACATTGGAATACTCAGCCACGACCACGAGCATCAACATACTACAACCCCAAGAAGATGTCTCTTTTACGGCTGTCTCAGGTGAACAGGCGTGACGTTTATTACGTATTTGCATACTTCAAAAATTTCGAACACCAAGCGCAAGTTGCGTCGAGTTGATGCGACACTATTTTACACGACCTACGTATTGTCTACTCTGTTTATAAAGACAATCAGTACAAGGATGAAACCCTCGAGGTTTGAACCACGGGCCTTTTTATTGGGGATCAAAAGCGATATACCACTGTGCACATTGCGGTGTCGTGTTTTGCCCGAAAGATAATCATTTCTCCTTTCGTTCAAGTTTCGTGCCGTCATAGTGTAGGGAATCACGAAATAAAAAATGTGCGTTTGAACCGTTTTATTCTTTGCATTCATGTTCACAAGGTATCTTTTCGTACTAAATCGATGATTTTCTACAACTTTGTAAATCACTTTTTTTCCCTATCTCGTTCTGTTTTCGAGATAGGAATGCTAACTCCGCAGTTTTCCACCAGGTGGCGTGGTAGGTGGTTTCATTCAGTAGCGCATGGCTACTTTAATATACCTAGACACCACTTTTATGAGTATAGCAGCAGCCGTTCCGAAATTAAGAGGGTGGGAAGGGACTTTAGTGGGCATATTGTATACACTGGTGTAATAAATTAAGAGAATTTGCAGACTTGGTCGATTATCTCCAGAACTACTGTACCTATTTTAATGAAATTTGATATGTACATACATTGATACAATACAAAACAAATAACCATTCAGTAATTGTAAATACATTATAATTCAGTAATTGTAATACAGTAAATTGTATTGTAAATTGTACTCGTTGGAGTCGGAAGGTATGAAACAGCGGTTGCAGAATAAACAAAAAAAAGGGGTTAATTCTTGGTGTTATTTTGCAGCAATCGGTTAATTTCAAATTGTAACAGTAAAAATGAGTAATCACCAACGTTTAGATGATGGAATGAGGTGGCGAATTGTGGGGAGGCTAGAAGCAGGTCAATCTCAAGTCCAAATTTATAGAGAGTTCACTTTAACGCCCAGCGTCGTGTATAACTTATGGAAACAGTTCCAGGATACCGGATGCATCGAGAGAAAGCCTGGGCAAGGTCGTCCAAGAGCCACGACGGCCAGAGAAGATCGCCATTTGTCGATTATAGCGAGGCGTAACAGGAGTGCTACAGCTTCTCAGCTCTCTCGTGACTTGTATGCAGCCACAGGAACCCGTGTATCGAGGGTGACTGTTTCCAAAAGACTTCACGAGAGAGGGTTGTTTGCAAGAAGACCTGCTGTTTGCGTCCCGCTCACTTCTACGAACAGAAGAATCCGTTTATCATGGTGCAGAGAGCATAGAAATTGGAGTATGGATCAATGGGCGACCGTTCTCTTCACTGATGAGTCCCGGTTCAGCCTAAACACCGATTCTCACCGTACGTTCATATGGAGAGAACCAGTGACCCGCTACCTACCCTCCAATGTCCGCGAAATTCGACCATTATGGCGGAGGAGGTTTAATGGTCTGGGCAGGCATCATGTTTGGGCAGGCATCATGGCCGTACACCTCTCTATGTCTTTGAAAGAGGCACTGTGACTGGTGTGAGGTATAGGGATGAGGTCTTGGAGTCCTATGTTCGCCTTTTCAGGGTTGCAGTTGGCCCTGAGTTCATTTTAATGGACGATAACGCGAGGCCACATAAAGCTCATCTGGTCGACGAATTTCTAGAGAGCGAGGATATTCGCCGGATGGATTGGCCAGCCTGATCTCCAGACCTTAACCCTATAGAGCATGTCTGGAACTCTCTGAGGAGGGAAATTGCAACTCGCAACCCCCCCTCCGAGAACCATCCAGGGAATGAAAACAGCGTTGCTGAACGAGTGTGACCAATTGCCACAGGAAATGATAAACTGCCTTATTTCAAGCATGAAATTACGCTGCGAGACCTGTATATCTGTAAGAGGGGACCATACCCCCTATTAACCCATTTTTTTGTTTATTCTGCAACCGCTGTTTCATACCTTCCGACTCCGACGAGTGTTAAGCACGATCATGCGTGTGTATTACAATTATTGAATGGTTATTTGTTTTGTGTTGTATCAATGTATGTACATATCAAATTTCATTAAATTCGATACAGTAGTTCTAGAGATAATCGACCAAGTCTGCAAATTCTCTTAATTTCTTACACCAGTGTGTATTATATATATACATGCATACACACACATATATATATATATATATATATATATATATATATATATATATATATATATATATATATACACACACACATATATATATATGTATATATATGTATATATGTATACATACATACATACATATATATATATATATATATATATATATATATATATATATATATATATATATATATATATATATATATATATATATATATATATATATATATCCCCTTAATGGCCGTCCTTACAAAGGGGTATGAAATTTCTCTTTCTAAAGAGGGAATCGATAAAATGTGCCCCGTAAGCTAAAGGTTAAGTAACCGTGGAACACCAGTGTTCCACGGAACATAGCTTGGGAAACCCTGGCCTAGAGACACCCAACGACGGGCTAAATGACAGTCTGTCGAGCTCGGTTCCCACACAGAAAAGCTTGTCCATCCAAACGCCCTTTTCGGAACCCGCCGTGTTATCTGAAGGATTTCTCAATAATATGCATTTTCCCTTTCCGCCTGTAAGAGAAGTAAAAAAAAAACTCAACTCTAAACACATATCTACCATATTTCCGCTTACGCTGGTTTACAGAAACATTGTTTTTCGCTCTCCGCACAATCATCACCCATATATAAGAGTCGAAAAATTAGCAAGAGGTAAAAAAATGAAAGAGTGAAAAGCGTGGATTCATCAGTCGTCGAAACGTATGCATTGTCACGGACCCCAGAAAAGTCATCCATCATTGTTGACTCGAACTGTATGCGACAGCTTCTGGGCTCGCAACGGACGGAGCGTTTCGCAGGTGCCAGGATGTTGGGGGATGGGAAAACTTTGCTTTCTTTTCCTTCTTCAAATAAACGCTGAAACAGCGACTCGTTCAATATTGCGGTAAGGATGAATTGCACTCTCTCCGTTGCGCAACTTTAATTCGCCTTTGCTGTCAGTATCCGCTTCAGGGATGTTGTCATCAACTGTGATGGTGGGCAAAATAAGACGTGAAACATCCAAACTGTCATGGTGGACATGGAACAAAATACTTATAAAATAACTGAGATCTCTTATCTATCTATATACATAAAACAGTTCCGTAACTGACTGACTCATTGACATACAACGCACAGACCAAACTGCTGGACCTAAAGGGCTGAAATTATGCATGGCGATTCTTCTTATAGTGTATCTTCGTATAGTGTCACTAAGAGATTTTTGAAAAATTCTTCTTAGATTTTTAAAAATTAAATTTTTAAGCTGTTTCAGTAACATTCTTTTAAGTTGGCATTTAAAATAATTATCCGAGAGTTATAAAATTTATATCACGAGAAAGATCCTAAAAATTCCTTTAAAATGAAATCTTTTTCGAATCTTTACCTCCATTTTCAGATGTTTGGTGAATTTTTATAGATTCATTTTTAGAATTTAATGTATTAAATGCCGATCACGTGATTCCTTTTTCTGCTACTTTCATTTAATTTATCGTCACGTGCATAATAACGAAATAGACAAAAAAATTTTTTCTTTCTAATGCGGCAGACGATTGGACACTATCCAAAAAAATATTAAAATACAGTAAAAGATATGATCCTCAAACTGTACCATATTAACTGTACTATATTCTTTCGTATGTTCTATTAGATTTAATTTGAATATTTTCTTCTACATTATTTTGTCTATAAAAATATCCCTAAGGGCCTGTTCACATAGGAGTCCGTTGCGTAGCGTTAAGGGAAAGATGACGTTGAGACGAAAATAAACCAATCATAGGCGTTAAAAATTTCATTGCTAATCGTTTGGAGGCCTGTGATTGGTTTATTTTCGTCTCAGCGTCATCTTTCCCTTAACGCAACGCAACGGACTCCTATGTGAACAGGCCCTTTACACCAATTGCATACATTGATCGTTGTATTTAATTTGAATGTATTCTGTAGCGACGTACGGGTATTCAGCTAGTACAGTGGTTCCCAACGTTTTTCAGCTGGCGACCCACCTTTCCTTATCGGAGTACCTCTAAGGACCATCGGTCCATGGTGGAGTAAAAACCTTATTTGTATCGTATCCCTTCCTTATGTATATAGAATTTACCATCAAATATTGCAAATATATATACAGTGGAATCTCGATCGATCGTTTTCGGATCCATCGTTTTCCGTATGTGTCGTTGATTTTATCCAGTCCCAAAGATCCTATTGCTTTGTTATGTTTCCGCACCCATCGTTTTCCCGCATTTATCGTTCATTTCAATCGGTCCCTTGAAAAACGATAGATCGAGATTCCACTGTATATATATATATATATATATATATATATATATATATATATATATATATATATATATATATATATATATATATAATGTATATATATATATATATATATATATATATATATATATATATATATATATATATATATATATATATATATATATATATATATATATATATATATATATGCTTTTTTGAAGATACAGATTGATTATTGATAAACAATTTGTGTTCTGATTTGGGAATGGTTGACAAAATATAAGCACTTTGTAGCAAAAGAGTTATTTATTTAACAATAGATATACGTTCGCAATATATGCAACGAGTGGTTTCATACTCACTAACAAGTGTTGCTAGGTGAAGATAAAAATTACAATCATAAAAGTACACAAAGACCGTTTTAATAGTTTTAGGATCGAGTCTCGACCCACCGCTGAGCTAGTCTATACTAATAAAGAGACAAGTTGAAGTCGAGAGATGAGCGTAACTCATCCGGGCGGGCACCGATCTTCGAAAAAAAAATGGCCGACAAATATACAGGAAACGGTGTAATTTTTTTTTCTCATGAAAGTACATAAATGTTACATATTTGGAAAGAGCTTCGAAAACTGATAATTTTTTCTGCGTACACTTATTCTGTTAATTCAATATTTTTAGAGATATTTTAATTCTAAAATCACTCACTGCTGAGAAACCAAATCATCTGGTGCAGTGGTGCTGCCATCTGTCGGCAGCGACGGGAATGAAAATTGAAAGGAATTTATTCACTTGAATTTAATACATTTGTAGGCTTTTTTTTCTTTTGTGGGGCCCGAAGTACATAAATATGTTACATGGATGGCTTGAGCGTAGCTAGGCGAAGCCCGGCTAGTATATTCTAATACAGAAAGGTTAAATAGTGGCTGGCAGTAGAGGTTGGACTTCTACACGTCTCACCCCAGTCCGGTGTACATATGAATACAAGGAAATTGAAATAGAAATCGCAGATGAATTTTTATTAGCAAACGATGACACCGGCGCTGGACGATGGGTTGCAGGCGGAAGACTGACGATTTTCCCAACCATACAACCAAGTCTTATGCGGTACCCACGCCCCCAAAAATTATTGGTAAAAGCAATTAATAAATATTACATTTCTCCCAGGAAGCTGTAGAAAAATCATAGAATTATGCTCTTTTAACATTATCAAAGATGACATCTACGTGTAATTACTAGTGCAGTCAGAGGTGCATCAACTTTGGGGTGTTACGGTAATTAACCAGCCCGGTTTAACAAAAAAAAAGGGGCAATATTTTTGTTTTACTTCTTTAATTGCCACCTCCCCTTAGCAGTGGAAACCTAACCTCCCCCGACATGAAAAGCTAAAATGATGCAAAAGCTAAAATCCATTTCAAAACTGACCGCTATACACTTTTTACTAGCGTAGGATAGACATCGGTGCAACTACTTGCTTTGTTATGATCATTAACTCTCACGCGATCTGTATAACAAAAGGGTTGTTTTGGACTTAAAAGACATTTTTATTGTTAATTTTTTATATGTTTTATGTGTGTTCACCAACAGATGGCAGTGTTTCATTTGGTTGGGTTTTTCACTTTTCTGAAGTGGCAACGGCACAAGTTTTTAGAATTCTGTTTTAATATAAGAAAATCGTAAGGGATATGCATTTTTTTTGGATAATATCCAATCGTCTGCTGCATTAGAAAGAGAAAAAAATATTTTTTTTGCCTATTTAGTTGTTACGCACGTGACGATAAATTTATTGAAAGTACCAGAAAAAGAAATCACGTGATCAGCATTTAATAAATTAAATTCTAAAAATGAATCTTTAAAAATTCACCAAAAATCAGGAAATGGAGGTAAAAATTCGAAAAAAATTTCATTTTGAAGGAATTTTTATGATCTTTCTCGTGATATAAATTTTATAACCCTCAATGTATTATTTTAAATGCAAACGTAAAAAAAGTTTAAAAAACAGCTTAAAAATTTAATTTAAAAACATCTAAGAAGAATTTTTGAAAAATCTTTCTTAGTGCACCCCTACACTATTAGAAGAATCGCCATGCAAAATTTCAGCCCTTTAGGTCCAGCGGTTTGGTCTGTGCGTTGTATGTCAGTCAGTCAGTGAATGAATGAATGAATGAGTCAGTTACGGAACTGTTTTATATATATAGACAGTGGAATCTCCATCTATCGTTTTTCAAGGGACTGAGCCATAAATTCGGGAAAACGATAGATGCAGGAACATAACAAAGCAATACGATCGTCGGGACTGGGTGAAATAAACGACATGTTCGACTGTACTGGGCTCATTGGAAAAAAAACGCAGAGTAAAACAAATGCTTTGATGATGAAGACATCTCGTCTTTAAAAATATAATAAACAAAACTTCAGTTTAACATACATCGAACTAGCGAAAAAAAAAAAATACTCGGTAACTTCCATATATATAGTACAATCAGACATCACGCTGACGTCTCAACCAATCAGCTATTATTGCATAATAATAGGAATTTGAAAGTTAAAATTATTGGTATGACTGAAAATAAAGGTTAATTCCAACACGACACATACGGGAAAACGATGATTCGGAGAACGATCGATCAAGATTTCACTAGCTGAAAACCCGCACTTCGCTACGGAGTACATTCAAAGCAAATACAACTGTCAATGTGAAAATAAATAAATAAATAAATAAATATATATATATATGTATATATATATATATATATATATATATATATATATATATAATATATATATATATATATATAATATATATATATATATATATATATATATATATATATATATATATATATATATATATATATATATATATATATATATAATAAATACGACGATCAATGTATACAATTGATGTAAAAAGACAAAAAAAATATATTTATAAAAAAATCGTAAGGGATATTTTTATAGACAAAATAATGTAGAAGAAAATATTCGAATTAAATCTAATGGGACATACTGAAGAATATAGTACAGTTAATATATAGAACAGTTTGAGGAACATAATATCTTTTACTGTATTTCAATATTTTTTTGGATAATGTCCAATCGTCTGCCGCATTAGCAAGAAAAAAACACCTTTATTTTTTCTATTTAGTTGTTATGCACGTGACGATAAATTTATTTATAGTACCAGAAAAAGAAATCACGTGATCGCCATTTAATAAATTAAATTCTAAAAATGAATCCTTAAAAATTCACCAAAAATCCGGAAATGGAGGTAAATATTCGAAAAAGATTTCATTTTAAAGGAATTTTTATGAGCTTTCTCGTGATATAAATTTTGTAACCCTCAAATTATTATTTTGAAAACTTAAAAAAAGTTATAAAAACAGCTTAAAAATTTAATTTAAAAAATCTAATTTTCAAAAATCTTTCTTAGTGCACCCCTACACTATAAGAAGAATCGCCATGCAAAATGCCAGCCCTTTAGGTCCAGCGGTTTGGTCGGTGTGTTGTGAGTCAGTCAGTTACGGAACTGTTATATATATATATATATATATATATATATATATGTGCAGTTTATTTACTTATTTTTATTTTTTATATAAACAGAGTTTTTATTTGTTTTCTGTAGCGATAGGCATCATTAATTTATTGAACTGTAAAGAAATTAACTACTGAAATGTTTAAAATTTAAAAACTATGCGATATTTATTTGCACGTCTCACTTCACAAACAAACAATAGAATTTAAAAATAGGCATAGGCAGGTCTGTGGTCAGGAAAACGCCGAGAAGAACATTTCAGTACAGTTCCTGCTTAGATCGTACAATAAATTACGGTAATAAAATACTTTTTGGTCGAGATTAAGAAAGCTTTACTAGAGTTACCATTTCTTTGTTAAGAAACGATGTGAAGAGTTACTTTTATTATTAACTCGATTTCTTGTGTGTGTGTTTGTACAGTACAAATCTTGCAATCTCACTTCCCGACTCGCTAGACATTCGAAACTTTTAGAATAGCTCAGAACACGATGACAATGCATTACATTAATACTTTTAGCCATCTTTAAGCAGAATTAAATTCATTTTCAGTTATTTTTGTTTTGTAGACTGGTGCAGCCATCTATCGGCCGGGACGGGACCGAAAAGTTAAACGCAAGTTAACTTCCAATTGACTTCATTTTCATTCAAGTTGATGAGATAATTCCTCCAAAAATTTTTAAAACTGTATTTATTAATACATAGAATTGTCAAGTTTTTATGATTTAACAGAAAATTTAAAAACTATATAAACATTTCTTTTTATCTTGTAATTATATTTTTGAATGTTTTGTAAACAATACTACGTAATTTTGTTACAAAACAGAGTTTTAAAGTAGGATTTCGTTCCTCAATAACGGTCCTCCGGAAAGAAAAAATTCAGAGTTCGTCGCGAGTTATAATTTTGGCAGCGCGCCAAACCCAGTAGTAGTAAACAGCTAAACAGAAAAGTACTAAAATGCGTCAAAAAAAAGAGGTAAGCAACGATAAGTAATCCTACGTTAATAATCCGCGGTAGTTTCGTTAGAACGGACTACCTGAAATATATATCTATATATATAAAACAGTTCCGTAACTGACTGACTGACTGACTCATTGACATACAACGCACAGACCAAACCACTGGACCTAAAGGACTGCAATGTTCCATGGCGATTCTTCTTATGGTGTAGGGGTGCACTAAGAAAGATTTCTGAAAAATTCTTCTTAGATTTTTTTAATTAAACTTTTAAGCTGTTTTTGTAACTTTTTTAAAGTTTGCATTTAAAATAATAATTTGAGGGTTATAAAATTTATATTCACGAGAAAGATCCTAAAATTCCCCTAAAATGAAATCTTGTTCGAACCTTTACCTCGATTTTCCGATTTTTGGTGAATTTTTAAAGATTCATTTTTAGAATTTAATTTATTAAATGCCGATCACGTGATTTCTTTTTCTGGTACTTTAAATAAATTTATCGTCACGTGCATAACAACTAAATAGACAAAAAAAATATTTTTTTTCTTTCTAATCCAGCAGACGATTAGATATTAACTAAAAAAAATAAATATCCCTTACGATTTATATATATATATATATATTACATCAATTGTATACATTGATCGTCGCATTTATTATAAATATATTTATTTATTTATTTTGGCATTAATTGCATACATTGACCGTTGTATTTAATTTGAATGTACTCAGCGAAGCGCGGGTTTTCAAGCTAGTGTTTATATATATACATATATGTATTTTATCGTAATAAACGGTAAGTCTGCTGAGGTAAGGACTTTGTTTTGCTTATTACCCATATTGCCGGATTATCCGGGTTTTCGATTCTCCGGATTCCCTATTGTGCGATCATTAAGAATATTTAATAGAGAAAAATAAAATAAAAAGAACAATATTTAAGAATAGAGAAAAATAGATAACTGACATAAAGAATAGAGAAAAGAACAATACAGAAAACTTTTCTATTAGTTAAGACAGATTTATTTTGTTAATGAAATTTATAATAATATAACTGCGATGCCATGGGAATTTATTTTTCTATAATAAGCAGAATTTAAATAAATAAAACTGAAAGTAAATAAACGGAACTGAAAATAAATAAAAAAAATGTCTACAAATCTGATGGCGATAAACGAGGTTTTACTGTATATAAATACATACACATTTGGAGATTCCCCCCAATGAAACACTCAAACCTGGAATTAGGATATTTTCGATGAAAAAAAAAAAAATGTTTAAAACCTCTACAGTCGGTTAAAAGATCGTAAAGATTAGACATCAAACCACCATTATCTCGTCTGCAGAATCGGATTTTCTGCACCGTGGGCAACACATCCAAATACATGTTTATGAAGGCGATGCACGAGCTATCATCGCAGATATTCAATTCCCACGCTAAGCTGCGTGGAATTTTTCTCTCCTTATTTCGCTAATCGCAGACGAGAAAATACATATTTTGGAATTCTCTTTTCTGCATATGAAGTTTGGCGTTTAAATAAAGAACCATTAGTTTTTCAAAATTTTAAAATTTTCACTAATTTTTTTTTCCAGAGCTACAATGGCTGAGGCTATAAACACAAAATTAAAATTATTCTTTTAAAAAATTAAAATGAAAAGATTTTTGAAAGG
The DNA here is from genome assembly GCA_907164885.2 of Dolomedes plantarius. Classification (NCBI taxonomy): domain Eukaryota; kingdom Metazoa; phylum Arthropoda; class Arachnida; order Araneae; family Dolomedidae; genus Dolomedes; species Dolomedes plantarius. The sequence continues at coordinate 125,211,815 of OU015503.1, forward strand.
CAAGTGCGTGCATTGCATCTAAAGGGCCTCGTTTCGAAAGCAGAGAAAGAGAATTCATATCCGTGCAGCAGTTATGAGGAAACTGCTAAAAAGAATTACTAGAACTAGTAGAAACTACTTAAAGCGCAACATGAAGCCTCTACAAATGACGTAAAACATTTCCATTGTTTTAATGATGCAAACTATAAAAAGCACTCGTTCGAGGTTTTATAAATACGCCCCACGGTGTTATTGATTCGATTCATTATTTTCCCTCTTTGGTGTTAAACGTCGCCAAGGCATTCCTTCATTACATGTTTTTGGCGAACTTGAGAAAAGGCAGAAACGAAAATCTGTCAAAGTGATAGTAACGGCACTTTTGTGTGGATAAGGAAAATTCCGTTATGGATCTTAAAGAAAAATTTTAAAATTTACTCAGTTAAGGTCTTGATTTCAAATTCAAAATTTATAAAGAAAAATCTTGGTCCTGATAAAATCTTGGTTACTGATAAAATTCAATATTCTCTCCGTTAAACTTCGCCCCGGTTAAATTTCTTCCTTTAATGGAACTATTTGGCGAGATCCATAAAGGCAGTTCGCAAATCTGTCAAAACGATCACAATAGCACCTTAGTGCTGATAATACAAACTACAAAAAAACTCAGTCCAAGAATTTTTACCTTTAGCTTACGGGGCAGATTTTTACGATTCCCTCTTTAGAACAGGAAATTTCATACCCCCTCTGTAAGAACAGTAGTTAATGGGGTTATATATATATATATATATATATATATATATATATATATATATATATATATATATATATATATATATATATATATATAGAGAGAGAGAGAGAGAGAGAGAGAGAGTATGTATATATTGACCACGTAATATATCAAACCAATCACAGGTCATGTCAACAATCTCGGAATCAACGCAGTGATGTCACGCAACGCTCCGAATGCAACGTGAACAGGCCTTCACTGATTCAATTAATCAATTTTTCTTTCATCTCTTAAACGTCGCCGAGGCTTTCCTCTATTTTATTACAAATTTAGCCGAACTTGGTAAAGGTAGAAACGAAAATCTCTCAAAGTGATAACCACAGAACTTTTGTGTTAACTGTTGAATAGCAAGTACCTGTATGCGAATAAGATTGCTTAACTCGAACCGTAACCTAATGAAATGTACACTATCTGGCCAAAAGTATCCGGACGCCCATTGGTACGGACTCGGAGAGTCCTGAGGCATATATTAATACGGTGTTGGTCCTCCTTTTGCATCGATGACAGCCTGCACACGTCTCGGGAGATTTTCCACCAGTTCTTGATAGGTGTCCATAGGAATTGACTTCCATCACAGCTGAAGTGAGTGCTGGCAGTGAGGAGGGTCGATTTGGCTGGCTACGTAATCTGCCGTCAAATTCGTACCAAAGGTGTTCAGTGGGATTTAGATCGGAGCTCTGAGAAGGCCAGTCCGGTTTTTGAACACCCATTTCGTCAAACCATGCCTGCGCAAGTCTCGATATGTGAATGGAGCATTTATCCTTCTGGAAGAGAAATGGTCCTTCCCCCGAAATATTGCCATAGAGTTGGGAGAGCAGCATTGTCCAGAATGTCCACATACATCTCAGAGGTCGTGTTTCCAACCACAGGAACTGAGGGACTCGGGGCCAAACCATGAAAAACACCCCCACATCATGATGTTGCCATTACCAAACTTGACAGTCTGCACAATGCAGTCACGTAAGAAGCGATCGCCGGGCATCCTCCAAACCCAGACGCGTCCATCGTACTTCCAGATTGAAAAGCGAAATTCATCATTCCAAAGAACATTTTTCCACGTGTCCACAGTTCGATGACGGTGAGCTTTGCACCACTGCAATCGACGCCTCGCATTCTGGGGAGTGATGTTCGGCTTGTCATCCGCTGAACGACCATGGAATCCAAACATTTTTAATTCTCGACGAACGGTCCTGCTGCTAGCACTAACACCTCATGAACTTTGGAACTCCCGAGTGATTTGAATCAACGAGGACTTGCCATTTTGTTTCACCACCCTTTTCGGAGTTCAGCGGCTGCGTTCACTCATTTTTTCGGGCCTGCCACTTCGTTTTTCTGCGGTTTCACTGCCTCGACGTTTCCACTTCGCTATTACATCACTCACAGTGGATGTTGGCTTCTGTAGAATGTTCGAAATTTCCCGAACTTATTTCCCACAAAGGTGGCATCCCGCTATAATGCCACGATCAAAGTCACTGAGCTCCTTTGACTCACTCATTGTCTCACAAACGCATAAATATGACCTGACTAACCACTACCAACATTTTTATAGTTTTCGGTTACGCATCAAATTACGTCACCTGCCAGATCCACTTCTTTAGGGGGGGGGGAGTGTCCGGATACTTTTGGCCAGATAGTGTATATATAGAATGCGCATTCGAAAGTGAGGGAGAAATTGTATGTATTGACTACTAAATAAATGTTAAGCACGTCGTGTGTGAAATTAATGTCTTACAGACCACATTAATAGTGAATTAACGTTAAATATGCCATACGCATTCTTAATGGGGTATTGGATGATCGCAGCTTCCTTAACCCCGTGAACAAAGTGCAACATTTTCGTAATTTTGAGTGGTTTGTTTTGACATGTAAGGTTTGAATGTTCTAAGCAGTTTCTATTGATAGCTACACCCTTTCAAAACGCAGGTCTTCTTTTCTGACCCTCGTATTCTTTTCCATTCATTTGTTAGTCGGGATTCAACAGTGGTAAACCAGCGATTATACTGGATTACAATACGGCAAAAGTCGATGGAGTCGATCCAACCTGCAGCTATGACACGGTATCACCAAGCATATCACGAAGATGAACTCTCTCGTTGTTTTTTAGGTTTTTGGACATAAAAAGAATCCATTCGCAAGTTGTCCTCAGATCCAATAAAACGGACAGTTTTGAAATAAGGCGATTATATCTGCCTTCTTTGTTCTTTAATTATAAATATATCTCAATATTATCGACATTTTATATCTTGTCATAAAATGCAGAATTATTATCTCTCTATTCTAAAAAAAAGTAACTGGCGCCGCCGCCGCCGCCGCCGCCGCTGTCAAAAGCTTGTCACGCTATCTCCTCCGAAACCGCTGAGGGTATAGGGTCGAGACCGATACCAATGGATGCAGAAAAATGCGGGGGAAAAAGTAAGACATCTCTCATCTTCGTCGGACTTTAAGTTTTTTTTTTTAATTTTATGTTTTGTGGAAAAATATTGACATTTTCATGTTCAGATTACGATAACTCGCCAAAAATTAATCGTTGAATTTTGATCTTTTTACAATCTAAGACTACAGACATTTCTCCTTCAAACAAGACCTCATTTGTTTAAAAATAATTTAAAACACACTAATATTTTCATCAAAATATTAAACACACTTTTTCGAGAAATATCGTCACATATGTGGATGTAATATCGATGCTCCTCGAGTTTTTATCTTACAAAGAAAATATTTACATCATTTGGAAGATGAAAGCTTCCTCATTCATATAAACCTCATTTCAAGTCTCTATCTTAAAATTTCGATTTTTAATTGAATTTTAAAGCTGAAACTGTGATTCCCCTCCGCAGTGATTCTCCTTCAACAGTAAATGGATGGAATCTGTTGCATTGCCCGAGAATCACCCCTATATATCTCTCTATTAGCAACTTATTCCTTCAACATGATTGGCGCTGTGCTTGATCGCGCTGCTCGTATGCGACAGTCCCCGGTTCGATCCCGGTGGACACTCATTATTCTAAATATTTGAATTTTATTCTTTTATATCTCATTATATTTTTTATCTTACTTATCTGAAGAGGGCTTAAGTTTTATATTTTTTATTTTACTGCTGAGCACATATTTTCTGATGTATATATCTTGTTACTGGAGGTAAAGTAGTAAGACCATGGCACTCCAACAAACTCAATATACCTTGACCTTGACCCTAACAGAGGAGCCTAGGGGCGAAGCCACTAGTTTTGAAAAAAAATAAAAGTTTATTGCAAAAGGAATAATCAAGGTTGAAAGAGACGTTGCACTTTGTGCCACGCGCGCCTGCTGGTGTTCCAAAAATTGGCGGGTTGACCAACCCGGGCCGGGCCTCAGTGACTGGCGTATCTGATCGGGCTCAAGCCTCTGACCCGCATAAGTGCTGGCCGAGGCGAGCCATGACTCTGAAATATCTGCGAGCCAGGTTTTAAATTTTCAGGCCCACCTCTTAGAACTTTATACACTGACTTTGTTGGGTTGTTTGGTTTTCTTTGGCGCAAGCAGGGTTTGACGGTTTTACTAACCCGGTTTTAAAAACCGGATTTTTAAAATAAATTTGTCACATTTGAAAACCGGTTTTTAAATTAAGAAAACCGGTTTAAAAGAATTCAAATTATTATGTAAAAATTAATTCTTAACTTATTTGATTTGCTATTCATTCTATGCAACGGGCAGCAGACATATTTTTTCAACGTTGCGAGTTGCGTTGGCCAGTGCTCAGAGCCTGACTAAGGTAGGGGCATAAGGGGCAGTTGCCCCGGGACCCCACATCAGAGGGGGGCCCCCAAACAGAATAGAAAGTTTAGTAATAAGTATTAAGTTCTTCATTACTGAAGTAGTGAAGCAGAGGGGGGCCCCCAAAGAATTTTTTGCCCCGGGCCCCAATTAGGCTAAGTCGGGCCCTGCCAGTGCTTGTGCATTGTGCACTGCGCACGTGAAAAAGACGTGCCTAACCGACTTATTTTATGTTAGTACATATGTGCAATTCGTCACGAGTCACGACAGATTCGCTTAATCTTGTAAAGTGAAAACTGGAAACGAAAATATAAAGTTGTTATAGTTGGTAAAAATAACGTATTAAGTATGCTTCTAATTTCTATGTTTGTATTTTCAGACACTGAAAGCTGAATTTTCATTATTTGAGGCAACGAATAAAAGAACCAAAAACTTCGATTTGTTATTTGATGCCCTGAAAACTACAAAACCAAGCCCAGTAGCTAGTGAACGAGTCTTTTCAATTTCAGGCAATATTGTGTTCAAAATAAGAACAACACTTAGTCACCGTTCAGTGGATATTTTATGTTTTTTAAAATCCTATTTTCTTAGGAGAAATTAAAATTAGTGAAACAAATATGAATAATATTTGAAATTTGAAATTTTTGTTTGAGTTTTCGTTATTTTGTGTAAGTAATGTGCAATCCTTAATTTTTTTTTTATATTTTGACTTTGATATTGATTTCGTTTTTTGTTATTTTATATAAATTAAATAAAATATTTTTCCCCATTCTATTTTTTTTTTGACAAAAATTCGAAAACCGGCTAAAACCGGTTTTTTTGGAAATCTGGAATTTGAAACCGGGTTTTTCAAAAAGTAGGTTTTTGTATAAACCATGAAGCTACAGCTTCATGGTAGCTTCATGGTATAAACCCTAGGCGCAAGGTCCTGAAACGACAACCTGCGCCAAACGCGCGCCGACAGCAGAACTAATATACACATATGAATTAACGAGGGCCATTTCAAAAGTAATGCACAATGAATTAATTCTTTTATACCTATTTGATTTTTGACAATCAAGCAGGGCGGTCGACCTGCAACGCCAAGCTAAAAAAAAACAAAATAGACGCCAAATGAATAAACGCGCCAAGTACAAAAATTCGTCAAAGACCGCTACTGCTTATATACTCTAAACCGCTTGCTCCTATTCTCGCCATGTTAAAGCAGTTTGCGTAAATTATAAAATTCTGAATGAACCAAGCATCGTACAAAATTAAAACAAAAAGTAGAAGAATCTTATCAGCGAGAACTTTAAATTGAGATAAAAATGGACTTTCCAAGTTAAAAATTAACCGATATATGGAATTTTTAATTTTCAGTAAAGTTAGGGATTTTGCTAGATTTTGTTTCTCGCCAAGGAAGATTTCGTCAACATTTTAAGAAGACCTATGGAGTTTAATATTGAACAGATTCGATTAAGGCTTGGGTTTTTCGATAAGTCATTCGCTAACTTAAAATCTTTTATATGTTTCAGTTAAAAAAATAAATATTTCTATCTTTAATTAGCATAAAACTGCAAAATTAGCATCTCAGGGCGATAGTACGCCAAAATGGCAACCATTACTCAGCAACACCGCTATTTTCCCAACCGTTCAATCATAGAAGAACTGCGATAGTCGTCCAGTGGCTGAGTGGTCAAGACATCACCCTTCCACTCTGTGAGCGCGAGTTCGATTCCCGCAAAAGACCTCTTTTTCTTCTGGAGAATTTTTAATTATTTTGCATATGTGTGTCCATATTTGTTTGTTTGTTTTAAATGTCCATAGAAAATACTAAGGATTGAATTCAAATAATAAGCATTAATTTTTATTCATATTTCACTTCTTGCTACAACCACGTAGGTTTGCAAATTAGAGAAATATTAATTTCTCAATAAAATATACATTACGTATACAAAATATACATATAGCAAAGGATTTATCTTTATATTTCTTCTGTCCGTGTGTATGTCAAAGAACTCCTCCTAAACGGCTGGACTGATTTTTCTGAAATTTTGTGTGTCCGATTAAGATGATTCGAGAATGGTTTAGATTCACAATAAGACACCCCTAGCACCCTAGAGGGTCAGGGGGCACATGTAAAAATAATTGAAAACGGCTGATATCACTGTCGAATCCATAGTTTTCGGAGTCGCTAAGATTAATAGTGACACTCCGTTGTCGTTTAAGTGCAAGTTCAGCCCCCCATTAGCATAGAGGGGGCGAGGGGGGAAGAAGGGGGAATATAAAATCTCCAAAATGACAGAGAATTGTGTCGAATCCATAGTTTTCGGGGTCGCTGATATTAATAATGACACTCCCGATGTCGTTTAAGTGCAAGTTCAGCCCCTCCCCCATTACCATAGGGGTGTGAGGGGGGGAATATAAAATTTCCAAAATGACCGAGAGTAGTGTCGAATCCATAGTTTTCGGGGTCGCTGAGAGGAACAGTGGTAATCCCAATGCCGTTTAAGTGAGAGTTCAGCCCCCCCCCCCCCCCCATCAACGTTGGAGGGGAGGCGGGGGGGGGAGAAGAAAAAATGTCCAAAATGACCGATAATAGAGTCGAATCCATAGTTTTCGGGGTCACTGAGACGAATAGTGACACAACTGATGCCGTTTAGTGCAAGTTCAACCCCCCCCCCATCAGCATTGGGGGAGAAGGGAGAAAGGGGAAAAATGAAATGTCCAAAATGTCCGAGAGTAGTGTCAAATCCATTGTTTTCGGAGTCACTGAGATGAATATAGGAAACTAAAAGTGTTGTTTATAATGAAGTTTTGAGTAAAATAATAGAGTGAATTTGTAATTTTATTTTATCATTTGTATACTGTACATATACTTCTAAATACCCGTAAATAAAATTACTTAGATTTTACACTATAGGTAGAGTTCATTCCTTTTCCTGTGTAGTAAAAAATTGAGATTAATAAATACCTGGGCAACGCCGGGTAAACAACTAGTCTATATACACTCATGGACAAAAAAATTAGCGCACCAAGAAGGAGTCGTCAAAATGAAACGAAATTTTACATACGTAATGACTACTTTGATATAAGTAAATGATAAGAAAATCAAAGAAAAAGGATAATTTATTTCAGAGAAAAAGGCAAAAGAACGGAGGAGTTAATACTCCGTTGGACCCCTCTAGCGCGAATGCACGATGCGATACGATCGGGCATTGAGTCATACAAGTTCTGTATGATGTCTTGAGACATTTCGTTCCATATTTGCTGTAACCTTGCCTCTAGTTCGTTCAAACTCGTGGGATGCCCAACTCGTCGTCCCAAATGATCCCAGATATGCTCGATTGGAGACAAATCTGGGGATCGGGCAGGCCAAGGAAGGGTAGTAACAGTGCGGAGACAGTCTTGTGACACCCTTGCCGTATGAGGCCGAGCATTGTCTTGTTGAAAAAGGGCTCCCGGGAGCCGTTGCATGAGTGGCAACACATGTGGTTGCAGGATTTCATGAACATACCGTTGGGCTGTCATGGTGCCACGGAACAATACTAGGGGTGACCGTGTATTGTAGGCAATGGCACCCCATACCATCACACCAGCTGTGGGAGCGATGTGTCGCTGTACAGCAAAGGCAGGATTGAAGCGTTCACCAGGGGCTCTCCACACACGAACACGATTGTCATCACTGCCGAGATTGAATCTGGATTCGTCGCTAAAGACGACCTGGTTCCATTCCGTTGCAGTCCAGTTTCCTCGTGCGCGGCAAAACTCCAAACGGAGGCGTCGACGGGTGGGCGTCAAGGGCAGCACACGTAATGGGCGCCGCGATACCAACTGTCCTTCAGCCAGCCGCCTTCGTATGGTTCGAGAAGACACAGAGGCCCCTAGTGAAGGTGCTACCTGTGCCTGGATGGCGGCCGATGAAGCAGTTGGCTGTACGCGTGCATTTCTTACGATGTGGCGGTCTTCTCGACGACTGGTCTGTCGAGGGCGTCCTGAGCCTGGTCTTCGTGTACATGACATTTCTAGGGTCCACTGGTCCCAACACCTCCTCACAACACAATCAGAGCAGCCTAATTGACGAGCTACTCGCCTAGCTGACCACCCAGCTTCCATAATCCCGACGATTCTCCCCCTCTCAAACTGCGACAACTGCTTATATTGTCTTCGAACACGGCGTAATGGCATGTCTATCTCAGCTCTTCCTTTGTAAATGATTCAGCACACTCAAACAAGCTTTGGTTACCTGTTTTATACTCCACAGAGTGCGATGTTCAACGCCCTCAACCGGCTATACGTAATGCGCAATCACGCTGCATTTCTTATCATTTGCAAATCTCCCCGACATGTACCTTCATTGCAAGTTTCGTTACGATCCCGCAATTATTTCTTGGTGCGCTAATTTTTTTTGTCCATGAGTGTATATAAAAGAGAATGTTTGTGTGTGTGTCCTTTATGCGTTCCCGAACGGTCCATCCGATTGAGATGAAATTCCGATTGAATGGGGGAGGCGGAGGGGGGGGAGAAAGGGTGAGTATAAAATGTTCAAAATGATCGAGAGTAGTGTCGAATCCGTAGTTTTCGGGGTCGCTGAGATGAATACGGACACTCCCCATGCCATTTAAGTGAGAGTTCAGCCCCCTCAGCATTGGGGGGGGGGAGAAAGGGTGAATATAAAATATCCAAAATGACCGAGAGTAGTGTCGAATCCATAATTTCGGAGTCACTGAGGGGAATATAGGAAATTAAAAATGTTGTTTATAATCAAGTTTTGAGGTAAATTAATAATAGAGTGAATTTGCAATTTTACTTTATCATTTGTATACTGTATTTACTTTTAAATACCTGTAAATTAAATTACTTAAATTTTATACCATATGTAAAATCCATTCCTTTTCCCGTGCAATAAAAAAAAATTGAGATAAATAAATACCTGGGCAACGCCGGGCAAACAGCTAGTGATGTATTAATAGTGTTTAGTACGATATTCCCCATTGTGTTTATAAAGATTGACTAGAATATAAAAATGCCATCCGAATTACAATTAAAACGATAAAACAACCGGCCCTATTACAGAGATTCGAAAAAACAAAGTTCTCCAATTAAGTTCACAAAGTGACACATTTGTAACTGATGATGAGACCCTAGGTATCAAGCAATTGTTTGCTTACAAAAAAGCCCAGTTTGTGATGGGTTATTTACCTATTTCAAAAAAAATAACTGATATCCACTAAAAAAACTTTTAAAAAGTAAAAAAACGCCAAGCTTCAAAATAAAAGTTATGACTAAAAAATGGTGTGAAATCGAATATCCAAGCTTATTAAGTTCTGGTACTTAATTTCCTAATCACGAATTTTTCACATCGAAGTCAAGTGGTTAAGTATGACTTGTTGATAGAAGCCCTTCTTCCCTAGACCAAACTCATCATAACCTGTTTCTTAAAATTTAAATTTTAAATATTTATACATACCAGGCTTGGCGGCCGTCTTAAACATAAAATCATTGAAATAACAGAAAGCCCCCCCCCCCAAAAAAAAAAATAGTTAATGTGAATTTAAAACATCAGTTTCAGATTTTAATTGCGCACTTCGGTGCTCTGTTAGGCAGTATGTTTATAGCATCATTCCAACAAACGGCACGACAAAAAATGGTGTTATATTCAGTTTTATTAAGAACTGGGACTCAATTACATTTCTTAACAGATTTTTAATGGGATATTAGTCATTTTAATGAGTCCTCTATTTGAAGTTTGTGCATGATGTCAAACAAAACAAACCGTTAGCTAGGAATAAAAATAATAAATAATGTTATCATTCCCCAAAGGAAAAATTTCGCATTAAACAACAAAAAATATGAATACCATGCTTTGGAGTTACGTTGCCCAAATGTAACATGAAAAGAAATTTCAAATTTATAGAATAATTCGTGACCATCTTAAAATTGCTGCTACATTCATTTTAAAAGTAACCAAATAATAGGACACGCATATTTTGCATAAATAACTAAAATGAATAATTTATACAACTAAATAACATACTTTCGACGTTTCAACAGACAAAATTTATTTATTCCAAATACGAAAAGACGGCCGACAATCCTGGTATGTATAAATATTTGAAACTTAAATTTTCAGAAACAGGTTATGATGAGTTTGGTCTAGGGAAGAAGGGTTTCTATCAACAAGTCATGCTTAACCACTTGACTTCGATGTGAAAAATTCGTGATTAGGAAATTAAGTACCAGAACTTAATAAACTTGGATATTTGATATCACACCATTTTTTAGTCATAACTTTTATTTTGAAGCTTGGCGTTTTTTTACTTTTTAAAAGTTTTTTTAGTGGATTTATCTCTACAGTCCTTCTATATAGTCCCCCCTGCTTCTCAATAAACGTCACAATTTTTGGGGTCGTTTGACTCCCAACTTGTAGGAAGATTTTCTATTCCTTGCAGCATGCTACTTTTGTTGGGTCCCCTAATGGAAAAACGTTGACTGGCCAAAGGTTCTTTCAACTCGGGAAAAAGGGTCCAAGTCGGGTGGAGTCACGTTTTTTCGCGCAAAATCAAGCGTGCGTATTATAGTCGAGATTTTACTGTGTGTGTATGTATATGTATATATATATATATATGTATATATATATATATATATATATATATATATATATATATATATCTTAAAAGTTCTATTTGTACTTTCGTCATGACACTTCAGTACGCAAAAGGGTAAAAGATATTTGCAATTCTTTGAATGAGTTCTGAATTATGCATACACACACACACACACACACACACACATATATATATATATATATATATATATATATGTGTGTGTGTGTGTGTGTGTGTGTGTGTATGTATGCGTGTGTGTGCACAGATGCCCTCTCCGCTTTTGCGTACCGTAGTGCAGTGTTTTAGCAAAGGTGTCAAACAGAAGTTTCGGGCATACCTCGTTTCTACCATCCCCAGTTCTGAAAAGTTTTGGCCACCTGGCAAAGAATGACGGCCATCTCGGCACCTGCGCCTGTTCACCCTTTTTCCGTTCCCCTCCCACAAACAGAGCAAACCGCAATGCGCAAGAGCGGAGTTTCATTTCGTAAATTCGCCGCTTCCCTTGCTTCAAAACAGGGCTGTTGATCCTGTTTTGCCGAGTCCAACTTGCGTCAGAACCGCAGTTGGAATTCAAAAGTCTAGGACTCTGCCGGAAGTAAGACTACCTGCTGCATAGTAAAATAATTTAGTTAAAAATATTAGCTTTCATTGGTCTCCAGATCCATTGTGACTCTAATAGCGGCTCCAAGGGGGGGGGGCAATAGGGGCAATTGCTCCCCCCCCCCAAAAAAAAGCCCTGCGTACTTTTTTTTTCATGGCCTAAAATTATATAACCGTAGACCTAATACTAAATGAGAGGATGTTTATTTCTTATATATATATATATACAGTCGGACCTCTATTTAGCGAAGTCGCTAAATCCCGAAAATAGTTCGTTATATGGAAAATTCGTTAAATAGAGATTCACCTTTTAGAATACTTTAAGCTACACAAAAGATATTTTAAATTCATAAACATTAAATATTATTAAAAGAAGTAATTAATCACATCTTTATTTTGTAAATTAATATGTATTTGTGTTAAATATCTTACACATCAAAAGGAAATCTGCAAGGAAAACAAGAATAAAACAAAACGTTGTCTGGGAATACACTGTATTTTCAATTTAAAAAAATTAATTTTAATGACATTGTCGCACTTATTATAACAAGTAATTTTAGCATACATTACCACATGCGTCCTTAAATTTGATTACTGATAAATGTCTGTTAATTTTGTCTGAGTTTTTTGTTTCTCTCATAATACGTCTCGCATCTTTGCAATGCACCAAAAACCTTTCAGGCGTATTTTCTTCAAACTGTAATCCGCATCGGATTGTTTCAAATGACTTGAAATGACCAGGTGCATTCCATCATAGGAAGATTTGTTGATTTCTGCATCATGATAATTTCCATCTTCATCGCAAGTCATTGCTGTATTGTTTTTATTTTTTCCACTGTCCAAAATATCCAATTCAGTTAGTCTTTCGGAGGTTTCAGCTTCAGAATCAAGTGAAAGAAAATCATCGTTAATTTCTTCTTTTTTCCCTTTAGCTGTATCCACATTTGTTCCCCTACTGTGAACTGGAACTGTTGCAATAAGTTCCTCTAAGTGAATATCGACTTTGTCCTCCGTACTTGCCAAATTCTCATTACTTGCAAAGAATCCAGCTTTGGGAAAACTGTTGCGAATAGTACGATCTGCGACATCATAGTTCCATGCTTTGGAAATTTCTCACATGCTTTCCCGTAAGTTGATCTTTGGCATGGATTGATTGTTCTCAAGCGAAGTGCATCATAACTTTTCGCACTATTCTTTTGCGATAGTGTATTTTAAATTTTTTTATCACCCCACGATCTATTGGCTGCAGTTTTGATGTAGTGTTTGGTGGCAAGTAAAATACTGTAACATTTTTCAGTGTTTGGTTGATTTCTTTCGGATGGGCGGGACAATTGTCAAAAACGAAAGTGTCGCAATTTTGCGACACTCTGCAATCATACGTTTATCCAACTTTTGAACCCATTTTTCACAAATTTCTGACGTCATCCAAGATTTTTTGTGAAAGTCATAATCAACCTCCAAAGATTTTTGCGCCTTTTAAACATCTTGGATTTTTGCTTTTTCCGATAACTAATGGTTTCAATTTCTGATGTCCAGTCATATTTGCACCTAACATGACAGTTAAGGGAACAGTGGACGTTCAAAATTGTGAAATTTGTTCAAAAATTCGATTTTTTAATTTTATTGAATTGTGAAACGACGGACGAGTAGGAATGTGTTGCAAAAAGAATTTTTAGTTTATGTGATTACTTTCTTAGTTATAGGTATTTGTATTTAATTTAGATATTATGTGGTTACTAATAGGAATAACTTTAAATGCGTTTTTCTCAAAATTAAAATTTTCGTGTCATGCGAATATTCAAACTGCTCCAGGTGCATTTCTAACTATCGTATTCCTTCGAAATTTAAGTTTTAGATGCTTAACTGTATATCAAATAAATCTTATTGAAAATAATTATGCTTCGTAGCTCAGAATTTCTAAATTTTGTACTAGTTCTAAATTTTGTAAAAAAGGGTGTTTTCACTATTATAATTTTTTTCTCTATATATTTTTAATGAATGCTTAAAATAAGCAATAAGTTTCATTGTTAGTTCTATAAGGTATCCTGAAAATAAAAATTACTATATTATATGCAAAAGGAATGCGCATGGAACATTTTTAATGAGGCCAATTTTTGATATAATTAATAATTCATAATTCATATATTATTAATATTTGAGAATTAAATTTTAACCACTTTTACATATCTATGGTACTAATCACATATTACAATTTCAAGCAAACCCATTCAAAAAAAAAAAAAAAATTAGGTTTGACGGTCCACTGTCCCCTTAACCTTGCTTTTCTCCAAAGTATTTTTCCTTTTTAAATGTTAATGTCTTTTAAGGCAAACATCGGAAAAATAAAGCAGTCTCATCCGCATTAAATATGTTTTCTGGCTTCAGTCTTCTAAAATTTTACCCAGTGTCTCCGTTATCCAATTTTTACTATCATTATCATCAACGTCTTTAACTTTCGCCAGATATCACTTTTGCTATAATTCCGTGTCTTCTCTTAAATTTTTAAAGCCATCCATAGCTTCCTCGAAATTCGTCGTATCCCAATGCCTTCGCAAATCGAAGAGCTATCTCAATTATGAAAAGCCCAGAGATCGGAACATTTTTATCTCGCATTGTGTGTATCCACTTCAAAAGCCGTTTGGAGGAATACCCAATTTTAAAGCAATATCATTTTTCTTCACGCCTTTATCCACCTCATGAAGAATTAAATTTTTTTCTTTCATGCTCAAGCACTTTCGCTTTCACATTTTCCAGCTACAAGAACCGAAATTACCAACACGACTCTGATCAACAATCTAGAAAACGGGAGACTAGCTTCATTGAGGGTGAAAGGGGGATATTGAAAAATTTTCTAGTGAAGTGGACAGTATGGGGGGAGGGGTTAAAGGTTGCTCTTAATGGATGAAATGCAAAGGATGACAGCGATTTTACGGCTCTCACTGTGTTAGGCGACTGTTAAAAACAGAACAAGGTCATTGATCACCAGAAAATGTGTTAAAAGAAAGAAAAAGTTTGAAATGTTCAGAAACATTTTGATAAATATGAAGAAAAAAAATTTTGGATCACAAGTAAAAGTTTGTTAAATAGAGAATGCACATCTCTATTTGGAGGTTATTTTACGAAGAAATTCGCAAAATGTGCTTGGTTCCAAGGAAAACTTCACAAAATAGAGGATCGTTAAATAGAGGTCCGACTGTATATATATATATATATATATATATATATACACATCCATCGATCCATCCATTCATACATACATATATATATATATATATATATATATATATATATATATATATATATATATATATATATATATATATATATATATATATATATACACATACATACATACATATATATATATACAGTTGGTTCTCTGTTTAACGACGCTCTACTTAACGACGATCTCTATTTAAAGACGATATTTCCCGGTCCCGGTCCCTTCGACGTAAAAAAATTCTATTTAATTCTAAAAATTCTTATTTTGTTTCTATTTAACGACCATTTTTTCTTAAATGATAAACTTTTTCTCCAACATTTTATTTACAGGAGGGTTACTTTCTGTGGGGGAGTTTGGTTTCAATAACAGACCCAGAATTTCCTTTATGTTTGTTGCAATCATAGACTTGTTGCAGTGGAAAAAACCGGGGGAGGGGGGGGGTAGGATTACTGTTTCTCGGAAGATCGAACATTCTTCCCTGGTGGATCGAATTTCTTAGTGCGGGTGTGGAATCACTCTATTGTACCTACCATGTTCTCATGTGATTTACGAACTGTCCAAAAGCACCCATCTCTCGCTCCTTCTGGGAAGTACGTGTTCATGTTTAGAGAATTCATGGTTGCGTGTAGGAGCTCATTCCAGTACGAATGCGAGGTGAGCAGAGCAAAATGGCATCAAAGCGAAAGCATCTTACGCTACACGGATAAGTGAAAATTATTGAAAACTGGGAAGAAAGTGTTGGAATAACAAAAGTCCAATTCGCAAGACAATTTAGCTACTCGAGTCAACTCTCAATGGCATTTTAGCAAGCAAAGAGAAAATTCTTGAAGCAGCACAAAAATTTGGTTTGGGATCCAAATCCAAACGGCAGAAAATTCAATGTGGCCGATTAGAAGAGTTTGAGAAGGCAGTCCTGCAATGGTTTCATCAAGCAAGAGCATCTAACATTCCAATTTCCGGAGTGATATTTAAAGAAAATGCTATTATTCTGGAAGAAAAGTTTGGAATGCAAAATTTTCAGGCTTCGGCTGGTTAGCTAACAAAGTTCAAAGAAAGATACGGGCTTGTATTTAAAAGCATATCTGGCGAAAGTGGCTCCGTAGATGAAAAAATAGTGAATGAATGGTAAATAGTGCTGAAGGGGATATTAGATGGATATGATGAGAAGAACATATTCAATGCAGATGAGACGGGCCTATTGTACAATATGGTGCCTAATAAAACCTTAACGTATATGGGCGAAAAGTGTTTTGGTGGAAAACACAGTAAGGTACGATTGACTGTTTTACTGTGCACCAATTCGGATGGATCTGAGAAATTTCCACCACTAGTTATAGGCAAATCAAAGCAACCAAGGTGTTTTAAGAATATCACCAGGAAACCTTGTGAGTACCGCAATAACAATAAAGCGTGGATGACATCACAAATTTTTATTGACTGGATTAGAAAATTTGATGCAAAAATGCATCGAGAAAAGAGAAAAGTTTTACTTTTAATCGACCGATGCACTGCACATACTCCAAATATCCCTGGACTTACAAATTTCACTATCCATTTGTTACCAGCTAATTGCACTAGCAAGTTGCAGCTATTAGACCTGGGTATCATTCGCAGTGTGAAAGCATACTACAGAAAGTCTTTAATTAGGCAATTAACAAACAATTCGGCTGACAGTATAAAAATTAGAAAATTTACAATCTTGGAAGCAATGCACATGATAACATCAGCATGTAAAGAAGTTTCTTCATCCACAATAAAAAACTGCTTTCGCGTTGCTGGAATTCACAAAGAACTTGTAGTGGAACTGCAAAGTACAGATGTAGAAATCAACGAAGATGACATTACCCCTGAAAGAATGGAGAAGTCTTGTTGAAGATGAGGATGTTTCAATTCAAGATTTCTACAATTGTGATAAATATGTTTTAACAACAGATTTCAGAAATGTAGAACAAATTTATGAAGATATTGTAAACGAAAACGCAGTGTCAGACGATGAAGGTGAAGTTGAAGATACGGAAAACGAGACACTGCCACCGTCTTACACAGATGCAATTTCTGCCGTCGGAGAACATCTAGATGTTCTCCGACTCTATATTGCATCGAAAATGGAAGGTGACGCATTTAACATCTTAGAAAATCTGGAAAAGAGAATAACGAAAACAAGGCGAATGAAGCAATCAACACTTTTTGAATTTTTTAAAACGTAATTTATTGTATTGTTTGTACTCTTTTTTTTCAATGTAATTTAAAATAACTTTTTGTGAATAAAATAATGATGATAATAAAAATAACATTTTTAAACATGCCAATATATTAAGAAATTTATTGACAGTCCTAAACCTGTAAAGTGTGAAGGGAAATGTTATTTTTTCACAAATTCTGTTTAAGGACGATCTCTACTTAAGGACGATTTTTCACGGTCCCTTGAAAGTCGTTAAACAGAGAACCAACTGTATATATATATATATATATATATATATATATATATATATATATATATATATATATATATATACAGTAACCACTGCTTATAGTGATCAGTGGTTATAAGAATCAACCGTTTATAAGAATCAATATCGTAAAAACAAAAACAAATATATTATTTCCATGTTAAAATTTTCGCTTTAAAGAATCAATCCACCGGTTTTAAGAATCAGTTTTTACTCTTCGCTTTCCTTTCATTTTTACAAAAAAGCCACTTAAACCCTCAAAAGGCACGAAGTTCTTTCTTTCCTTTTTTTAAAGAAAGAGTGATAAGATGGGATGGAATACAGTCGTAAAATGCATCCCTTTCTTTGTTAGGCATAACATAATAGTTTCCCCTTAAACGCTTTAGCTAAACACTGTCCTATTAGCTTGACCCAGGGGCATCCTACCCGTCCGGGTCCAATTTCACTTTTCTCCACTGACAAACAAAGACAGGGACGCTTATTTCCACCTCCCACATCCTGGTTGCGGCTTCCTGGACCCTGAAACACATAAATCTTCGGCGAAGTGTCCACTATCTCTTAGACAAACGTAACATTATTAGATTCAGCACGTAATCAAACCGTGAAACGTAAGCTAGAAGGTGAATCTTGGTCGAGGCTATTGGTATTGAAAGAGGTATAAACAGCCTCCCGAAAACTTCATTACGTCAAACTACCTTACAAAACTTTTTCTTGCACCCTTCCTGTAGTCGAAATGTTAAACTGTTAAGCAGGTACATTGTAACAAATGTTTTTTTTTCTTCTCTTACTATAATCATGTGTATCTACTTATAGGTCTAGAAATTAAGTTATATTTTTAAAATTATAAAAAATAATTTTAATAAAAGATAATTAACGTAAATTAAAGAATATTTTATGGTAAATTATCTAAAATATGTATATATAGGTGTGCGTGTGCCTGTCCAAAATCCTAAATTTCGGCTATAAGAATGAACCGCTTGTAAGAATCAAAAACAGTAATAACAAACGTGATTCTTATAAGCGGAAATCATTATATATGTATATATATATATATATATATATATATATATATATATATATATATATATATATATATATATATATATATATATATATATATATATATATGTGTGTGTGTGTGTGTGTATATCCAAAACTGGTGGAAAATCTCCCCAGAAGTGTGCAGGCTGTCATCGATGCAAAACAAGGACCAACATCATATTAATGTATACCTCAGGACTCTCCGAGTCCGTACCGCTGGGCGTCCGGATACTTTTGGCCAGATAGTTTATATATATATATATATATATATATATATATATATATATATATATATATATATAAAACAGTTCCGTAACTGACTGACATACAACGCACAGACCAAACCGCTGGACCTAAAGGGCTGAAATGTTGCATGGCGATTCTTCTTATAGTGTAGGAGTGCACTAAGAAATATTTTTGAAAAATTCTTCTTAGATTTTTTTTAATTAAATTTTTAAGCTGTTTTTTTAAACTTTTTTTACGTTTGCATTTAAAATAATACTTTGAGGGTTATAAAATTTATATCACGATAAAGATCCTAAAAATTTCTTTAAAATGAAATATTTTTCGAATCTTTACCTCCATTTGCTGATTTTTGGTGAATTTTTAAAGATTCATTTTTAGAATTTAATTTATCAAATGCCGATCACGTGATTTCTTTTTCTGGTAATGTAAATAAATTTATCGTCACGTGCATAACAACTAAATAAACAAAAAATATTTTTTTTCCTTGCTAATGCGGCAGACGATTGGACATTATCCAAAAAAGATATTAAAATACAGTAAAAGAAATGTTCTACAAACTGTACTATATTCTTTAGTATTCTTTATATTAGATTTAATTTGAATATTTTCTTCTACATTATTCTATCTATAAAATTATCCTTTACGATTTTCTTATAAATATATATATATATATATATATATATATATATATATATATATATATATATATATATATATATATATATATATATATATATATATATATATATATATATATATATATATATATATATATATATATTACATCAATTGTATACATTGATCGTCTTATTTATCATATAATATATATATATGTTTGGCATGAATTGCATACACTGACCCCTTGTATTTTATTTGAATGTTCTCCGTAGCGAAGTACCGGTTTTCAGCTAGTATATATATATATATATATATATATATATATATATATATGTGTGTGTGTGTGTGTACGTGTATATATATATACAGTGGAATCTCGATCTATCGTTTTTCAAGGGACCGACTGAACTGAACGATAAAGCGGGAAAATGATAGATGCGGGAACATAACAAAGCAATATGATCTTCGGGACTGGGTAAAATAAACGACACTTACAGAAAAACGATGATTCGGGGAACGATCGATCGAGATTCCACTGTATATGTAACCTCTATTACGGCCGTTCTTACAAAGGGGGTATGAAATTTCCCGTTCTAAAGAGGGAGTCTGAAAAATGGGTCCCAGAAGCTAAAGGTTATCCTATGGAGAAAATGTGTTAGAGGATTGTATTGAAAGATTCTTTAAAAAAAAAAAAGCAAAAACTTTGCACCCCACCATAGAGAAAGAAATTTGAAACCTTCGGTCATTTTTCATTTAAAAAAAATGCAAATAATATTTTAACATTTAAATGATTCGGGGAAACAAATCTGGTGTAGTGTGTCTGAAAAGCTCCTCCATTCCTTTTGTGGACGAAATTTATGAAATGAATCTCTTTGCAAGGGGCAGAAAAGTTCGGGATATCTGAAAACACCATTTTTATTGGATAATTGGCATTGATGACATTTTTTCTCAAAGGAAAGCTCACATGTTACGCATTAAAAATTATTTCAAAAATTCAAGTTTATTATCTCTGATTTTCGGCCATGAATTTTATTTCCTCAAATCCCCTTGTAGATGTTTTATTGTAAAATCATTAGTAGTACAATAACTGTAACGTAAAAACAAACGACAATGGCGGAAGCGCCAAATGTATGCAAATCGGTAAACTAAATAAAGTTGTTCAAACCAACCCAGCACAGATTGCCATGCAACCAATGGGGGAAAGTGAATAAATTAATTACAAGATAAAAAGAACTTTTTATATACCATGTTTTTAAATTTTTTGTTCAATCGTATAAACTTGACAATTCTATGTATTAATAAATACTTTTTAAAAATATTTCGATGAATTGTCCCATCCACTTGAAAGAAAATGAAGCTAATTGGAAGTTTAACTTTTCGTTCCCGTTCCGGCCGACAGGTGGCTGCACCAGTCTACAAAACAAAATGAACTGAAAATGAATTCAATCCTGCTTAAAGGTGGCTAAAAGTATCAAAAGAATGCATTGTCATCGTGTTCCGAGCTATTCTAAAAGTTTCAAATGTCTAGCTAGTCGGGAATTGAGTTAAAAATTGATTGCAAGATTTGTACTGGACAAACACACACACACAAGAAAGCGAGTTAATAAAAACATGGTAATAGTTAGGTTTAAACATGACCGAACATCCGTACTTCAGTTTCCTTGTAGTCTGGAGTCACAGCAATGCGAAGTAAATCATACGCTAAGCAGAATCAAAACACAGTTCACTTGAAGATATTTATTCCAGTTTCACGAACAGTAAAATGTTGAGTAGAACAAGCGTTGTAAGATCGCAGCAAATTCGACAAAGAAGAACTGGAGAACTGGTCCCAAATACAAATGCGGTTCATACAACAAAAATTTAAGTTAAAACATACGCCAGCGCTTAAATCACCACTGAATTAAAACGACATCACCATAAACGAAGAGAAGAAATATTTCGTTGGAAAATGCATTTCAGCACTGCTGTTCCATTTGTCAAAATACCTGGAGTATACACGCATTCAACATTTTTGTTGGAAAAACTCCCCGTACGTCAAAGCAGTTGGCACAGTAGAATCCATTTCAATTACATCTACTGAATGATAAATGTAAGCTGAATGTAACAAGTTTATTTAGGAAAGAAATGAACTATCAAATATTAAAACTAGTATTGCATATGACAGATTAAGGTACTTCCGGTCTCACTATTCTGCGTTTATAAATGGAAGAGTAATAATATAAATAATATTTTAGACAAAACAGTGTTCAATAATATGAATAATTAGTTAAACTTTACTTGAGTTAACCTAAAAAGATTGAAAAACCGACAAAGTTACAAAAACTTATGAGAAAATATAACATTTGTGATTCACTTTCAATCACAAATGTTATAGTTGCAATATTAGTGCAAATCAAATGCACTGATATTGCAAATGAACAGATGTAATTATTTTTGTGTTGTTATTAGCATAAGTATCATTATTCATCAAATTTGAATCCCGTTAACACCACCGAAATCAATTATGTGTTTAATCGGGTGCAACGTGCACCCAAATTCCAAAATGTAATCATAATAAAAAGAATTTAAACTAAATTGTAATAACAGTTTTCAGTTTTACCTTAAACTCCTCTATTGTCTATAAAATAAGTTTAAGTTAGGAAAACGATTAAAAAAATAGCTGCATTCGGACAAAAATGAAAGCAATTATATAATTAGTAGTAAAATTAGAGTTCAATATTAAGTTAATTATAAAAACTCAGAACAGGTTTGCGTTTAGTCAAAACATTCGAAATTAAACAGAAGTTAAGACTTTATGAGCGACTAAGTCTAAATGGAAATATTGTCATAACTAAAACTCTTAACTAAAACTTTCCTTCAAGTTCATATTGAATTATAAGAAAAATTAAGAACGGAACAATGGAGATTCTGAATGTATTCAACAATTTCATAAATGCATTTGAAAACTGTTCATAGAGATAACCACACATTATACACCGTGCCCCGATGCCTGAACTACAAGTACATCATTTAGTTTGAATCAATTTGTGTTGCCATTATTAATTTGTATTGTGAATTTTAAGAAGCAGTGTGTTATGGAAAAAAATGCAAGTAATTAGGTATGTCAAAACAAAATTGGTTTAGTTGAAAACTGTTAAATAAGTATATGTACATATGTTTACCTTGCAAACCAGTCAGAAAACACACTTAAAAACAGATAATGTCGAGTTAAAATGTCTCATTTCTATCTCATCCAAATATCTTACCCCCAAAATATTTTAAAACTTTTTCTGTAACATAAAACTGAGAAATAGAAAAATGATGGGTTTTATTCTTAAATTTAATTTTTCATCACCATTTTATACTGTAATGTTCATTTAGTGTTCATATAGTGTAAATGCTCATTTATATTACTCTTGAGAGTTTTGTATTCCCATTGGAACAAAAAAGCCTTTTAAGTTCACACACACACACACACACACACATATATATATATATATATATATATATATATATATATATATATATATATATATATATGTCAGAATTTAAGTGGGAAAAGAATGATTACCTTAAATTTAAAGGGGGCTTGGGAATTAAATTATATTAGTGGCGTAATTTCGCCTCTAATTGTTTGTATTTCAAGACGCGAATTGGGAAAGGGAAATTTCCCTTTTCATTATGTAATCTTGGGTTCTGTGGTCGAGGAGGAAACATTATATAATTCTCCTTGAAAGATGTCTGGTTTGGGCTCTGCGCATGTGCAGGGAGAGTTAACGCGCGGAGATGCCCGCGAATTTTTGTGAGAACGCGGGATTTAATCGTTGCCGGTGGACGTGTGTCAGCTGGGTCCACAATTTGAAAATGGCGAACGCTTTGAAACACACAATGAACAATTTGAAAATGGATCAGAGGTTGCTGGAAGGAGAAATAAATTGGACTTGATTTCGTTGGAACTATGTTTGTTTATTGGATTTAGACTACTTACCACTCGCCACCAGTATTAACATGATGACTGCAAATTAATGTGAGAACAGGCAAACCACACACCTGTTATATATATATATATATATATATATATACATATATGTATGTATGTATGTACATATATGTATATATATATATCGTACCAAATCCGAGCGACGGGTAGATATTCTAAAAAGTGAATTTCAAACACAGAAATAAATATGCTAGTTACCGCAATTGAATAACAGAAATTTATATGATTTTAAATCTTCAGTACGCTTTTTAACAACTTGCAGAAGAGTAGACAAAAATAAAAACGTTGAATCTTCGCTGGAAGCTAACAATTCCAGCACCTAAGAACTTTTCTTTAGCAAGGAGGAATTTTCATACATAATCAATTAATACAATTATTAATTAACTATAAAATATGACCTTATAAATCATCCTAGGACCTCGTCTGGCTATCCTAGTCAAAGAACCGTAGAACATCTATCAAGTAATCTCGTCTCCTAAAATCACAACCACTCACATCAAATCTATCTTTAGAACTGAACTTTTTATTCCAGACTCTTATTCGCCTAGGAAACGAAACCCGTGTTGCTCCACCGCTCAACCAAACCATTTTCCAACAATAGACCCAAGAGCAGGATTTATTACTTACTCCATGGTAGACGCGTGAACGTGCTAAACCATTGTTTTTATTTATCGTGGACTCCAAAACATCGCATGCTGGCGATAACACGCCAAGTTGGTCCCAAACTCGTAACATTTATATATATATATATATATATATATATATATATATATATATATATATATATATATATATATATATATATATATATATATATATATATATATTATATAGGTCATCGGGATCCATTCGAAGCGGAACTCATCACTGAAGACAATTCTACTATAGTCAGTGACATTCCAGGTCGAATGTGCCCGACACCACTGCAAATGGGCTTGTCGGTGTACATAGGTCAATGGTAGTCGGCGCAAGGGGCTCCGTGAGCTCAGCTCCCTTTCTCCGAACCGACTAAGAATGGTCCTTGCGGTCACTGAAGCACCAGTTGAATGTACGACCAATGATAATGATGAATCTGGGGCTGTGAGTGCCACTCTGACGATTGCTCGGTCCTCACGTTCTGTCGTTTCTTTAGGCCGACCGCTTCCTTCTCGACACTGTGTTCGGCCATGGTTCAACCATTCCTGCCAACGTCTAATAGTGGCATCGCTCCTATCCAAATGTCGAGTGATTCGCCAATTGGACCAATCGGCTTCTATGAGCCCAACTACACGTCCTCTCTCAAATGCTGACATCTGCGCATATTGTTCGCGCACCTGTATACAAGGCATAGTTACTGTCTACCCGAGTACCCGGAATGAAATTTGCAGAGAATTTATGACCTGGCATCGAAATTTCTCCTCTTTAATATCCTGCCAGTTGCGCAGTTAAGATGCGCTGTCATATGTTCATTATCCCTTCTTGGTAGTCTTTTTTTTTGGGGGGGGGAGGGGGGGTCTAAGAGTGCATTTATTATTGAATGCAAAAAATTATGACGAGCAACTTGAAGCTAAAAATTTGATATATTATTTTTGAACAATTTTCAACAATTATCTTGATAATTGTACAAAGTAAAATACTCGAAATATAGTCTCGAAAATGCTGCAAGGTACTCACGAAAACATGGAGAAATCCGTTGAGATGCTTTCATCACTCCTAACCCAATTCTAGAACTTAAGGAATAATTGGGAGTTTTTTAAAAACGATGCCCTTGAGTTATCAGCTCTATGGAATATTGAACCTTGTTTACCCCAAAAAGATTGCGTCGTGTGAAAAAATTCTTTGATGAATTACAAGTAGATGAACGCATTGAAAACAGTGAATAATGTGTTCAAAGTCGAGGTGTTTTATAGAGTAATGGATTTAATAATTAATCAATTAACGATTAGATTTAAATCCGTTCGACAATTATGTACACTTTTTAAATATCTATCACCTCTGCATATCTCGTCGCGCGACCTGATGAAAGCATCCTGAAAGGATCAGAATTGTTGCAATCGGCTCATCTTTCCGATATTTCACCTCAACTGCTTCCATTTAAAATGTGCTTTTATATTCAACTAGCTGAAAACTCGCACTTCGCTACGGAGTACATTCAAATTAAATTCAACGGTCAATGCATGCAATTAATGCCAATATATATATATATATATATATATATATATATATATATATATATATATATATATATATATATATTATATATATATATATATATATATATATATATAAAACAGTTCCGTAACTGACTGACATACAACGCACAGACCAAACCGCTGGACCTAAAGGGCTGACATTTTGCATGGCGATTCTTCTTATAGTGTAGGGCTGCGCTAAGAAAGATTTTTGGAAAATTCTTCTTAGATTTTTTAAAATTAATTTTTTAAGCTGTTTTAGTAACTTTTTTTAAGTTTGCATTTAAAATAATCATTTGAGGGTTATAAAATTTATATCACGAGAAAGATCCTAAAAATTCTTTTAAAATGAAATATTTTCCGAATCTTTACCTCTATTTTCTGATTTTTGGTGAATTTTTAAAGATTAATTTTTAGAATTTAATTTATTAAATGCCGATCACGTGATTTCTTTTTCTGGTACTGTAAATAAATTTACCCCGTCCCGTGCATAACAACTAAATAGACAAAAAAAAAAATATTTTTATTTTCTTGCTAATGCCGCAGACGATTGGACATTATCAAAAAAATATTAAACAGTAAAAGATATGTTTCTCAAACTGTACTATATGAACTGTACTATATTCTTTCGTATGTCCTATTAGATTTAATTTGAATATTTTCTTCTATATTATTTTGTGTATAAAAATATCCGTTACTTTTTTTTAAATATATAATTTTTGTATTTTTTTGGCATTAATTGCATACATTGACCGAGGTATTTAATTTGAATGTACTCCGTAGCAAAGCACGGGTATTCAGCTAGTATATATATATATATATATATATATATATATATATATATATATATATAATAAATAGCACGATCAATATATACAATTGATGTAAAAATAATTATATATTTATAAAAAATCGTGAGGGATATTTTTATAGACAAAATAATGTAGAAGAAAATATTCAAATTAAATCTAATAGGACATACTAAAGAATAGAGTACAGTTAATAGAGTACAGTTTGAGGAACATTTATTTTACTGTATTTTAATATTGTTTTGGATAATGTCCAATCGTCTGCTGAATTAGCAAGAACAAAAAAATAATTTTTTTTTGTCTATTTGGTTGTTATGAACTTGACGATAAATTTATTTAAAGTACCACAAAAAGAAATCACGTGATCAGCATTTAATAAGTTAAATTCTAAAAGCGAATCTTTAAAAAATCACCAAAAATCAGAAAATGGAGGTAAAGATTCGAAAAAGATCTCATTTAAAAGGAATATTTATGATCTTTCTCGTGATATAAATTTTATAACCCTCAAATTATTATTTTTAAATTGAAACTTAAAAATTTACAAAAACAGCTTAAAAATTTAATTAAAAAAAATTCAAGAAGATTTTTTCAAAAATCTTTCTTAGTGCACCCGTACACTATAAGAAGAATCGCCATGCAAAATGTCAGCCCTTTAGGTCCAGTGGTTTGGTCTGTGCGTTGTATGTCAGTGAGTTACGGAACTGTTTTATATATATATATAGATTAAAACAAATTACTTCTAGACGCGAAGTTGCTGAACTACTTTTGATTCACACCCCACCCTCAAGTAGCTTCTCTGACATTATCACAGCGTGTATGATTTTTTTTAACTTTACCGGTGACGACAGCGACATCAGAACGAAGTTTTTCAAAGCTGAAATGAATCAAAACATGTTTAAGAAGCAACATGTCACAACACCGTCTTAGCTCTTTGGCTACGATATCAGTTGAAAGAACAATAGCTTGTCAACTTGATCTGGAAAAATGATTGATCGACTTGCAAACGAGAAAGCGAGAAAGCAACAATTTTGAAGGTTTTTTTTTATGTGCAAACTAAACATGCTCAAGCACATTTTGTCAACAGAGTTTATAAAATATGTAGTAAATATTAGTGGGTACTCCGTACTTAAAGAATTATAATTTGTTTTATTATTATGTTCATATTTATTAAATTGAATACCTTATTGTTGAAATGTCTTGAATTTCAAATAAATTGTTATCAAGTAAAGTTTTAAATCGAAATAAGAATAGATAGAAACAAATTCCGCCAGGACTCTTCCGAGAAACAAGAGTGGACTCGCTCCAGGGCGCTGAATATGTAGCTACGCGACTGTTGCCAAGGTATTTAAACAGAATTCTAAAGTCTATTGAGTTGCCCCTTCAGAAAAGTGAAAATCCCTGCCACCTGTTGGTGAACACTAGTAAACATATAAAAAAATTAACATACAAGAAACACAAAGAAATCTATACTTATATATAAAGAGAGAGCGATTTTGTACGTGGAGGGTAATCTTCAGAACCACTGTACCTATTGGAAAAATTCTTTCACTGTTTGAAAGGTACAGTATTCCAGATGGACATAGGCTATATATTATGTATATCTGATCAGTAGAAATAAAGTTAGGGGCTTAATCCTAACAATCTCCATTGTTTCCGCTACTGTCTTCTACCGCTTTTTGTTCCGAAGATTTCAACGATCCTTATCGTGGTGCTATCGCGGTGGGCTTCTGTTCTGACGCTAGCGGTTCGAACCTAGCCGTTCTCCGATGCGCCTTTTTCTTTTAAAAAATTTATTTTAATTATTAACTAACATAAAATTAATTTAAGGTATTATTTAGGTTATTATTAAGGTAAAAAAAGATTTACAATTTATTGGCTATCAACTGGAAATTTATTGGTATAATATTTTGTTCAACCAGGACAAAGTCGGGACGGGCCGCTAGTTAACAATAAAACTGCCTTTTAAGTCCAAACAATCAATATAGCCTAAAATCCGCATATAAGGTCACCCCGGTTTTAAGGTCTTATCCATCGCGTCCCTAAGTGGGGATCTTATAACGAAGTTTGACTATAATTTGCGATTGGGTCATAGATTTCAATTGGTTCGGAATTTCCTAAAGGAGTGGTAAAATTGAATTCGAGTTGGCTCGCTGAGCTTAGGTGTAAGAAGTGTGACTGGCGTAGTTTTTACCACGTTTGTATTAACTCGCTTTCTTGTTTGTTTGTTTGTGTGTTTGTCCAGTACAAATCTTGCAATCCATTTTTAACTAACTCCCCGACTGGCTAGACATTTGAAACTTTTAGAATAGCTCAGAACACGATGACGATGCATTTTTTTAATACTTTTAGCCATCTTTAAGGAGAAAAATCCGCAAGGTGGCGCTTCGCTCGAATTCGACGCTTGCTCTTTTGCGCAACGGCGTTTGACGATTTTGAAAACAGCATACGTGTGAATTTAGTTTGTTTACAAAAATATTGTGCGAAAAATTAAAAAAAATTATAAAAGTTAGCAGTTTATAAAGTCTGAAAACATAGTGGAAACGACTAAAGTTAAATAAAAGAGAGTGAAAAAGAATAATTAAGTGAAGGTTTGTGTAATTAAGAGAGAGAAATAAAAATAAATACAAGTGAAAAATAATTCAATAGGAAAATATTAAAATTGTGATTTTGAGAAATAAGAGGTCTTTCCAGTAAGTTTGGAGCAGTGAAACTGTTCGATGCTCAGTCCTTCCAAGGTTCTAATGTGACATAAGCCTGTTCCTTGACGAACAGTTTTTTTTCCCCCGAGGTACAGAACTGCGTGGTTCACGGTACATCCTTGCATTTTGTGCACAGTGCATTTTCATTCAAGTTTATGGGATAATGCATCAAAAAAAAATTTTAAAAAGTATTTATTAATGCATAGAATTGTTAAGTTTATAGGATTCAACAGGAAATTTAAAAACGTGGCATATAAAAAATTCTTTTTATCTTATAATTATTATGCACAGGGCCCGATTATGAATGCTGGGGCCCCCCTTACGAACATTTATAAAAATAAGAACTATCCATGGACTATACTATTAGAAGAACTACACCAAGCGTGTGAGGAAAAGTTGTTAAAAATCAGGATTAAAATAAATCGTGTTTGATTTAAATTTTGATTCAAATAACAATTTAAACCAAATAACCCTGCATGCGAGTCCTATATTTGCTATTACAGTGTATGGCTGATAAGATGAAGCATTCATAAACATCATATTGAAAACGCCTTTCACCTTTTGTTGTACGTCTGATACAACCTGATAGTCAGGGCCCGACTTAGCCTAATTGGGGCCCGGGGCAAAAACTTCTTTGGGGCCCCCCTCTGTTTCACTACTTCAGTAACGAAGAACCGAACTTTATGGAGGTATTTAAAATTTTCACCTCATTATAGATATATAACAAGAAAACTGACTAGAACCTAAAATAGCTATAAAGTCCCCCCCCCCCCCAAAGGTATTATGAAATTAATTAATCAAAAGAATATTTGACATTTGTGAGAATTTTGAGAGAATACAACTTATAATTGATTAATGTGATTTCTCAGTGTTGCGAACATCCAACAGAATCCACTGAACACCGTGCAACTGAATTTTTCGCAGTTGCGATTAAGATGACCTAGTTAACAATCATATCGCTGCAGTTTGTGAACTTTTCACAGAGTTTCCGAAATGCAGTTTTCAGATTGTTAACTTTGTTATCTAGCTGCGAAAAATTCATATCCTGCCTGACATGAGGGCGGAATTCAGCTAAATTTCGCCCTAGAAAGCCATGGATTTACGAAATATAGATATTTTGTGTTCATACGATAGATTAATGAAGAAGCTAACGTAAAACTGACGGATTTCACACTGTACTGACATTTTGTTTAAAAAAAAGTTCATTCAAGAAGGAAACGTAAAATAAACTTTCTATTTGATTTGGGGACCCCCCTCTGAAGTGGGGGGCCCGGGGCAACTGCCCCGTATGCCCCTGCCTTAGTCAGGCCCTGCTGATAGTTTAACATTTTCCCTAAAGCAGAAAGCGAAATTAAAAACTTTCACTTATCTGGCACCCTATCTATTTTAGTGTCGAGAAACACCGTTAAAGAGATTTTGCACGTTAAAGAGGACAGTTTTGGGGGCCCTGGGCAAAGTCCCGATTTTCCCATGCGATAAAAAGGTCCTGATTATGCAGCATTTTCTTGGAGAGGTCGAGTTCGTTGCAGATGCTATTCTGGGTTTGTGAAGATCATTCATTGCGTGGTTCTTGGGCAGCATATGTTGATGACGTTTTAAATCGCGGCGCGTAAAATGTCGCAAACCATTGAAAAAATTTATGGTATGTATTCCGAACAAACACAGAAAGGTTTTTTTTTTCTCCATCTCTACCCATATCGGTGATATATCTTGCAGGGCCGGACGGCGATACCGCTGTGCAAAACAATGTGGGAGAACCTACAGGTGCGAGCCTGCACCTGTGGCTATTCACTGGGGATAGAGCGACCCTGCTCGACACGTGCAGGCCATTTCGAAACACTCCCTCTTACCTAAAGGAAAGCAAAACACTCGAAGTGTCTCAGGCTGGCCAGCCCAGGTACAAAATGATGTCTTTAAGGCGATAATAGACCATGAAAAACTTTTTTTTATTTATTGACCAATTGCTATGAAATTTTGATTACTTACACAGTGTTGTTTAGAGATGGAAATTCTAAATTAAAAAAATAATGTAATTAATTAAGATATTAATTAAAATCAGTTTGTCTATTTAAAAATGCTTCATGCACGTCAATTTTTGTCTCAGATATCTATTTCTCTCTCTTAAGCTAGCTTAATATACTTATAATAAAAGTTACTAGCAATATTGGATTTACAGTCATATTTATAAAAACTAGTAAAGAAATCGATAAAAATAGGTCATTTTATGCAAAATTTTATCAAAAAAAATTTTTATTGTAAAAATTTTAAGTTGTTTTAAAATAGTATAATGAATTGATTACTAAGTTTTATTCTAACGTATATAAATAATCATTTTATGAAATTTTATGAAAATTCGAGAAAAATTATGACGCATGGAACATTTTGAACTTGCCGAAACGACATGAAAACTTACTCGTTTGCTTTCACGTTTGAAAAAAAATACTTATAACTCGGTTAATAATGATCGGATCAACATGCTTTTTTTTTTTAAATTTAAAGCTTATGAGTTGCAGAATCAATTTTTGAAAGAAGAAAAAAAAAATCGTTTTAGGGACATATTTTTGTCAATCTGAAGGTCCATTGTCGCCGTAACAAGTTGTCTCTTTTCGTCTTTACAATACACCAGTCTCTTACATTTTTACAGTCATATTTATAAAAACTAGTAAAGAAATCGATAAAAATAGGTCATTTTATGCAAAATTTTATCAAAAAAAATTTTTATTGTAAAAATTTTAAGTTGTTTTAAAATAGTATAATGAATTGATAAGAGCAATGAGAGACCAGTCTCAAGTTGTTTCGGATAATAATCTATATATATAAAACAGTTCCGTAACTGACAGATAACGCACAGACCAAACCTCTGGACTTAAGGGGCTGTAATTTGGCACGGCGATTCTTCTTATAGTATAGGGGTGCACTAAGAAAGATTTTTGAAAAAGTCTTCTTTGATTTTTTTAAAATTAAATTTTTAAGCTGTTTTTGTAAATTTTTTAAGTTTGCAATTAATAATCTTCTTTACCTCCATTTTCGGATTTTTGGTGAATTTTTAAAGGTTCATTTTTAGAATTAACCTTTAAAAGTTATTAAATGCTGATCACGTGGTTTCTTTTCTCTTTGTGGTACTTTAAATTAATGTTGCGTCACGTGCATAATAATGAAATAAATTGACAAAAAAGAATATTAAAATACGGTAAAAGATAAAATTCAACCCCTAGGCTAGTTATGATGGAATTTTTTTAAGAATTGAATTCAAATGAGTATGTTTTATGGCTATTAAACATACAAATGAATTGCATACATTGACCGTTGTATTTAATTTGAATATTTTCTTCTACAATATTTTGTCTATAAAAATATCCGTTACGATTTCTTTATATATATATATATATATATATATATATATATACACACACAGTGAAACTTCTCTAGCTTGCCACCTCTCTAAAGGGTCACTTTTTCTCTGAATCTTGACTGACCGCCATAGAAAAGTCTCTCTCTCTCTCTCTCTCTCTCTCTCTCTCTATATATATATATATATATATATATATATATATATATATTAAATTGGAAATGAAATAAAAATTAAAAAAATTTTAAACTATTTGCAATAATTAAGAATTGAAGTTTAATGTATATACTTGTGCAGATTGCAGCACTTTCCCATGTAAAGAAGAAAATACAAAAAGTTGAAACAGAAACCATATCATGAAGGTAAACTAAGTCAAGAAAACAAGATTATAAACGTTTGATGCAAACAAGCGTTTTTCAACAGCGTCCATTTATCGTTTAAAGGCGAATTGTTTCTGGAAGTTGTGATCTTCAAGATAGACACAACCCGTCCACTGGACGGAACGCTACAAGCCCCGTCTCCTATCATTTCCTATCATTTAAAAAAAAAAAGAGGTGTTTGCTCTACAATATTTTTAAAATAATAATAATAATAATAATATAAAAAATAAATTAAAAAAATTTTTTTTAGGATTTTTAGAGGATATATATATACAGTGGAATCTCGATCTATCGTTTTACAAGGGACCGATTGAAATGAACGATAAATGCGGGAAAACGGTAGATGCGGAAACGTAACAAAGCAATATGATCTTTGGTACTGAATAAAATGAACGACACATACGGAAAAACGATGGATCCGCAAAAGATCGATCGAGATTCCACTGTATATATATATACAATATATACATACACCTATTTCTGTTTTTTCACGATAGATTTAAGAATACGTGTAAAAAAATTTTCGTGTTAAAAAAAGTCATTGTATCTATGGAAGACAAGAAGACTGGTTACGGATCTAAAAAATCAGTAAAACATAATTAAACATAACCATATGAAAACATTCTTAAAGCTTATTTTATTTCAACAAAAAACACATGTAATAATATGTAATGAAAATGAAAAAAATCTTCCGGAACAAAAAAATATCTGTTTTAGACATAAATGTTTTTAAAAATTCATTTTCACTTTCTGACAATAAACGGCGCATGCGTTTCCGTGCGACTGGAATATCGATGCTATGACTAGAAATGTTGTGGACATCGTCTTCTTCCTCTGTTAATTAAATTCTTTCTGTGATCGCTTGAGCAAAATCTGCACGAGTCTCCTCTGCTTCTAATGATTATCCGGTTTTACGAAAGAATTCAGTTACTAAGCGTTGTGTTCGCGTTTTGACCAAAGTTGTTGACCAAAGTTGTTGACAGCCTCTGTGAGAGGCTGTCAACAACTTCAATCCACGTTGAAACTTCCCAGCGAGTTCCTCATTCTGGTTATTCCCGACAACATTTACCCAATTTTTTGGCCAAATTGCTTTCTGACAGACGTAGCACCTCGTCCACTTGCAAGAAGATCTAAAATTTGAATTTTAGGCTCAGAAGAAATCGCTTTCCTTTTCGTTTCGGTAATGGGTGAATTATGTGATATTATACAGGGGCTGCCGAAAAATATCTCAAATAAAATCTATACTTATATATAAAGAGAGAGAGCGATTTTGTACGTGGAAGGTAATCTTCAGAACCACTGTACCTATTTGAAAAATTCTTTCACTGTTTGAAAGGTACATTATTCCAGATGGACATAGGCTATATATTATGTATATCTGATCAGTAGAAATAAAGTTAGGGGCTTAATCCTAACAATCTCCATTGTTTCCGCTACTGTCTCCTACCGCTTTTTGTTCCGAAGATTTCAACGATCCTTATCACGGTGCTATCAAGGTGGGCTTCTGTTCTGACGCTACGGTTCGAACCTAGCCGTTCTCCGGCACGCCTTTTTCTTTTAAAAAATTTATTTTAATTATTAACTAACATAAAATTAATTTAAGGTATTATTTAGGTTGTTATTAAGGTAAAAAAAGATTTACAATTTATTGGCTATCAACTGGAAATTTATTGGTATAATATTTTGTTCAACCCGGACAAAGTCGGGACATGCCGCTAGTTAATAAATAAAGATATGGAAAATTTGTAAACTTGCAATTTATTGACTTTCGGCAAAATGCATAAATTTATATGTGCACAAATTTCACTACCTTTAGATTCTTTCACTTTGAAACAATGCTACATATTAAATGTCTTCCGAAGATTCAATAATAAAAACGTATGTATGTATATTTAGACGAAAGTACGCGTTTCATAAACACACTAACTGTTATATGCGACCTATTCGTGCGCGGTGCATGTAATACATACAGAAAATAGAACTGATCTACAACAATTCCATTTTATTGTTAACTAGAGCGGAGTGGTGCATGTAACAAACCCCCAAGAAAGAGAGGATAGTGGAACGTTGGATTCGGCCACGGATGGCAATGAAAATGGTGTAATTCATTCGAATAACATTTCGCAGTTGTAAATATAGTATGTAAATAAGTTATATGGGATAGAATAAAATAAGAAAATTTCTTTGCGGACTGAATTCTCGAATCAAAACAGAACTGGATACACTATCACCGAAAATAATACGCCACAAATAAAATTTTGTTTTCTTAGAATATAGGTGGCATTTAAAAAAAAAGAACAAAAAAAGAAATTAGATTGGACTGCTCGTGTTAAATCAAAATGACTCGCGTAAGAAGAGAATGAAATATTTATTTTGAATTCGTGTTAAATGAAATTCGGGTAAAAAAAGTTCGTGAAAACACAGAATTAGGTGTATATATATATATATATATATATATATATATATATATATATATATATATATATATACAATAGAAGCTCGATTGATCGTTCCCCCAGTCATCGTTTTCACGTATATGTCGATTATTATTTCATCCAGTTCCGATGAAAATGTTTCTCTGTTATGTTCCCGCATCTATGGTTTTTCTCCATGTATCGTTCAATGCAATAAGTCCCTTCAAAAACGATGAATCGAAGTTCCACTGTGTGTATATATATATATATATATATATATATATATATATATATATATATATATATATATATATATATATATATATATATATATATGCATATATATACTAGCTGAAAACCCGCACTTCGGTACGGAGTACATTCAAATTAAATACAACGGTCAATGTATGCAAATAATGTCAGAAAAAAATAAATATATGTATAAATTTATAATAAATACGACGATCAATGTATACAATTTATGTAAAAAAATATATATATATTTATAAAAAAAATCGTAAGGGATAGTTTTATAGACAAAATAATGTAGAAGAAAATATTCAAATTAAATCTAATAGGACATACTAAAGAATATAGTACAGTTTGAGGAACATAATATGTTTCATTGTATTTTAATATTTTTTTGGATAATGTCCAATCGTCTGCCGCAATAGCAAGAAAAAAAAATTTTTTTTGTCTATTTCGTTGTTGTGCACGCGACGATAAATTTATTTAAAGAAAAAGAAATCACGTGATCAGCATTTAATAAATTAAATTCTAAACATTAATCTTTAAAAATTCACCAAAAATCAGAAAATCGAGGTAAAGGTTCGAAAAAGATCTCATTTTAAAGGAATTTTTCCGATCTTTCTCGTGATATAAATTTTATAACCCTCCAGTTATTATTTTAAATGCAAACGTAAAAAAAGTTACTAAAACAGCTTAAAAATTTAATTTAAAAAATCTAAGAATTTTTTAAAATCTTTCTCAGTGCACCCCTACACTATAAGAAGGATCGCCATGCAAAATGTCAGCCCTTTAGGTCCAGCGGTTTGGTCTGTGCGTTGTATGCCAGTCAGTCAGTCAGTCACGGAACTGTTATACATATATATATATATATATATATATATATATATATATATATATATATATATATATATATATATATATATATATATATATATGAGAGATTTTTTTTGTTTGTTTCTAAGAGAGAGATTAATATAAAAAAGTAGACTTCAAACTTTGTTGAAAGTTATTATATAAAGTTACTTGGACTCTTTTTCACTAGCCCACGGTTTCGTGGCTTGAGAACGGAGCTGGAAGCAAAATGAAGCGTTTTGATTCCGATTGCGATGTGCAAGGGTTGTGGAATCTGAGAAACGTCTATGCCGTCAAAGGCATGACGCCCGTCCCGTAGCCAATGGTATCCCGAGGAAGGAGCGAAAGGACCGCCTCTCGAGTTGACCATCAGGTGGAGCCGGGAAACTCAAACGCGGCATCCCCATTTAACGCCCCCATCGCACGTGCGGTTCTTTCTCAGGTGCCGAGTGTCTGCCGAACACGGATTACGCTGGCTGAAGTCGCCGTGAAATACTTCGTTCCCACTGCAGTGCAAGTTCCTTATTATGTGGCTCTCCGCCATTTGACGTTTTGCGCTGTTGGCTGATCAGGTGGCAAAGCTCATGTTAAACCGGTAAGTGTTGATAGCAATTTAATTTAGTGGACGAGTCCAGTTGCATTTCGGGGGCCACAGGGCGGAAATAAATGGGGCCCCCCCCCCCAATCTGATGTTTTTAAATATTCAATCACTTAACCCTTCAGCGGGCGCGCCCGTATACAGAGTGCAACATTTTCGTCATTTTGAATGGTTTGTTTTGACATGTAAGGTTCGAATGTTCTAAGCCAGGGGTTCTTAAACTTATGTAGTTGGAGGACCCCTTCTTGGACAACATTCCTTTTTGCGGACCCCATCCCAACTCTAGGCATTTTAAGTCGTTTTTGAGACTTCATTTCTGGCTCAATAATGTCATAGTCGCTACGTTATAATAAATATTGGTAAAAATGTATCGCTGGTTATTTTAATAAATGGTCTCGCGCATTTATAGAGACGAACATTTTTATTAGGACGTAGAATAAAAAACATAAAATGAATAAAAACAGTAGTAAAAAGAATTTTAAAAGTTACAAATCATAATACATTATACTCCTATAAAAATTTCTTGGTCGAATATTGGTCAAAATAGATCTATCTTATTATAATACGCTTTCTGTAAATGATTTTTACTCAATGAGATGGGTGCAGTGGTTCTCTCGAAACCAGAACCCCAATGTCGGGCCCTATGTTGGAAAGTTTCATTCCGAGGTCCGCTTCTACATTGAGTTTGTTTCTATACTTAACAAACTCAAGCTTCTACATTGAGTTGATTTCATATATATAAGAGTACCGAAAAAGCCTGTATACATAAATATGTTGTGCAGAACGGTATGAAATGTTGGAGGGCTTCATTTGTAAGTGCAGGGTAATCAGATCTGAGAAATAACCAAAAGTTTGTGAGTTCCGTTTTGTTGAATTGTAGTTTCAAAGACGCATCGCATGATAATTCTACGAGAATATCTTGTTCGAGTATAGATTGTTAATGTCAAAATTGTTTCGCGGACCCCCAGGGGCCTGCGGACCACAGTTTAAGAATCTCTGTTCTAAGCAGTTTCTATCGATAGCTACACCCTTTCTAACGCAAGGTTGATTTTCTGACACTCGTATTCCTTTCCATTGATTTGTCAGTCGTGGTAAACCGGCGATTATACTTGATTACAACACGACAAAAGGAGGAGTTGATTTAGCCCATCCAAAGGGCAGCTATGACACGGTATCCCGCACATCACGAACATGGACAATCTCGTTGTTTTTTAGGTTTTTGGACATAATAGGAATCCGTTCGCGCAGTGGGCCAAGGGGGTCTATCATGCCCCGGGCGCCACTAGCAGAGGGGCGCCAATTTAAGATCTGTATATTATATTACTATATGTTTTCGAGGGGGATGCCAATATAAGGTCTATATTTTATATTACTATATGTTTTTCAGGGGAGGGCCCCAATATAAGGTCTATATATTATATTACTATATGTTTTTCGGGGAGGGCGCCAATATAAGGTATATATATATTATATTACTATATTTTTTTGGGGGAGGGGGTGCCAATATAAGGTCTATATATTATATTACTATATGTTTTTCGGGGAGGGCACCAACATAAGGTCTATATATTATGTTACTATATGCTTTTCGGGGGGGGGGTGCCAATATAAGGTCTATATATTATGTAATTATATGCTTATCGGGGGGCGCCAATATAGGGTCTATATATTATATTATTATATGTTTTTCAGGGGGGGGGGCGCCACAAAGGTATCGTGCCCCGGGCGCCAGTTATGCTCGCTACGCCACTGCGTTCGCGAGTTGTCCTCAGATCCGATAAACCGGACAGTTTTTTAAAAAGGCGATTGCATCTGCATTCTTTGGCCTTTAATTATACATATATCTCAATATTATCGACATTTTATATCTTGTCATAAAACGCAGAATTATTATTTTCAATTTGGAAAAAAAAGTTTATTACAAAAGGCTGAAAAATCAAGGTCGAAAAAGACGTTGCACTTTGTGCCACGCGCGCCTGCTGGTGTTCCAAAAATTGGCAACCGTTGAAGGGTTAAATAAAAAAAAAAAAAAAAAAAAAAGAATTTTTTTTTTTGGAAAGCTCTTTGGAATTGGAATTTTTCATTGGAAGCTTTTTATTTTTGAAATCGGAACACTATAAAGAAAAAATATTAAATCCCCCCCACCCACCCCAAGTTTATTGGCTTCCGGAAGTCACTTCTGTCAAGACATCCTTGGAATGGTACGTTCCCATTCTTAGTGCACCATTAAAATGTTCTATAATACGAAGCTATCCTAAAGTCCATTAAGGGGACTCACGACCCTTAAGTCGAGGAAATAGGGCGTATTTTCATACTTTTTGACTCTTTGTAACTATTTCAATTTACTCCCAATTTTTCCAAATTTTATGTATATGATAAATTGATATCTTTATTTTAATAAACAAATTTTAAACTCTCAAAATAATTTTAAATATTTTTTTTAAAATGCTTTAGATATACCTTGTTTTTTTAAGCATTTTTATTGTATGGCTTGAGCGCAGAGCTATGAAATTAATTTTATACTTAAATGTGTAATTCCTGTTTTATATTTAAAATAAATAATTCAAAATACAATTGAACATAAAACATTCAACATTAAAATATTTTTTAAATTTTTTTAAAACTGATCAAAATATACTTGAAATTTCCTTAAATTTTTGCATTAATTTACCCCTGAAAAAAAAACAAAATGTGTGGTGATTGCAATAATTCTAGTTCAGACGCAATAAAATAACATTTTTATGCATTGATAAAAATTTCATGGAATTATGTTTGATAGTTTTTGAGATATCAGTTGCGGAACGATGCAAAATTACATTTTGAGAAAAATGAGTTTAAAATGTTTCTCACCATAAACTTGATCAGTAATTAAATATTTAGAATATCAATATCTCCGGAACTAAGCGGAATATTTTCATGCGGTTTGCTTTATTTTGTTCAGAAATGATCAGGCTTTAACAAATATATATATTTTTTAAATGGAATGTTTTAAAGATATAAGGGTAGTGAGTCAACTTAAATCAGTCAAAAGATGGCACTCCACGACGCGAATGACCGACCACAAAGTTATAAACAATAGAGAGGCGGCGAGCATTCTGGGGTCGGGCGGCATATTCTCATTCCTTACATGAATTCAAGCCATTACATCGTTTGGCGGCTGCTGAGTGGTCAATTGAGTTTGCATCGGTAATTCCCGTAATATTTGATCCTAAGCGCATTTTAAATGAGATAAATGCTAAAATATATTTCTTAGTTGCTTTCATTTAGATAATTGCATAAAATTTGATCCTAAGCGTATTTCAAATGAGATAAAATCTATTTCTTAGTTGCTTTCATTTCTATATATATATTTTTACGCCATATTTTACAAAGAACGTGAATTTTTTTTAAGTGGCGCCACCTATTAATGTAAAAGTAATTTAAAGTGACAAGCTGTTTGTAAAAGAAATTTTCGCCATAAATGCCTTCATATGTCTTTTTTGTGCACGAAAAATGTTAAGAAATTACCAATTTCCGTAGGAATTTCACCGTAAAATTTTAGGAGTAGAATAAAATAGAGTAAATATTACTCAAAATTGACTTTTTTCTGAAATTTAAATGTTGAATTATTAAACGGGTACCAGACGGATTTGACGATCTTGAATTCCACTGTGTATTTGTGGATTCCCCAAATTTCTTGACCCATTTATTGCAATCCATTAAATTTTGAACGTTACTGCGTACTACGATACTATCATTTGAAATAGATTCTATTTCGTACAAAAATAGAGATGGAAGTTTTGATTCTTGAAAAACAGACATGCTTTCATAAGCACCAGCGCACCAAATACACAAATACCGATGTAAACTCGATTGACCAATCAACAGCCGCCAAACGATGTAATGGCTTGAATTCATGCAAGGAATGGGAATATGCGGTCGGGCGAAGGGTGTCGATGGTAGTGTGTTAGATCCTTGGTCTCTATCTGCCGTTCCAAACATCTGTTCCATTATTATACAGGCGTTAGACCTCGATTCTACGCTTTTCCGATGCCTTTGCCTTCACAGTGCACACAATAGTGATTACCTCTATAAAAATTTCTAATATGACTGGGTTGATTTGGGAAATTTTTGGTTGATTTCCTGTGCGGAAATCCACCACTGGACGAGTCGTAATTAATTGTTTGGTTTTATATTGATTTGAGAATACCATCCATTTCCATGACTGATCCAGAAAATATTACACCCATTTAATATGTTTCCAAGTGACTCCCACCTGCCGTCATGCACTTCTGTGCTCGGCTCTATAAGTTTCCGGGCCCTGATTTTACATTAGGCCCCGGCCCCCGAATGTTGAGGGCCACTCCAGAATTTTAATTTTAAAAGGAAAAGAAAAAAATCACAATTTAAATTTTTGGGGGTTTAATTTTACCTTTTTTAATAGCTATTTTTCTATATATCCTTTCAAATTTGATTGATTGGTTCATCATATGTATAGTTATATGTATGTTATAGTGTACTATATGAGGGATTAATAAGTTTTTCTGGTTGCATTGTATTGGTGTTTTAATGATGAAGTTTGGTATTTATTGATGGCATAATGAATCATGCTGTTTTTATAAATATTTTAAGAGACAATTTAAAATTATCAGCTCAAAATTTGGGTATTGGAAACAACTTTGTTTTTTTTATCAAGATAACGATCCTAAGCACACGGCTCTCAACGTTTCTCATCTGGTGTCTCTATAATTGTCCACAAGTTTTGAAAACGCCACCTCAATCGCCAGATTTAAACCCAATATTTGGAGAGAACTGGAGGTTCGAGTACGAAAACACGACATTCACACGAAAAGCGAACGAAAAACAGTTATGATGGAAGAATGGATGAACATTGATGCAAAAATTACAAAAGAACTAAAGCAATCTATTCCCAGACGTTTAAAAGCTGTTGTGGATGCTAAAGGATATCCTACTAAATATTAGTTTAACGAAAAATTAGAATATTTACTAATATGTAGAGATTTTTTACAAGTGTACGATGACTTTTGTGAGATATAGTTTTTGTTACTTTTGGATTACTGGTTTCTTAAAAATAAAGTTTTACTATGTTTTCAAAATATTTCGTGTAGTTTTGTTAAGAATAGATTACAGATCTTATTATTAAATACCCATTCTGAAATATTCATTTTAATCAATGGATAGACCCCTATTTCATTGAAAATCGTAAGTGTACGAACACTTTTGGAGCCACTGTATATATTTTTCTCTATATCAATTGTATACATTGATCGTCGCATTTATTATAAATATATATATATATATATATATATATATATATATATTTTTGGCATTAATTGCATACATTGACCGTTGTATTTAATTTGAATGTACTCCGTAGTGAAGCGCGGGTTTTCAGCTAGTAGTATATAATAGTGTCACTGTAATAAAGGAAATGAAAATATACTGATTGGAATGGAGTGTAGAATTTCTGACGTAAGTACTCCATTGTACAAAAAATTCATAAAAAATTCCCTCTATTTTAAAATGTTATGATATTTTTACTCAAATGATTTTAATTATTTAATTTAATTTTTTTTTTTTACTCAAATATTTTTACTCAAATGATCTTTGTTTTCATGATTTTCTATCCCATTTGAATTGAAAATATATGTATTCGATCAGTACTGTAAATCAGGGGTTCTTAAACTTATGTAGTCCGTGGACCCCCTCTTGAGCAACATTTTTTTTGCGGACCCCATCCCAACCCTAAGCATTTTACGTCGTACTTGAGACTTAATTTCTGGCTCAATAATTTCATGGGCATTACGTTAGAATAAATATCGCTGGTTATTTTAACAAATTGTCTGGCGCATTTATGGTGGTGAACATTTTTATTAGGATATAGAATAAAAAACATAAAATGAATAAACTGACAGTAGTAAAAAGAATTTAAAAAGTTACAAATCATAATATATTAAACTCATACAAACAATTCTTGGTAAAATATTGGTCAAAATAGTTCTCATTGTGTGATTTCTGTAAATAATTTTTACTTAGTGGCATGGCTGCAGTAGTGTTCTTGAAACCACCCCCGAGTCACCACTCTCGCGACAGTCACAACAATGCAAAAAATTGCAGTATTGTATTTATTTTTCCGTATTTGCAGTTGAATAAACAAAAAATTAAATTCTTACTAATTATTGTTTAGTTATGTTAATAACAAGTTATGTAAAAACAAATACAAAAAGTTTTGACCATGTAGGATTTTTATTAAATGAGTTATTTGAATAAATGCGAAAAGTTAGGAGATGTAAAGTTAATGCCAAAATTGTTTCCCGGACCACAGTTTAAGAACCTATGCTGTAGATTTTTGAAAAAAAATAAAGTGCTCCGAAAGTGGGCAGATGCTGTTAAGATAGGGCTGACTTGAATACAGTCATTTCTGCAAGCATACTTCTAGAAATATTGCTGGTTTAGGAATTGGTTCGAGGAAATGCGTTGTTTTCTATATGTTTGTGAAAGGGAATATTCGCGGCGTTGTTGTTTCTGATGCCCGAGGGTATTACAGACCAGGTTCATGGCAAGTGGCAAGGGTCGGAGTCCGATAGAGCCAGCTCATTTTTAACCAACATCTGGGGGGATCGTAGATGGACTCCCGGTCTACGGATGGAACGTGCCCCCATACGGCCTGTATTGAATGGCGCTTGTCGGGATTCGACCCGAGCCCCCTCGGCCGGACGCGCTACCGCTAGGCTACCTCAAGATCCCGATATTCGGGTTTCTCGCAAGTTACCAAGTACAGTGGAACCTCGCTTAACGAGTATTTCCCCTAACGAGCAAAATGAATCGTAAAAAAATGGCTCGCTTAACGAGCAACATTTCGCATAACGAGTGACGTGGAAGGAAGTCCCCTCTTCACGTCACTCGGATCTTCACGTCACCAGGATCATCCACGGCCGAAAAATAAGTATTTAAGGGTAGTCATGGATGGTTCGAGAAGCGAATATCATGGGACTGGGGGATAACAATGATATTGAGGAACTTGTGGAAGAGCACGACCAAGAGCTGACCACCGAACAGCTCATAGAATTGCAGTGTCTTTCACGGCAAGCAGTTGTAGAGGAGAAGGACGAAGAAACAGCAAAGAAACAATCCACGACAAGAGCACGACCAAGAGCTGACCACCGAACGAGAAGCTCATAGAATAAATGCGCAAACATAGAATTGCGCAATAAAAGAAATGATGAAAGCATGGGAAACTGTTGCATCGGAAG
This sequence comes from Dolomedes plantarius, assembly GCA_907164885.2. Taxonomy (NCBI): domain Eukaryota; kingdom Metazoa; phylum Arthropoda; class Arachnida; order Araneae; family Dolomedidae; genus Dolomedes; species Dolomedes plantarius. The sequence continues at coordinate 125,255,852 of OU015503.1, forward strand.
TTACAAAGCATCACCCTCATAAGACGGTGGCTATGCGCGCTACAAATTGATTCAATGACAATGCGGTGACACACTTTCGGCAAATTTTGAAACGCCAAGAAAAACAAATGTCGCTAGATAGCTGTCTAGTAAAGAAATTAGATATGTGTCATAAATTCGTAAATAATAAACTACATATGGACGATTTGGCTCCTTAAGAATTTATGTATAAGTAGTTTTCTTCAATCTAAAGTATAAACAATAGAAATAAACAAAAATTAAAAAATATGCATAGACTGCTAAATCACTTTAACTTAAAACATATCCTGCAAAGAAAACATTTTCAATAGAGGATAGCGCAGAAGCTTCATATCCCCATAATGAAAAAATACAAATAAATAATCCAACAGAGTTAGATAAAAATAATAAAAATATAGACAAGAAACAAACAGAAATCAAGCACTCTGGGCATCCACGCACCAACGGTAAGATTTTGTATAAGTGCCGGAAGTGAACCATAAAACAACAGAGGTAACCGACAGGTCTCGTCATCAGGGAGCCTAACCATATCGGTTACCTCAAGGGGAACTTTCTGAATAGGATGCAGGTAAGCCCAAAAAACATCCCAAGGCCCCGAGTCCCCCAAGTAAGCAATAAGTCAAAAAGAAAAGGAAAAGACAAACACAACTTACAGTATGGGCTGAACGCACCTTACATGCAAACACACAAAATCCTAAAGCAAAATAAAAAATGCGTACACACCCCAATTCCAATGACGATTATGGCGAAACAGCAGCCAATTCTATCCTAAAAATTACGTCATTGTAACATTACTATAGCGCCACCCCCCATTACAACCTAACCAAATGAAAACACAAATACTATTCTAAACATCTTTAAAAATTCCTGAGTCTAAATGCCATTTTTTTAAAACTTTTAAATTGCCGAAATTTTTAAGGAAATCGTTTTTTCTTAAGTTTTCCTCGAAAATGCTACATGCCTCCAAAAAATCCCCAGCGTTGTTACATATGTTTTTTATTCTGTAAAGTTGTGAGTAAAAAATATTATAATAAATTTTATAGTTTAAGTTGCTATGGAAATTGGTAAACGTAATAACCTCGAAGTTAAAATCTAACCTTTTATCATAAATCCCTATTTTTATTTCTCTATTTTGAATTTTAATTTTTAAATCTAGATAAGTCGCATAAAGATTATTATCGTTAGGCCGGTTTAAAGTTAGTTCCTTTGGGTAGATTTGAATAAGAAATTCCAAATCGTTGCAGTTAAAAATTATAAGATCATCAATATATCTAAATCCGGTAACATTATTTAAGCTAAGAAATTTAGTTTCGTAAAAATGTAAGAATAGGTTGGCAAATGCACTAGAATAGCTATTTCCCATAGGTATACCCTTTATCTGTTTAAAGAAACATAAGCCATTAAATAGGTAGTTTTCAAAAATATTAAATTTACATAAATCAATCCAGTCACATTTTAATATTAAAGTACTATCTAAATAAGCATCAAATAAGCATCATAAATTTCTGAACAGATAAACATTAAATTATCATGCGGAATACTGGTAAACAGGTTTTCAAAATCAAACGTGTATATGCTATCTATATTCTTACTTTTTAAAAAATGTAGAACATCCTGGTTATTATTTATAATAAAGTTATTTTCGGTAACTTTAATTTTATTTAGAATAATTTTTAAATAGCTAAAGAACTTTTTACTGAACACAGTATTATAACAATTTGTACTACAAGTAACAAACCTAAATTTAGTAGGTACTTTATGGAATTTTATGGTAGGAAACAGGTAAGGGTATTTTATGCTATTAATCTTAAACTTAAATTTTTTGTTAAAAGCTAAAATCCTATTATCTATTTCTTTTTTGGTAAGATTAATTTTTTGATAGGTATTATTTGAGTTGTATTCCCTAGAAATTAACTGCTTAAAATAATCTTTACACATAAAACCGAAGTTATTTGCAGCCTTATCAACAACCGTAATAATAAACTTATTTTTTAAACCTTTAATTTTACTGTATAGAACTTTGTTTAGACAGAAACCCCTCTTGTCCTTCATACCATACTCTTCATAATTCCTTTTTATATCCTGCAAAATATGCATCTTCCACTCCATAAAACCTTCGATAGGCCAATTGTACTTCCTTGCTAATTTAATTATGCAGTAATCTAATTTTTTAGTGATAGAACTGTAATATTGCTGTAAGATATAACTGTAAGATAGCATTGTAATATGGCTTATACAGGGTGTTACAAAATTCGACACATTCGGAGGGGTGATAGTAAGCATAAAGACGAGCAATAATCACACAGGAATGTATGACCGGAAACTCGAACCTGATCAGCTAGAGCAGTGTGGTCCTACCCGCTGCCCGCCAATTCATTTTTGCTGGCCCTTGCCCTTCTTACTGCAAAAATATTATATTTTAATTTAACATTTGATCGTTTATCCTTCTTACTGCTTTAAGTTTTTAAGACTTGAAATGTAACGACTTAAATGTACTTAAAATTTAAGTAAGGGCCATATTGAAGCTTCACTCTTCAACCATTATAATCCGCTTAAATCCCATATTAAATTCTCTCTGCAAATGTTATCGCTGTTTGGCAGTACATACGTGTGCTCTACTCTCGAACAAATTAAATCAAAAAACGAGAAATGGAATTGACTGGAATCCAGCCTGAGACTTCGCCTTACTGAACTTACAGTGGACATTGATAAACTTGTATCAGGGAAGCACCACATTGATTTCTCGACTGTAAAATCAATAAACTAGTATATTAAACTTCTTTTAACATAAATTTTAATAAAAGCTTTTTTAACACAATATGCAATTCGTTTTCTTTCTGGCCCTCACATTCCTATACTAAAGTTTGATTGGCCCTCGGGTAACTAAAGGTCAGACCACACTGAGCTACAGGATAAACAAAGATGCAGAAATGAAAAGCCGACACTTCTGCATCTTTGTTTAACCTCTATCTCAGCGGGTCGCGACTCGATCCTAAAACTATCACAAACCATCAGAAAAGATAAGAAACTTACTTAAAAACGGCAATTTTACATATTGATAGATTGTGATAACAATTTTCTTAACTGTAATTATAGCAAAGCTGTATGGCATGAAAAATTAAAATGGTCTTTGCGTACTTTTATAATTGTAGTTTTTATCTTCACCCAGGAACACTTGTTAGTGAGTATGAAACCACTCGTTGCATATATTGCAAATATATATCTATGGTTAAATAAAGAACTGTTTTGCTACAAAGTGCTTATATTTTGTCGACCATTTTCAAATCAGATCACAAACTGTTTATCAATAATCAATCTGTATCTTCCAAAAAGCGTATGTATGTATGTATGTATGTATGTATGCCGTGGAGTTATTCCGATAAGGAAAGGTGGGTCGCCAGCTGAAAAAGGTTGGGACCTAAATGATGAGGTTTGCGTTTCCGGTGGTACATTCCTGCGTGATTCTGTGAGTTTTCTACCTCCTCCAGAAAAATGCGATATTTCCGGCCATCCAGTGGGGTTAGTAAGAGGTACGGTCCGATGAAGTAAACAGCGCCCTCCAGCGTCAAGTTTGCGCTTCCGGTCATACATTCCTATGTGATTATTGCTCGTCCTGATACCTACTATCACCCCTCCGAATGTTTCGGTCGAATTTTGGTACACCCTGTATAGGTCAGACTTTTAATTACTCAAACCTTAAAATTAATTTACATAGAAGCTTAACTCATAAACCCTCGTTGAATACAATAGAAATAGAACATTTTAAGCGGTACGATTTTTCGAATACAAGTATTGCTATTATAGACATAATTCCTTGTGAGCGTAATAGATTATGGCGGGAGAATAAACATATTGACCCGTTCAAAACAGTTTTCCCTTACGGATTGAATAGCTACCATTATAAGCAACTCTGCTTACATCACTGATAAATACAAACCATCTTTTTACGGTATTATCGATAATAGCTCTTTAGTAGCCACTCAGTTCCTAAATAGGAAAATAATGATTAAAAAAAAACCCGGGGAAATGGAAGTAATCCTAATTCAGTTAACTCTTTTGTTACTAAATTCAACATTTTTATGAAAAAGCAGCAATCTGGTAATCCCGTGTATTATTAGTTGGATAAATAATTACAAGATAAAAAGAACGTTTTATATACCATGTTTTTAAATTTTCTGTCGAATCTTATAAACTTGACAATTCTATGTATTAGCAAATACTTTTTTAAAATTTTTTTGATGAATTATCCCATCCACTTGAAAGAAAATGAAGTGAATTGGAAGTTAACTCGCGTTTCACTTTTCGTTCTCGTCCCGGCCGATAGATGGCTGCACCATTCCACAAAAAAAAATTAACTGAAAATGAATTCAAATTCTGCTTACAGATGGCTAAAAGTATCAAAATAATGCATTTTCGTCGTGTTCCGAGCTATTCTAAAAGTTTCGAATGTCTAGTTAGTCGGGAAGTTAGTTAAAATTCGATTGCAAGATTTGTACTGGACAAACACACAAACAAACAAGAAAGCGAGTTAATAAAAACATGGTAATAAATGTTCATCAGGATTCGCGTGTTCATCAGCACTCGCTGATATTTTTTTACACTCATATAAGAGCGGTACCATTCTAAACAGCGAGTTGTTTTTCCGTTACGTTGAGGATATTTTGGTGGTATTTCGCGATACTGACCATATTATAAAATTCGACTTTTATCCAAATTATTTCGTGTTAACTGAACCTTTACAAAATACGGATGGAAGCATCGATTTTTTTGGATATCAATCTTAAGTGACAGGATAGAATATAGAATTTACGATAAACGAGAAAAATACAATTTTAAGATCAATGGATTGACAGATTGGCGGTCTACGGTACGTAGGTCAATTTTCAGGAATGTCATTTACAACCACCTGTTACTATGTAATAATTTATGTAGTGACCATGAGTTAAAAATGAGTGGCATTTTTAAGTTTTTAAAGTCATCATTAGAGTTGCATTATCCGTTTCATTTAGTTCAGAACAACGTATGCGATTTTTAAAAACTGACACGGGAGGAGTTCAATGAAAGGATTAAGCTAACTGTGTAATTGACTGAGTACAAGAGGAAACGGAGTAATTAATTATTCGGGAGCTGATGCGATGAAGTAGAGAGGCCCGTGTGTTGTCTACATTGGGATCGTATTGTATATAGTGTGATGTGTTGGGATTTGGGGATTTTGGGATGGTTTATATTGGATTTTATCTTTTTTCTATTAGACTATTTTATTTTTTTTATATTACGCAAAACATGTTCAACCAGGGAAGAGGGGTCACAACCCCCCCTCTGGCCTTTTGAGTGCATCGTTCCGATTTTATTCTACCTATTAAACTTTTTATTCATCTTATATATATATGTGTACACACACACATATATATATATATATATATATATATATATATATATATATATATATATATATATATAACAGTTCCGTAACTGACTGACTTAATGATTGACTGACTGGCATACAACGCACAGACCAAACCGCTGGACCGAAAGGGCTGAAATGTTGCATGGCGATTCTTCTGGAGGATTCTTCTAGTGCAGGGGTGCACTAAGAAAGATTTTTGAAAAATTCTTTTTAGATTTTTTAAAACTAAATTTTTAAGCTGTTTTAGTAACTTTTTTTTAAAGTTTGCATTTAAAATAATAATTTGGGGGTTATAAAATTTATATCACGAGAAAGGTCCTAGAAATTCCTTTAAAATGAAATCTATTTCGAATCTTAACCTCCATTTTCTGATTTTTAGGGAATTTTTAAAGATTCATTTTTAGAATTAAATGTATTAAATGCCGATCACGTGATTTCTTTTTCTGGTACTTTAAATAAATTTATCGTCACGTGCATCACAACTAAATAGACAAAAAATATTTTTTTTTCTTTCTAATGCGGCAGACGATTGGACATTATCCCAAAAAATATTAAAATCCAGTAAAAGATATTATGTTCCTCAAACTGTACTATATTAACTGTACTATATTCGTAATATGTCCTATTACATCCTATTACACCCTGTACTATGTCCTATTACATTTAATTTGAATACTTTCTTCTACATTATTTTGTCTATAAAAATATCCCTTACGATTTTTTTTTATTAATATATATTTTTTTTTACATCAATTGTATACATTGATCGTCGTACTTATTATATATATATATATATATATATATATATATATATATATATATATATATGTGTGATGCCCCGTACCTCACGCCGTGGAGGAGAGGCATAGCACTAATCGGAGGCGTAGCCGGCACGAAGGTGTGATGCAGTCGGTCGAATTGTAGATCCAGGGAATCACTTAAGAAATTAGGCGAGAAACGCATACATGAGCCATTGATGAAAGACACAACTTCGAAGACTTGCTTTATTTATTTGAAGGCATTAGCTGCAGCGGCCACATGACTGGCCTTACAGGGCGCGTCTTACATTACAAGACAGAAACGGACCGCAGGTCCGACATCAACGAGAGTTAGACACCAAGAGAAGAAATCTTCTTTTCACGCACATCGTAAATAAGTGCTTTGCGGTATTGACGCCAGAGGGCCTAAAACTTCTTAATATTTTAATTGGGCGACTTTAGATTCGTGGAGTTCACGTGTCCACTTAAGTTTATCGGGGACTTTACTGCTAGATCCCGCGCTTGCTAGACCTCTTGAACTGAGTGTAGGATAAGTGGCCATAAAATTCTTGCAAAGTGTGGTTTTTGACGTTACAGACCCCATAAATACAGAGTGGTTCGAGGGCTCTTCAAGAATTTTGACACTATACTGACATTCGGAATCTCATAACTTCTAACACTCATATCTGGGGATGTTATTGAGTTCAGCTACTTCACATGCCTGTATAATGATCTGCAGGGATAATAAAATTTATCTTATTTTACTTTTAGGTTCCAATTTTGGAAAAAGGGGTCGTGCTTTATTAACAGGGTAATTTTAAATGCGCTTTATATAATGGTGGGCCGTTATTATCACATATATATATGTTGGAAAACAGCGTTCATTTTCTCTCCTTACGGCCTGCGTGCGCACACATGTAAATTATGACGTCATCCTTTTTTCACCTGTACGGTAACGCTCTGTGAACGGAAGTAGAAAGAGAATAACGTTGTTCACTGTAAGACGCTTCTGTGTCATGTTCTGTGAAAATGTATCTTAGTCCTATTAAATGTTTTGCTACTACTCTGCTGCTATTATTTTTACTCTGTGTGACTAAATTCCCATAATATATATATATATATATATATATATATATATATATATATATATATATATATATACGTATATAAATATATACAATTTACAAAGAGAGAATACCAAGTATATGTGATAACAAGATAAGAAGAGTGATACAAAAAGAGTGGTAAACCCTTTTTATTTAAACAGTGATATGAGTGTAATAAAAGGGTTGAAAAATCAGTGAAAGTTAATACCCAACCCTCTGGATTTGGGGTTCATCCCCGACCAGATTGCAGCCAGGCACTAGAAATCAATAAAACGGAATTCGATTAAGTCAAAGGTTAAAAGCCGGTACATTTTAGAAACCGAAAAAATAAATAGCAGGGTGAGGCTTAAAAGTTCCTTCAATGTGAACGAAATGGAGCCAAAGTATTTGAAGTGAAAAAGTCTTGTAATAATTTCTCGAATGGTGATAGGTTATATTTAGGACTGTGATATAACTAGCCCTTCGCTACGAAAACCCGAACTTCGCTACGGAGTCCATTCAAATTAAATACAACGGTCAATGTATGCAATTAATGCCAATATATATATATATATATATATATATATATATATATATATATATATATATATATATAGATAGATAGATAGATATGTATATATATATATGTATAATAAATACGACGATCAATGTATACAATTGATGTAAAAAGAATATATATATATATATATTTATAAAAAAAATCGTAAGAGATATTTTTACAGACAAAATAATGTAGAAGAAAATATTCATATTAAATCTAATAGGACATACTAAAGAATATAGTACAGTTAAAATAGTACAGTTTGAGGAACATATCTTTTACTGTATTTTAATATTTCTTTGGATAATGTCCGATCATCTGCCGCATTAACAAGGGAAAAAATATTTTTTTGTCTTCATTGTTATGCACGTGACGATAAATTTATTTAAAGTACCATAAAAAGAAATCACGTGATCGGCATTTAATAAATTTAATTCTAAAAATAAATCTTTAAAAATTCACCAAAAATCAGAAAATGGAGATAAAGATTCGAAAAATATTTCATTTTGAAGGAATTTTTATGATCTTTCTCGTGATATAAATTTTATAACCCTCAATGTATTATTTTAAATGCAAACGTAAAAAAAGTTTAAAAAACAGCTTAAAAATTTAATTTTAAAAAATCTAAGAAGAATTTTTGAAAAATCTTTGTTAGTGCACCCCTACACTATAAGAAGAATCGCCATGCAACATTTCAGCCCTTTAGGTCCAGCGGTTTGGTCTGTGCGTTGTATGTCAGTCAGTCAGTGAATGAATGAATGAATGAATGAGTCAGTTACGGAACTGTTTTATATATATAGATTGGCCCAAAATGTCCCGCCGTATATTAGGCTCTGTGGGGCAGTAACTGCTTCGGGGATGACACGCCCCACTGTCTAGCGTTTCGTGCGTCCTGATCCGTTGTGTGATCTGTCCTGTGCGTGCATGCAATGACGCCGGATTCCATCTACGGAATCTCACGTATTGTGAAATTTTGAAGTCCCCGAACACCGGAATGAGTTTATGAACCAGAATATGTGAGGTGAAAGTGTGTTGATGCCAAGTTTGTTTCTTTTCAGAGGTGGAAGAGCGATTTGAGGCAGGATGGATTAACCGAATCTCGGGCAGTGCGGCCGTCCTAAATGAAAGAACGTTCCAAGAATGCCGCTCGCACTCGGCGGGAGAAAGAGAACCACGAATTTTCGGAGCTGGCCAGACTTCTGCCCCACCCGTCCAGTTCCACGGCTAACATGGACAAAGCCACGGTTGTCAAGCTGACGACTGCTTATCTCAAGTTGAGGAATATATACCCGTACGGTAAGTTCCTCCTCGGGCAAACGTGCCGCCAGAAATTTCCTCAGAATTACATCTACCTGTAATCTCGAGTAAATGTTCCTTTAGAGGACTCTTGTATCTCCGATATGTCCTGAATGAACAATCAGTCATGTTTAGGTCGGATATCAATCCGTTCAATCTGTCCTGTGAGATCAGAGAGTGTGGGGGAAGGAACGAGCTCACCAGATGTCGGTCTAAATTGGGATGGCGTCTATTCACTGGCAAGGATTCAATCCTGGAAGGCCTTAGTCTAGAGCAGCGGTTCTCAACCTGGGGGGCGTAGAAGAATTTCAAGGGAGGCGTGAGTTTTTTTTTCCAAGATTGACCGACCTCCTCGGTGATAAAAAAATCTTCCATTTCAACTGATAAATGAATTGAAGGACCTTATAACAGGGCATTTGGTAGCATTGAAAATTGAAATTGCAGATTTTTTTCCAGATATTAGTTCAGAGAATTGGGAATTTAAGTTGGCAAGAGATCCTTTTATAATAGATGTGGATGTACTTCCTGATCATATTCAGGAACAGGCAATCGACCTACAATGTGATTCTCAAGCAAACGCGGAATTCGAAAACATGGATGTTGAAAATCTTTGGTTACGCTATTTTCCTGTCTACCCAGAAGTTGCTTTGGAAGTTTTTGGGTTGTTAGGGCAGTTTTCAGCCACATATCTGCGTGAATCTGGATTTTCAGCATTAACATACATAAAGTCAAAATATCGAGCAAAGCTGGACGTTGAAAGTGACCTGAGGTATGCTTTGTTAGAGTTGCAACCTAATATTCAAAAACTTGTCAAGGACAAACAATGCCAGACCTCTTATTAATGTTGTGAAAGTGACGGGTATTTCATGTCAACCTCACCTAGATCCTTGATTACCTCAAAAATATTTGATCTGTATTTCATTCTTTGATTTCATATGTTCTAATAATAATAATATGTTCCAAATTAAGATATGTGTAGTAATATTAAATTTTGTGTATGAAATTATTTATTCTATATTTTCATTTAATAACCATCTTCAGTTTCAAATTCTGATTGTACTACTTGTATTGACCACATATGGAGGTGGTGATGGGGGAGGCGTGACCTCACATCAGTGTTCAAAGGGGGGCACAGAGCCTGAAAGGTTGAGAACCCCTGGTCTAGAGCATCGGAATGAACTGGGGTGGAATAAGGTATCACACATGTCACAAACAAACATAACAATTTATTTACATTAATTTAACAAGGGCGCGGTGGCCCGGTTGGAAAAGGCAGCGGGCCAGTGATCTGAACGTCACTGGTTCGATGCTCGCCGCCGGCAAATCCGCCGTCGTGTACTTTAATGGGGGCTGGTGCACGAAAAATCCGTCTTGGCTGCAATGACCTCCAAGATCTCAAATTTACATCTGAAGGTGTGGGGTCAAGTGTACCGGTCTCGTCACTTGACTCGGTTCTAAATGACGGGACCGGCTTGTAGGGGGTAGTGCTGGCCACCTATACGGTGCCCCCTTAACCCTTTGAGGGGCACCGTTTTCACAGCCTAAATCTAGTCTTTTTTCACTTGCATTCCAGTTAAATGAGTAGGAAAATGGTTAGTACTACCATCTGTTATCGGTTTAAAGAAGTAAAAACATTTTGCAACTTTTAATTGGAAAAATTTTCAAGATTCTTTAGGTTAAAAAAAAAAATCTTCACCTTGCAAACGGTGGAGGTAGTTGCCGATGAAATGAATGGCCTGCAGTCTAGCGGTGTGCAAACAGGCGAAGTGTCGAGGGGGGAAAATGTAACAATTCAAATCATAATAGGATTACAGAAAGCATAACGATGTTGCTGCGTATAAAGACAAAGACGAAGTGAAAAGTATATTGAGATCGAAGCTTTTGGTAAGAATTCGGCTTCTGGCAATGTTCGTGAGCTGAGAAGTGTAGTTCGGGTAGAGATCGTGAGAGTTCTGTTCTTCGAAGGTCTTAATTTTTAGGAATATAATTTTCGTCTTAATTTTGCCCCACTTCGGCTTAGAGGTCTCTTAAAGTATTTAATGTCCCTTCCCAGAAATTTTTTATCAAATAAAGGTGTAAGGATCATAAATCGTGCCAAATGGCACGACTGATTCTTTTGAAAAACGAATGACTACTGGATTCCCGATATCCTTAAATATCCCCATGTCTTTAAAAAAATACTTAATTTTGGGTCCTTAAAAGTGCTCAACATTGCCCACTTTTTGCCTAATATTCCTTAAGAGTACTTAATTTTCCTTTTCAGGAATTTCTTTTATCGAATAAATAAAAATGCAAAGATCATGGATTCCCCGACAAATGGATCGTTTGGTACTGTAGAAAAATACTATGAAGAGATACTGCAGGGTTCACGTGAATCTTAAAAATACTTTAATCTTTAAAAGTAGTTATACATTTTTTTCCGGTCCATATAAGTCTTTAATTTTTGACAGAAAACGTGCAAGGTCTTAAGGCTGCTGCGTAAAAGTTAACCCTATTGGAAAAAGTTAACCCTAAGTTAAAAGTTATTGGAAAAGTTAACCCTATTGGATTGCTCACCGCCATGTTACCCTATGGAGAAAATGTGTCTAAGGATTGCCGACTTGGATGGAATTTTTTTTTTAAGCCTTCCGTAATAGAGAAATAATTTGATACCTTGGGGCATTTTGCCACGTTATTATTAACTCGCTTTCTTGTGTGTGTGTGTTTGTCCAGTTAAAATCTTGCAATCGATTTTTAACTAACTTCCCGACTAGCTAAACCTTTGAAACTTTTAGAATAGCTGAGAACACGATGACGATGCAGTATTTTAATACTTTTAGCCATCATTAAGCAGAATCATATTCATTTCCAGTCAATTTTGTTTTGTAGACTGGTGCTGCCATCTATCGGCCGGGACGGGAACGAAAAGTTAAACGCAAATCACACTCACAATTCCCGAGCTAAACGATTGATTACGCATTTGATACTTCTTTATTACGCATTTTATCATTTTCTTTCAAGTTGATGGGGTAATTCATCAAAAAATTTTTTAAAAATTTTTATTATTATAGTAATTTTATTATTATTATCATAGTAATTTTATTATTATTATTATAGTAATTATTTCATTTTTTAATGCAAATATTTTAAAATTTAAATTGTTCGTGGGAAAAATCTAGTGTAGTGTACTTTGAAACGCTCATCCATTTCTTGGATGGACTCAATTTATGAAATGAATCCCGTAGCAAGGTGCGGAGAATTTCTGGCTATCCGCAAATACCCTTTTTATTGGATGATCGGCATTTAATGAGCTGTCTATAGCTGAGAAATTTTGTCCTTAGGTTAACATCGAGGTGAGCGATTCCAAAAGGGTTATTGCACAGTACAGCCTTAAACGGTCCTCAAATTTTCAATCTCCCATGAAACCACACAAGGTAAATAATTACAAGATAAAAAGAACTTTTTATATACCAAGTTTTTAAATTTTCTGTTGTATCCTATAAACTTGATAATTCTATGTATTAATAAATACTTTTTTTAAAATTTTTTGGATGAATTATCCCGGCAACTTGAAAGAAAATAATCAAATGCGTAATAAAGAGGTATCAAATGCGTAATCAATCGTTTAGCTCGGGAATTGCGAGCGTGACTTGCGTTTAACTTTTCGTTCCCGTCCCGGCGGATAGATGGCAGCACCAGTCTACAAAACAAAATTCACTGGAAATGAATATGATTCTGCTTAATGATGGCTGAAAGTATCAAAAGAATGCATTGTCATCGTGTTCCGAGCAATTCTAAAAGTTTCAAATGTTTAGCTAGTCGGGGAGTTAGTTAAAAGTCGATTGAAAGATTTGTACTGGACAAACACACACACAAACGAACAAACAAGAAAGCGAGTTAATAAAAGCATGGTAAAAAATACGCGTGAAACTTGGTGTTACAAGGAGAGCCACTAGTAGATGCAATTCATCAGCAATTTCTGAATGCAAGCAGGCCAAACGCAAATCGCACATCGCATACATCTCAAAGTCCGATTCAACTCTGAGGGAATACGCAAACTCTGGTCGCCACAGGCTTCACGTCTCTTTGCGAGGAGAGTTAGAGTATGGTAGATCAAGGGAAGAAAGGTGATGGTGATACTTTCTGTTTCCGATGTTATAATACTCGCTAGGTTTGATTATTTTAATGAAAAAATCAGTTTCAACTGAACAACATATTATTGTTAAAATTTTTGTAATTTGCAAATACTTTCCCATTATAGAATTCATCTTCTTAAGTATTAGCGCATATTGGGTTTTCTCAAAGAATGGTTTATACACTGCTGGCCACTGTAAATGCAACACCCTGAAGGAAACATGCAAATAACATGAAATTCACAACATGCATTAGCGGAGGTGAGAAACGCAAATGATTAGAATTTCAGCGCAGACGCACATCACGCGCGCCTGTGGCACCACTTCAAAGCGCTATTTAAGGCTTGGAGATTTCGACGATTAAGTTCGGCAATTGTGTTTTTCTTGTGGTTTTTTCAAAAAAAAAAGATCATTTATGCCTCGTCGAAAACAGCGATCATCTTTTGATCAAGTATCCGAGTTCGACAGAGGAAGGATAGTGGCCTACCGAGATTGTGGATTATCTTTCAGGGAAATCGGTAGTCGTGTTGGACGAAACCAAACAACTGTAGTGCGGATATGTGATCGTTGGATGCAGGAGGGTACGACGGACCGGCGTGTTCGATCGCATCCACCTCAGCGCACCACTTCACGTGAGGACAGGCAAATTGTGCGCATGGCAGTGACGGATCGCTCAGTCACATCAAGAACCATAGCACAGCACATGCAGTCTGTAACGCATCATCCAGTGTCTGCGCGTACCATTCGACGCCGTTTACAGCAGAGTGGTCTGTCCGCAAGACGTCCATTGCTTTGTCTACCCTTGACGCAGAACCACAGACGTCTCCGCCGCCAATGGTGCGATGACAGAAGGATGTGGACGGCAGAATGGAATGAAATTGTCTTTACTGACGAGTCACGCTTCTGTCTGCAACACCACGATGGTCGCATTCGAGTCTGGAGACACCCTGAAGAGAGGATGCTGAACAGCTGCGTTATGCACCGCCACACTGGTCCTGCACCGGGTATTATGGTATGGGGCGGTATTGGATATCACTCTCGCACACCTCTAGTACGCATTGCCGGTACTTTAAACAGCCAGCGCTACATCTCCGAGGGGTTGGAGCCAGTTGTCCTTCCTTACCTTCAGGGCTTGCCCACAGCCATATTTCATCAGGATAATGCGCGACCACACGTGGCACGCATTGTCCGACGGTTCTTCGTCAATCGCCAGATTGAATTGCTTCCCTGGCCGCCTCGCTCTCCGGATCTTTCGCCGATAGAAAACATGTGGTCCATGGTTGCTCTACGATTGACCCAGATTCCATCCCCAGCTGCCAAAACAGATCAACTTTGGCAACGTGTGGAAGCTGCTTGGTCTGATGTTCCCCAAGAACTCATCCAAAGTGTCTTTGAATCAATGTCGAGGCGTGTGGCACCGGTGATCTCCAACAATGGCGGCTACTCTGGCTACTGATTTTGGCAGGAACCACACTTCACAGAAGTCTATAAATTTAATCATTTGATACTTGGTCAACATGTTATCTACAAAATAAATTTTGTTATGATAACTCTTGTCTTTCTTGGTGTTGCAATTTGGGTGGCCAGCAGTGTACATAGACAGCTCTTAGTAAAGGTAATATAAACGATATGAAAAGGTCAACAATATAGCGTGATTAAATGAGTCCAATATAAAATGTGATAAAACAATGATATAAATAATTACAAGATAAAAAGAACTTTTTATATACCACGTTTTTAAATTTTCTGTTGAATCCTATAAACTTGACAATTCTATGTATTCATAAATACTTTTTTAAAAATTTTTTGACGAATTATCCCATCCACTTAAAAGAAAATGAAGTGAATTGGAAGTTAACTCGCGTTTAACTTTTCGGTCCCGTCCCGGCCGATAGGTGGCAGCACTAGTCTACAAAACAAAATTAACTGAAAATGAATTCAATGCCGCTTAAAGATGGCTAAAAGTATTAAAAAATACATTGTCGTCGTGTTCCGAACTATTCTAAAAGTTTCGAATGTCTAGCGAGTCGGGAAGTTAGTTAAGAATCGATTGCACGATTTGTACTTGACAAACACATACACACACACACACCCACAAAAAAAAAAACAAGAAAGCGAGTTAATAAAAACATGGTAAAAAGGGATAAAACACTAAAATATTAGTTATATAAAAACATTTATATACAAGAAGTGTGATTTAAAAAAAAGTGCGATGTCGATAAGAGCTGTGAAAGTCAGAAGCGAAACGTCTGGATGTGGATTACTGGCCGGCACTCTAAAACAAAACAGAAGTAAAAAAATGGCATATTAAATGAATGTATAAAAATCCAGTAAATTTTATAAACCAGAAACTAGCAGGGGGAGGCTTTTTACCCCAAAAGTCGCTTAAAGAGAGCGATGAGGAGCCCAAATACCTCACGGTCTGTTAAAATATGTCGAATGGTGAGGTCACAGTTGCGATGGTAACACAAACGGGAGTACTTTCTCTTTCCAGCAAATGTTTGTGGGTAACCCTCGTAGGACCCATTCTCAGGACATCCAGTTTCCTCAGATATAATGGAGGCCAAATTGAGATCTAAACTCAATACCCTTGAAGATAAAAACGTCTCTGTTTTCTTTGCTTTTGTTCGTGGACATCTCTGGTAACGAGCGAGCCGACTTCCTTGCCAAGTCTGCCACAAAGCGTGAAATTGACATTAGTGTCAATATTCCCAAATCTTTTTTTAAGAAGGTCATGTTTGAGAGTATGAACCAAAAATACGTCAGCTCAAATAATGGTAGTTTAACCAAAAAAATTTCTCCCTCCATTAGAATGACACTCTCGTGCCATCACTTCTTTGCTAACTACAAATTGACTGAGTTCCTCGCAGGACATGGAATTTTTAAGAGCTATTTCAGTAGATTGAAATTGTGTTCGGCGACCCCCTGTGACTGCAGCGTTGGTGGTGAACATGTTCTGGTTTTTTGGTCGAAGTACCGCAAGGAGAGAAATAATTTTAAATTGGCTCTTAAGGACTTGTATATTAACTGGCCTCCCAATTTCTTTCTGCTCGTTTCTGGGAAGTGTGCTTTCGGCTTTTTTGTAATTTTATTGTAAATATTTGTAATTCTTCTTAGTTTCTTTTTATTTGTTTTGTTTGTTTCTTCTGTTTTCTTAGTGTTTTATACTTACCTCTGTAGGTCCCGTAATAAATAAATAAATAAATAAATAAATATATAAATAAATAAATAAAAAAGGGAGATCTAATTGTCAAAGGGAATAAATTGATGGGACGGCGGGAGTAAGTATGCATGTGAGCCGGATAAGCCAGGAGGTACGTTTTACGTGCTCCGAGGCGTATTTCAGCTAAACTGTTTACTTTTTGCCTCTTACGAAAACTGTTTACCTTTTGCTCATGTTCCAAATATAGGAATAAAAACCGTCCGCGTGTTTAAAACTAAAACTTTTTTACTTGGCTCAGTTCAGACTAGTGTTGCGTATATCCCGGTCACTCGTTTACATAAGGCCATCGGTCTGTCCAAGTTTCAGTCCAGCTTCTACACCGTCGGACCCTACGAAGGATCCAGTAGGAGCGCACTGCTGCCTCCCATGGATCTTTAAGAAAGTTTTGGATACATTATTATATTCTATCACGAATTCATTCACTTGCACCACCGTTCACCGAAGTTTTGACACAAACAACGGATTCCAGTGACACCGGAGAAGGGCGAGCCACTCCGAAAGAGCTCCTGGTAGAGTGGTTCGCTGCACCCACTCGGAATGTCTTAAATTGTGAGATAATACCTGCTTATCTATATATAGAAAACAGTTCCGTAACTGACCCACTCACTCACATACAACGCACAGACCAAACCGCTGGACCTAAAGGGATGAAATTTTGCATGGCGATTCTTCTTGTGGTGTAGGGGGGGCACTAAGAAAGATTTTTGAAAAATTCTTCTTACATTTTTTTAAATTAAATTTTTAAGCTGTTTTAGTAACTTTTTTTAAGTTTGCATTTAAAATAATAATTTGAGGGTTATGAAATTTATATCACGAGAAGGATCATAAAACTTCCTTTTTAAAATGAGATCTTTTCCAATCTTTACCTCCATTTCCTGATTTTTGGTGAATTTTTAAAGATTCATTTTTAGAATTTAATTTATTAAATGCCGATCGCGTGATTTCTTTTTCTGGTACTTTAAATAAATTTATCGTCACGCGCATAACAACTAAATAGACAAAAAAATATTTTTTTTCTTGCTAATGCGGCAGACGATTGGACATTATTTTGTCTATAAAAATATCCCTTACGATTTTTTTATAAATTTATATATTTTTCTACATCTATTGTATATATTGATCGTCGTATTTATTATAAATATATATATATATATATTTTTGTCATTAATTGCATACATTGACCGTTGTATTTAATTTGAATGTACTCCGTAGCGAAGGACGGGTTTTCAGCTAGTATATATATATATATATATATATATATATATATATATATATATATATATATATATATATTTGTTATTAATTGCATACATTGACCGTTGTATTTAATTTGAATGTACTCCGTAGCGAATGGCGGGTTTTCAGCTAGTATATATATATATATATATATATATTTTTTTTTTACATCAATTGTATACATTGATCGTCGTATATATATATATATATATATATATATATATATATATATATTTCTTTATTTATTTTGTCATTAATTGCATACATTGACCGTTGTATTTAATTTGAATGTACTCCGTAGCGAATGTCGGGTTTTCAGCTAGTATATATATGTATATATATATATATATTTTTTTACATCAATTGTATACATTGATCGTCGTATATATATATGTATATATATATATATATATATATATATATATATATATATATATATATATATATATATATATATTTATATATATATATATATATATATATATATACATATATATATATATACATATATATATATATATACATATATATATATATTTATTTATTTATTTATTTTGTCATTAATTGCATACATTGACCGTTGTATTTAATTTGAATGTACTCCGTAGCGAATGGCGGGTTTTCAGCTAGTATATATATATATATTTTTTTTTTTACATCAATTGTATACATTGATCGTCGTATATATATATATATATATATATATATTTCTTTATTTATTTTGTCATTAATTGCATACATTGACCGTTGTATTTTATTTGAATGTACTCGGTAGCGAATGTCGGGTTTTCAGCTAGTATATATATATATATATATATATATATATATATATATATTTTTACATCAATTGTATACATTGATCGTCGTATATATATATATATATATTTATTTTGTCATTAATTGCATACATTGACCGTTGTATTTAATTTGAATGTACTCCGTAGCGAAGTGCGGGTTTTCAGCTAGTCTACAATAAAAACAAAAGGATGGCAACATGATTCGAAGGCTGGTTGACATTTTCTGGCGCAAGGTCCAGAAAGGACAAGCTGTCCCAAACACAAAACGAGCACAACGATGATATATAAACTACCAAGTAAACGTGACAGCAACAGTATTTAAAAGGCAACTCGTTTCGAACTTATTACTAGTTTATCAACCGACCGAGATGCATGAGGCGCGATTGTGTCTATGGAGAATTCACAAATAAATAAAATTTTAAAAAAAAGTATGCGTGCTCCTGTTTTGTGTTTTCCCGTTATGATTTTAAATTATTCCTTTGCTAATGTTGTGTAAAATCTCTATCGTTTGCCTTTGAAAATACTGAAAGGCCCCTTCATTTTGCCCTGAATGGCTTTTCAGATTTCATGAAGCACCGACGAAGTGAACCTTCATGTTTGAAAGATGAGATTGTCACCTTTTTCCCCCATCATGTTCATTTTCAATCATTCGATGGCCAATTAAAAGCCTTCTTTCCTTTCAATATAGGTTTAGGAGCCCCGTGGGGTTCTGAAACGCAAGATACATTTCTCAGAGACCACGCCACATTTCTCATGAAATCCCTCGAAGGTTTCCTCATCATCATAGGACCCAATTTAAAAATAATCTACATTTCGGAAGGAGTTTCCTATTACTTGGGATTATCACAGGTTAGTACCGACTTTCCTTTCACATTTAAATTCATTTTTAAACATTGTCTTTTTCCCACTCGTTGTGTTTTTAGCCTTTATCACACTCTCAAAATCCGCACAACAGTACAGTGGCGTAAACTGGCACGATACCTTTTTGGCGCCCCCCATGGTCTTGGGGACCAAATGGTCCAATGGTCTTGGGGGCCATTTGGCGCTCCTGCGAGTGGCACCCGGGGCATATGATAGACCCTCTCGCTACGTCACTGCAACAATATTGCTTCAGAATTAACACTGTCCCCGGAAACAGAAAACATTTTCCTCGACCCATGAGAAAGGAGCATGCGCAATAACGTCTCCGTTCTCACAAGCATAATTCACCACCGACCCGCCCTAAGGCATCCGGTTTCTAATGACCTCATCGAGACACCCAATTCGTGCCCGGATAGCCGAAACCAACTGATAGAGCTAGAGTCAAAATTAATGTCGAGGTACAATTATATCCTACCAAAATTTTACCTACCCCCCACCACCCAAGGTCATCATGACCATCCGGTTTGAAATTATTAGTACAAACATTTTAAATACAGGTACAAAGATTCAATAAGTTATACGGAACATATTTACAAACAATTACATAATTTCAAATCTACTATTTCCATATTATGCAAAGTCGCCACAGATACACTTTAACAACACTTTGCATCCGACCTCAAATATGTATGTGAATACTAGCTGAAAACCCGCACTTTGCTACGGAGTACATTCACATTAAATACAACGGTCAATGTATGCAATTAATGCAAAAAAAAAAAAAACCCCAAAAAAAAATATTTATAAAAAAAATCGTAAGGGATATTTTATAGACAAAATAATGTAGAAAAAATATTCAAATTAAATCTAATAGGACATACTAAAGAATATAGTACAGTTCATATAGTACAGTTTGAGGAACATACCTTTTACTGTATTTTAAATTTTTTTTGGATAGTGTCCAATCGTCTGCCGCATTAGCGAGAAAAACAAATATTTTTTTTGTCTATTTCATTGTTATGCACGTGACGATAAAGTCATTTAAAGTACCAAAAAAAGAAACCACGCGATCGGCATTTAATAAATTAAATTCTAAAAATGAATCTTTGAAAATTCACCAAAAATCGGAAAATGGAGGTAAAGATTCGAAAAAGATTTCATTTTAAAGGCATTTTTAGGATCTTTCTCGTGATATAAATTTCATAACCCTCAAATTATTATTTTAATGAAAACTTAAAAAAAAGTTACTAAAACAGCTTAAAAATTTAATTTTAAAAAATCTCAGAAATTTTTTTCAAAAATCTGTCTTAGTGCACCCTTAAAGTATAAGAAGAATCGCCATTCAAAATTTCAGCCCTTTAGGTCCAGCGGTTTGGTCTGTGCGCTGTATGTCAGTGAGTCAGTCAGTCAGTTGCGGAACTGTTTTATATATATAGATGAGGCAACCCTAATGTGGTGAGCCAATAGTGAAGGACGAGGTTTATGGTTCCACGTGGGAAAAGGATTTCAGTCATTTATTGTTATAATAGTTTCATGTGTAGCAAAGATTGAACACTCATGATGATTCTACTCATTGAATCAATTTTAGGCAATGGAACTAGCACCATAGTTATACATATTTATTGTTTCTAATAGTAATTATACTGTGGATTGACGTGCGTATATGCTTCCCGTTATTATTATTAATGCTTGTTGTTGTATTGATGTATATAATGGTAACCTTGTTGTTGTACCTGTTTGATTATGTATATTTACGTTAACAAATCATGTTATTTTTTTACCATGTTTTTATTAACTTGCTTTCTTGTTTGTTTTTGTGTTTGTTTGTGTGTGTGTTTGTCCAGTACAAATGTTGCAATCGATTTTTAACTCACTTCCCGACTAGCTAGACATTTGAAACTTTCAGAATAGCTCAGAACACGATGGCATTGCATTATTTTAATACTTTTTAGCCATCTTTAAGCTTGATTGAATTCATTTTCAGTTCATTTTGTTTTGTAGACTGGTGCAGCCCTCTATCGGCCGGTACGGGAACGAAAAGTTAAACGCGAGTTAACTTCCAATTCACTTCATTTTCTTTCAAGTGGATGGGACAATTCATCCAAAAAAGAAATGTTTAAAAATGTATTTATTTATACATAGAATTGTTAAGTTTATAGGATTCAACAGAAAATTTAAAAACATGGTATATGTAAAGTTCTTTTTATCTTGTAATTATTATAAATTATTCTCGTGTAGATACTATTTATTTAATATTCGTTCGTTGTCTACACTTGTAATGTTTGCAAGTTCATAATTGAAGTTGAAGTTGAATTGGACTGAGGGATATATTTCGTACTAGGGTGGCTTCCGATCGGGGTTCATTCCCTGGTGGGTTGTCGATGGGGGACTGGCAGGGTTGCTGTCGTGCTTCAGATTGCACCTTATGGTTCGGGTCGGCTTAATCGAGTGTATTCTCCACAGCTGCACTGTGGAAACGCATCCGATAAGCCCCAAAGCTACCGTGTCCGGTATAAGCTCGATTTAGGTAAAAGTCCCCACACACTGCTGAAAGATGTGCTGTAGTTGCTTGTTTGCCATTCTTCTTTTTAATTTTATTGTTGACTGGAATGCGAGTAAGTACAGTGGAGTCCCGATAATCCCAAACCAAAAGTAAAAAAGAACTAAGGTTACAATAAAACCACAGTGATACTAAGTAATCTAAAGTATATTTCTGAAAATTACGAGAAAATTCAAAGTTAGACAATGCACTGAACTTCATTGGTTTGAAAAATCTGTTATTTTTTTTCTCTCCCTCGGAGCCAAATTACGCCAACGCGTCAGAAAAATGGTGTCCGCTGGGTCGAGGTGGAGTGTTGCTCTACATCCAATGTCTGAGTGGGATACCCTCTGTTATTCGCTGTCACCGTCCGATTCACCTTCACTCTCGTCCGAGACGTTGACAGGTTCTTTCAAAACCATTTCAACAGTCTGATGATCTTCTAAAATCCAACTGTCGTGTTGTTAGAACAACTTACACTCTACTGTACTGTACTAGGCAGCGGTCCGCTCTCTTATCACCCAATTGGTGCCGAGATTTGGTTATGTTTAGACAGACCTTATAAAATAAACTGTGTAATCACACGTAATATGCAATATTTGTGTAATCACACATTATTATGGAATTTAATTTTATTTTAAGGAAGATTTCGCTTAATCCGAAAAATTCGTTCATCCGAAAAGGGTGTGGTCGGATTGTCGGGACTCTACTGTATATTGTATGTCTTTCAACTTGGCAGCTTGATCGGCCCTTTGCATCTGTTTAATATCTACACGAGCCTTAACACGAAGCAAGTACACTGAAGTGCCACTGAATTAGGGATACCTACCTAGTAACGAGTTGGACCTCCTCTGGCCTTGATAACGGCTGCCACACGACGAGGCATAGATTCAACAAGTTTCTGGAAACGTTCCACGGGAATGGCTTGCCAAATATTGGCTAAAGCTGTCCATAATTCAGTAAGGTTCTTTGGTGCTGTGTGATGGCCTTTCACGCCTTGTTCCAAAACATCCCAAAGATGCTCAATAGCATTTAAGTCTGGGCTTCTAGGTGGCCAATTCATGACAGAGAAGTCAGAGGAATGTTCATCCAACCAACCAGTAGCCAACCGGGACTTGTGAAAGGTACAGTTGTCTTGCTGGAAAATTCCATTACCGTGCGGATAACAGAACAGCATAAACGGATGGAGGTGATCACCCAGCAACTTTACGTACCGAATTGCATTGAGGGAGGTTGGTACACGCACCAAAGATCCCAAACTATGCTACGAAAAAACACCCCAGACCATGATTGAGCCACCATGCCCTTGTACAGTTCCAGCCAGGCATTCAGGATCCATGGCTTCATGAGCCTGACGCCATATTCTCAGCCTCCCGTCGGCGTTAAGTAGTCGGAATCGAGACTCATCACTCCATGCTACTCGTTTCCAGTCCTCTACACTCCAGTCTCTGTGCTCTCTTGCCCAGGCAAGACGTGCAGCCTGATGGCGAGTATAGAGCAATGGTACTCTCGTAGGTCGACGGCTCCCGAAACCCATACGGTGAAGCGAGCGTTGCACAGTCCGTTTACTGACTGTACGACTGCCACCGTCATTAAACTGGGTGGTAATTTGAGCTAATGTTTGGCTTCGCTGGCTACGTACGATACGCCTGAGCCGTCTCTCACCACGCACTGTCAAGGCTAATTGTCCTTTGCAGTTTGCCCGATCGCTAGTTTTTTTTCCCACCATCCATGTATTCTTGGTATACTCTTGACACTGTCGACCTTGAAAATCCTAGCTGTCTGACGATTTCGGAAATTGAATGGCCCATGCGTCGCGCACCTACGATTTGTCCGCGATCGAAGGCGTCTAAATCAGGCAGTTTACCCATACTGGCAATTCCAACAACTAATTCAGAACAACCACAGTACGCGCTATATATGCAGTTAACACAGCGCCCTCACTTGCGCATACATGATGCGCAGCGCTACACAATTTGCATAGGCTTTGGTATCCCTATTTCAGTGGCACTTCAGTGTATATATTCATCCTGTTCGTGTTAATAAATTCTTTTAGTTCTTCGATTTCTATACTTTTAATGTCGGCCGCCCGTAACGCACTTCTATATAGTGCACCTGAGGGCGCGGTGGCACAGTTGGCAACAACTGCGGGCCAGTGATCTGAACGTCCCTGGTTCGATGCCCGCCTCTGCAAATCCATACGCCGTGTTCACTAATGGTGGCCGCGGCACGTAAAATCTGTCGTGGCTGCAATATCCTTCATGTTCTCAAATTTATCTCCGGAGGTGCGGGGTCAAGTGTTTCCGGTCTCGTCACTTGACTCGGTTCAAAATGACGCGACCGGTCATTTAGCCAAGTCGGACTCCGACTCTCGTGTTGCTTATTCAAAACAGGAGCCGCCCCCTTTCAGCCCAATAGCCTATTAGGACCTGGTGAATGGAACCTCCAACCAGGGGGCATTAGCAGCAACAACAACAACAACAACAACATACAGTGCATCTTCAAGTACCATCCTGACTTCGGCAATAAAGACCGTAGTTTATATCTGATATTCTTTCCCTTCCTACTTTACTTCTCACATCCGCATCATATCTTACATCCAGGGACGTCACTAGGCTCCCAAGACAGGGGGTAAAATTCAAGTCGTAATATTTCAGGGGCCCAATTTGCGTCCTTGCCCCTAAATGTCTAGCTACATCAGCCCTTATTATCCATTTTTGAGCCGTCCGTATAATAGGACGTAGGCGTCTTAGATCGATGTCCAATTTAGAGTGACTATTTCATTAGGTTCCCTCCCACCATCCAAGAAGCGTAGGAGACTGTGAATGCTTATGATTAGCTGACCAAGCCTACTTTTTGTTTCTTCAGCTTCTTAATCCAAAATTTTAATGTCCCTTTCACGTCATGTACAAAGACCCGTGAAATTGGGCACGCGTTGGTCGACCCTTCTCCTTACGAAGCTAGACTCCACATCTATCAAGTTTCAATCCTTTAGTTCCTTCTTTTATAACATTATTTGCTTTGATACTGCAAAAACCTCCCTTTAGGGAAAGCGATTTTGGTTCCCTGCCCTGCCTCTAAATGGAGCCAGTGGTCCAATACTCAATCTCGTGATTGGAAGAGGTCATTCCGTTTCATTTTATAGCAAAAGTCATCGTCGAGGTATCTGCTCTTTAGCACACAGTTATCGGTTTACCCTCGCTCTATGGGGAAACGGAACCAAAGCTGGGACCGATCACGGATCCAGCCGTGCGATTTTTCTAAATTCATGTTTGGCAACTCGTTTACTTCGGAAAATTACTATAAGTTTATTAATTCATCATCCGTTCGGAGGTGAAAGCAGTGCAATACTTCGCACTGCTAGGAACTCCGTAAACCCCACTACCTTGACCTTGACCTATGTCATTAGGTTTTCACCTGTCTAGGTGTCACAGTTTCGACTGTTATAGCATATCTCATCCATTTCCAAATTGTACAAAAGTACACTATAATTTCTGTTTACCAAGACATAATGGAATACATCCCGCCAGTACAGATCCTCTAACACTTTGTCAAAATAATCACTTGTAGTTGTTTCAATGTTACGGTATCTTTGTACCAAGCTTGTGACCCGGAAAATAAAATCTTTTCAATAACAACTCGATAAATTTCTTTTGCAATTTCTAATCTTGTAGGGTTCGCGTGTTGCTCAGATTCAAATTTCTGGTAGCTGCGCAGTGCAGGCCAGTCGAAGTGAGTTCGGAGCAGGTGTCTCCTCTATTTAAGTGACACACGCTGAGTTGGCAAGGGCCCAAGAAGGGAGTGGAGATTTGTACGGTAGTACGTTACGCTATTAGTAGAGATACGAAAGAGTCGAGAAAACTTAGATTGAAGGTGATGGCGGTATTTAACTGATAAAGCACGTATTAGTATTTAGCCTAGGTGGCTGCACGATTTCGATAGTTATTTCAGAGACCGATGGTGACGGGTATTGCTAGTGAATTCTGCCTGAAAGGGTTCATTACGACTTTAAAGTTCAGTTTCTTAGTACCGCAAGTTGCGGTACTGTTGTGTTATTATTTGAAGCAAAGCTCTGCAAAGCTCGTTCTTTTATAGGAGCAGAAGTTCTGGTCAACAGACACTCCCAAATACTTTCTTTATTTCATAACTGTAGCGCACATTCACGTTATTTAAATTTATTGTCTGTGTACACGTGATTTCGCCTCTATAGTGTATAGACATTTGCCTATACTAAATTCCAAGTTCTTATCATTATCCCATAGTTGACATTTAGTTAATATTGCATGAGTAAGTTCAGTATAGCCTCTTATCATTATGAAAATGTCATCTGCGAAAGCTTCGAACTCTTACCCCAATCGAATCCATTGGTTCATTCTGATTATCACTCATCAATAACCCGACCCGACAGTTGGGTATGCAGACCATCCTGAAATACGCAGCCGAAAGTCCGCCCGTTCGTGCTCATAATTTAGGCCGTGTCAAGCAGTACATACTGCAGACTCCTCCCCCCGTCCATTCTGATAAACCCACCCCCTTTTTCTTATTAATATATTATTATTACGAGTAGATTACCTAGTATCAAAATGATACTTTATGCCGGTCGATAAATGGGTTTAAAACCGAAAATAAAATTGAGGAAAACGTGACGGATGAGAAATAAAAAATATGACTTCATTTCATAGGAGGTCCATCCCCCATCTCGACCACCAGAATGTCTAAGCCAATCAGAGACTCTAGCTTATAAGGCTGCTTGTAAAACAATTTGGCCTAAGCCAATCAGAGACTCTAGCTTACAAGGCTGCTTGTAAAACAATTTGCAACACGGCTGTGAAAATATGCAACAGCTACTCGCTTGTGCCGACATCTTGAAGTTCCTGTCACAAAATGGCCATAAATGTCTCTAAATGTTAATGACTCTATTAAATTAACGCCGGACAATGGCCGAATGACTAGGGCGCTGGATTTCAGTACCAGAATCTATGGGTTCGAATCCCACTGTTGGCATGGACGTTTGTAGCCGTTCGGAATCGGCTTTAAGCAGTAGGTCCCGGTCTAATTAGCCCTCGTGTAGCAAGAAATGTCCGTAGCGCTTTAAACCAAACCTATTAAATTAACAAGCATAACAAAAAAATAATCAATTTATCTTTAAAGGGTTTAAACATTAGCTTACCCACATAGGACTCCTGGAGGCCTAGATTCAAACAGTCATACAATAGTCGGGCGAGTGACTTGAGGGAGAAGATCATTCCCAAGTCGTGGTCATTTCTCCGACATTCGTCCTACATAGAACGCCCATTTTGTTGAATAAGCTCCGTTAAACCCATCCATTTCAATTGATGAATAATATGTAATGTTTATGTAAACAAAAAGAACAATTTAGTCAAAATAGGCAACTTCACTCTCCAGCTGTTCTCGATTCCTGCAAGTATATTAGCATATGTTCAAAGACGCTTATAATTTCACCATCCCGCAAGGGTTGGTCACCTAGTCTAATACCTCAGGGAGTTAGAACTAGCGGGTTACGATGACCCTAAATTAACTTGTGATCGCGGGTAGCGACTTGCGTTTTCAGCCAAATCTTGCCGTATGTCTTCGGATGGGTCGGCTTACCATTTCCAAGAATCAGTAGTGATGGTCAGTACTACTCCTTTCTTACCTCTCTAACATCCTTACAAAATAGCATGCTGCATTGTCGCACTGACTGATCCCCTTAAATAAGGATGTTATTATTCATGGAGTGATTCTCCCTATTCAATGAGCGCAGAATCGCAACTATTTGGCAATGTGCTTATGCGAGGGAGATAGTGAGTTGGAGTTACAAAACCCACCACGAGCTGCAAGATTGGTCCACCGGAGGCCCAATCTGTTTTTAAAATCAGGGTGTTTTTGGGGAGAGCCTCCTGCTCATCGCTGGTATCCGACCGAGCGCCCTGGTCTGGCTGTGCTTTTTAGAGGTTCAAGACCAATACAGCCTGCCCTAGCTCGTCTTCGGAGAGGCTATACAAAATGTCGACGTTTCGAGAACTCTACAAAGGTCTTTCCCTCTCGTTCTTGTTCTGCTGCTCCTGCGAAACCTTCCCCCAATTGTGAGCTTTTTAGGTATCCCCGTCAGCATGCTTGCAGAAGATCTGGATACTGCTGCCTCCCATTTGCTCTTATGACACAGCCCCATGGACCTGGTCCAGCATTTAGTCCAGAAGGCTTAGCAACAACAGATTGGTAAAAAAAAATTAGGATAGTGATCATCCTTTTTCAATTTCAACTTTTAGTATTTACCGGGTTTAACCCTTATAAATACGAGGTCTGTCCAATAAATACGCGAACAGATGTCATCAAAACTTTATTATACAAAATTTAGGGTACATCAATACTATCCCCTTCAAAATACTCCCCTTTTGTTGCAATGCACTTGTCCCACCTCTGTTTCCATTGATGAAAACATCCCTGGAAGTCCTCAGAAGTCAGGCTCTTCAGCTGCCTTGTCGATTTCCGTTTTATCGTCTCCACGTCGTCCCAGTGCCACCCCTGCACGAATAGTTTACATTTCGGGAACAAAAAGAAATCGCAAGGGACTAAGTCTGGTGAGTAGAGAGGGTTATCTAGCGTGGTGATCGAATTGCGGGCCAGAAACTCGCTGACAATCACTGCTGAATGTGCAGGCGCATTGCCATCCATCCCCACCACACAAATTTGGTCGCACACGATCCCTAAAGCGCTTGAGAACCTCCACGTAGAAGGCAGCATTCACTGTTCGTCCTTCAGAAAGAAATTCATGGTGGACAACACTATGAATGTCAAAAAAACCCATCAACACAGGAGGTGGACGGTCGTCCTGGCCTTGCATCATCCTTGCAGTCCTCACGCCCCCCCCCCCCCACTGAAACGCCTGATCCACCTGAAAAGAGCTGTTTTCTTCAGTGCGTAAAATGTTGAGGGCGTTTCCATCAACAGCCCTCAACATTTCATGAAATTACTGAGAGTTTTTCCCAAGTTTCACCAAAAATGTGATGTTGAGTCGGTGTTCCATCTGTTCATCATCAATCTCTGTCGTCGACAAGAGAAAAATAAAAGGATGTCACAAGAAAAATCCCACCTCTAGCTGTACGCTCGCCTCGACGGTCTGACGCTCCAGTGGGTCTCCCGCCAACAGAGTAGCCAGTTCGCGTGGCCAAACTTCAACTTACGGCCACCCTAGAAGCTCAGTTCGCGTATTTATTGGACAGCCTACGTAATGACTGATGCCCGATTTTTTAATTAAGTTTTTATACTTTTGTTACGATATTACATTAGTGCTTAAATGTAAAGTTTTATTAATCTGTCAAATGAACTGAACCCACAACGCTGGTTTTAGACAGGCAAGTTTTATTTTAGCCACTGTTTATTTCCCTGGCGCCAGTAAGGTGACATTGTAAATTATGCCAAACTGACGCAGAACCATAGCCTTACGTTTGACCAACGTTGAAACTGGACAAACGAACGGCTAGAATGTGGGGTTACTCAATTTTTATCAACTTTATGCTTTTGTACAAAATGTTTATGTAAATGATTGTTTTTAAAAATATTTTCTTTCTTTGAAACAGACCGAAATGATGGGAAACAGCATAAATGAATACGTTTATATGAACGATCATGATGAACTGAAAATGCTGCTCAATCACGAAGAGACTGTTCCCGTAGAGGATCGGATACATCAAGGTAATCACAGGATGGCATGACACCTTAAAAATTCTATTCATTTTCCAGAGTGGTATAGATTTCAGTTAGAAAGGGTGTTTAGAGGTACCACACACAAGCCCTACACAGTTTGGGTTGAAACCCTTTTCTGGTTTACGTTGGCAATTATAGTCACTTGATAACTTTCAAGGATCATTGGATTTTAAAACTCCCCCAAAAATCTCCTAGGTGGGAAAGGGGGGGGGGAGAAAAACCAGATATGCATAATATATAGCCTATGTCCATCTGGATTAATGTACCTTTCAAATGGTGAAAGAATTTTTCAAATAGGTGCAGCGGTTCCGGAGATTACCCTCCACATACAAAAATCCGCTCTCTCTCTTTATATATTAGTATAGATTTAAGAATCCCGAATCATAGTTTTATAATGGTAATTTAGAGTCTAATTTCAAATACAGGCATCCGATTTAAATTTCGAAATGAGCGTGAACGGTTGCAAGACTAAAATATTTATCGCCTCATTTGGCGAGCGGCCAGAATAAAAACAGCCGTCTGTTCTTTTGCCATCTTGGAATGGATACGAACGAGTATCGCTTGACTGCCATCACAGATAAACTATAGTGAGCGTGGAAATAAACAGTTCACTCAAAATAAAACTTAGACATGCACTTTCAAACGATAACGTAAACGTTGAGATTTTGTGATGGGGAATCATTCATTAAAAGAATTTCAGTATGAAAATGGCACTTGAATATCGGTGAAATTCACTGTTTTTTACACTGAAATCTTAAAAACATGAATTGATATTTCGTTGTTGGACGATAGTGAATTTTTTTGTTTTAGTGAATGATGGAATATTTTTGAAAAATTGAGTTTTTACCCTGTTGACAGTCAAATTTTACACTTTCTCTTGCATTTTTTGAGACACTAAAACCTTTTTTCTAAAGACTTGCAAGTATGACATTTTTCGTATGACTCCTACATTGTCCAATGTATTTTATTTTTCAGAAATCGAAGTGTCCCGCTGCTTCTCCCTGAGGATGAAATGCGTTTTAACCAAAAGAAGCGCTGGTTTGGTAAATGATAAGTTTAAGGTAGATATAATCTTATCTTTTTCTCTTCGCTCCTCGTTCTCATAATTTTCAGCACTTTCTAAATGTAGCGAAAACCTGATTCAACTCATCTACGTTTGGTAGATTGTAGACCAGGGGTTTCCCACTTACAAGGGCCGCAGTCGAAAACATATGTCTAGTGGCGGGCCGCAATTTAATCAGGACCCTATCCAGGACTTCTTTTCTTGGATTTGTGTATAGTATATACCAGGGGTGGTCGATCGCGAAGCCAATTTTAGTCGATCGCTCTCGAAACCGATTAGACTACGTGATAAATAGAGCACTCATTTAGGACCCTAGTTAAGCCGGCAGTCAGGTTTACACTGCACTAGACCGGGACTGTAATTGAGTCTGAGACCGAACGCATACCATGGCACACGTGCTTTCCACGCATAAGAAAATTGCCATTGATATACGCCTAATTGTGATTCCTTGGTTAGGGACATGCAAACTCAGTCTTGTATGTTGTTTTTCACGTAGATAGATACGTATGTTTGAACATATATTTTGCTTATATACCCATAGCTCGCGAGAGAGCACCTCGTAATGAAACACAGTGTATAAACATACAACCTCTGACAATAAAATTCGGTGAATGAAGTCAGAACGGCCGATCTGGCAACACTGGCGAAACAAAACGCTGCACCTGCGTAGCGGTAGGTGTTGACCATCTGCCCCCACCGTTGTTCAGTTGAGCGTCGTTTGTGTTCCGTGTAAGACTTGTTTTACAAAATGCTTGTTTAGTGCGTTTGTTACGTGCGACAAATCGTTACCCAGAATTTAGGGATGAGAAAAACGTGTTGTCGTCTTGTGCCACATCACTTGGATGACGATCACCAGTAGGCACGTTTAGAGGCTTCACAGGATTTTGTTAAAAAGGCGGATGCGACACCAAACTTCTTGAACTGTATTGTCACTGAGGATGAGTCTTTTTGTCTCAGGTACGACCCTGAAACGAAACGGCAAAGCATGGAATGGCGTTCTCCCGCATCACCTCATCGGAAAAAGGTCAGAGCAGAAAAATCACGCATCAAAACGATGGTCATCACCTTTTTTGATAGTCAAGGCATTATCCACAAGGAATTTCTACCTGAGGGAACGACGATGAATGCTGAAGGGTACATTGCAATTTTGACCCGTTTCATGAAACGTCTACGCAAGGTACGACCCCAGTACGCACAACAAGGTTCATGGTTTTTTGTTCTCGACAATGATCGCCCTCACACAGCCAATATCGTCAAACAGTTCCTGGCAAAAAAGAGGGTGATGCAAATTGAACATCCACCATACTCGCCAGATCTCAATCCTCCAGACTTCTTCCTATTCCCACAACTCAAACTCGCTTTGAAAAGAAAGAGATTTGACGATATTCCTGACATCCAACGAAACGTGACGAGGCTTTTGAACTCCATCCATAATTTAAATTCGGCCATGGAGAAATTTACTTATATATATATAAACTAAACTCATGGCACAACAATCCGAATGTGAACCAATGCCGGTGTTGTCCATCTCCGCTTTCTTGACAGAGGACTTGGGGTGCCATACAGCATATGCCTCGGTCAGGTGGTCAACCCGACGCGGGACTCCCAGAGTTTGTTCCCATTTTAGCGACCCACTCAAGGGATGAAACATATATTCCTCTGCACACAAATAAATCTATGCAAATATGTATATGTACATACACATACATACATAATGTTTAGAGAGATATGACATTATTTGACTTTTCTTTTTCCCTACACAGCGAATTCTTATCGATGTTTAATATTGATATGAATCACGGGAAACGAACCTAATCACCTGGTTGATTTCAACCAAAGGAAAAAGATCCACCGCTGTCTTGAATTGAGTGACTAGGAATTTTGTCCAAGCGTTTCAGTTTTAAAATAAACAAAGTTTTATTGCTTGTCAAAAAGGAGATGGCTATATTTTGCATTTAAAATTAAAACATCCCCGATAAAGCTCCCCTTATCCTCGGTTGAAAACACCTGGTATTGGAATCAGAAAAACTTTATAATATTCATTATCAATTAAAGAAAATGAATGCCCGAATTTCAACACCAAATTCCACTTTCTTCCAATTAAACGCTGGTTTTGCCATTATCTGTCCACTCAAATCCCAAATTGTGAGGTACTTTTTCAAAAAATGTCAAGCGAAAAGCCTAATATTTCCGTATCGTTTGAACACCTTTCAGGTCATCCATTTTCGAGGTTACCTGAAGATGGCGCCCGTCTCTCTACCCGTCCAAGGACCACCTAGTATAAGCGAAGTTCGCTACAAAGCTGTCGGGTTCGTCGCTGTCGGTAATGCCATTCATCCCACAACCAGCCTGGAGGTCAAAATGTACAGCAACACTTTTATGTGTCGGGCCGAAATGGACTTGAAATTCATGCATGTCGAATCGAGGTAAGCGTACAGTAAAACTGGTACTTTTCCGTTTGGCGCGAAGCGGAAATTGTGCGCCAAATGTGGTAACCGATTTGGCGTGAAACGCAAATATTAGCTAAAAAAATATTTCAGCTAGTCTCTTCTAACGAAACTACTGCTGGTAATTAACGTAGGATTACTTATCGTTGTTTACCTCTCTTTTTTTTTTTTACAATAAAATTCCTACACACGAAGAGAAGGATGAGTGATAACCCCATGCAGAATAGGTCGATGGTAAGAAAAATAAGTTACATATGTCTACTCTGCCACTCTTGATTTATAACTCGCGACGACTGTTTCGGCGTCATAAATTTTGCTTTGCCGCGGACCGTTATGGAAGAACGTAATCCTAAGTTAAAAACAAAGATATGAAAAAAAAAAATCAGGTAGTGTCTTTTAACGAAACTACCGCGGGATATTAACTTAGGATTACTTATCGTTGCTTACCTCTTTTGTAAGTATATATTAGCTGAAAACCCGCGCTTCGCTACGGCGTACATTCAAATTAAATACAACGGTCAATATATTCAATTAATGCAAAAAAAATATATATACATTTATAATAAATGCGACGATCAATGTATACAAATGATGTAATATATATATATATATATATATATATATATATATATATATATATATTTATAAAAAAATCGTAAGGGATATTTATTTATTTTTTTTTTTTGATAATATCCAATCGTCTGCTGCATTAGAAAGAAAAAAAATTTTTTTTGTCTATTTAGTTGTTATGCACGTGACGATAAATTTATTTAAAGTACCACCAGTACAAGAAATCATGTGATCGGCATTTAATAAATTCAATTCTAAAAAAAAATCTTTAAAAATTCACCAAAAATCCGAAAAAGGAAATAAAGATTCGAAAAATATTTCATTTTAAAGGAATTTTTAGGATCTTTCTCGCGATATAAATTTTATAACCCTCAAATTATTATTTTAAATGCAAACTTTAAAAAAAGTACAAAAACAGCTTAAAAATTTAATTTAAAAAAATCTAAGAATTTTCCAAAAAACTTTCTTAGTGCACCCCTACACTATAAGAAGAATCGCCATGCAAAATGTCAGCCCTTTAGGTCCAGCGGTTTGGCCTGTGCGTTGTATGTCAGTGAGTCAGTCAATGAGTCAATCAGTTACGGAACTGTTTTATATACATAGATATATGTATGTCAAAATTTTGACGGATTTTGGTACTTTTCTGTTTAACTGTTTACTGCTTGCCCAAGCGATACAGACTGGGTTTAGCGCACTGCCAAAATTATAACTCACGACGACGGACGGTTTTAGCGTCTGAAATTTATCTTTCCTTGAAGACCGTTATGGAGGAACGTAATTCTACGTTAATAATAAAATAAGAATAAATAAATAAGAATAATAAATAAGAATAAATAAGAATAATAAATAAGAATAATAAAATAAGAATAAATAAATAAGAATAATAAGAATAATAAAATAAGAATAAATAAATATAGAATAAGAAAAATTGAGAGAAACAAATAATATAAAATTCATTTTACCACATTAATTTCATACTAAGTGGTTCGGGCGACCCTTTCGCACGTGATTAAAATACAATAAATCGTATAGTGAGGTGAATTGTATAGGCATGAAAGAAGAACCGGTTCATTTGTGTCAATTGTTTATTTGTCAAATAACAATGGTGCGTAAGGATAATACAAAACGCCTTTGACCACACTATTGGAGGTGAAGCATAAGACAAAACAGGGGAACATGAGATATGGACACGTCAAAACACCTTTGTAAACGATATTAAAAGTTAAATACGACACAAACTCGTGGAAAATGGGATATTGACATTACAAAACCTCTTTGTGCACACTGTTTGACCGCGCCGTTTCGACGCCTCCGGGGAAAGAACTTTAGGGCCAAAAGTCAATTTTTCACTTCGATTTTGAAACAAAAAATGCAATGTGTCATTCTGAATGAACAATTCGTCAGAAGCGGAGAACTTAATCTTTAAAATGGCACCTCATTTATGGATTTTGGTTGGTATGAAGGGACAGAAAGGGATCGTCACAAAAAATCCCCTTCTAGAAATAATATACATATGGTTTTTCCATGCAAAAAGAATAATGTACACCTACGCGGATGTAGCCAATAAAGAAACTCATTAATGAAATCATAGAATGACAATGAAAGCAAACGATTTTTAAATTTAAAAGTTCAGGGCGATTGATAATGGTAAAATAAAAGAAGCTAGTGCGCGCGCCATCTAGGGGAAGGAAAATTGTTTATAATGTTTATGCTTCGATTTTTAAGCATTAACATGAAGCAAGTAAGATGTGTAATTCTAAATTAACAATTCTTACGGAACGGGGATCTTAATCTTTAAAATGGTACCTCATTTATCGATTTTGGTTAAATATGAAGGAAGAAAAAGGGATAAAAAAACCTTTTAGAAATAAAATACAGTGGAACCTCGCTTAACGAGCACCTCGCATAACGAGCAAAATAAATCGTAAAAAAAATGGCTCGCTTAACGAGCAACATTTCGCATAACGAGTGACGTGGAAGGAAGTCCCGTCTTCACGTCACCAGGATCATCCACGGCCGAAAAATAAGTATTTAAGGGTAGTCATGGATGGCTCGAGAAGCAAATATCACGGGACTGGAGGATAACAATGATATTGAGGAGCTTGTGGAAGAGCACGACCAAGAGCTGACCACCGAACAGCTCATAGAATTGCAGTGTCTTTCACGGCAAGCAGTTGTAGAGGAGAAGGACGAAGAAACAGCAAAGAAACAATCTTCTGGCGCAATAAAAGAAATGATGAAAGCATGGGAAACTGTTGCATCGTAAGTTACAAAGCATCACCCCGATAAGACGGTGGCTATGCGCGCTAGAAATTTATTCAGTGACAATGCGGTGACACATTTTCGGCAAATTTTGAAGCGCCGAGAAAAACAAATGTCGCTAGATAGCTGTCTAGTAAAGAAATTAGATATGAGTCATAAATTCGTAAATAATAAACTACATATGGATGATTTGGCTCCTTAAGAATTTATGTATAAGTAGTTTTCATTAAATAATAAACGTTACGTCTAAAAAATGTTGAGTATTTTTTGGCATGGAACGCATTATCGTATTTTACATTAATTTATATGGGAAAAATTGTTTCGCTTAACGAGTGTTTCGCATTACGAGTAAGACTCTAGAACGAATTATGCTCGTTATGCGAGGTTTCACTGTATATAGATTATACAAAAGGCAAAAAGCTGCTCATTTCCTTTAAAAATTCTAAAAGCATGTGCTCTTTATCATGCAATCGATGCCACATGAATTTTCCAAGTACGAATCTAGTTGGTGGCTTGCAGTGCCGCGCTGACGTTTGTTTCGTCATCTTGCACTGACCCACAGCCTTTCAACAGTTTGCATATGGCATCCGGATTAATAAAGTTATATTTATGATTAACACGCACGTGTTCGTGTCCCGAATCTTCTAATTCATCCGTTTTATAGGCTCTCAACAGTCACAGTGAATTATACTTCCTTCTGCCACTTTTCTTATATTTCTGCAATCAAAACGGTCCGGCACCGTTGTTTTTCTAATTACCATGTTTTTATTAACTTGCTTTCTTGTGTGTGTGTTTGTCCAGTACAAATCTTGCAATCGATTTTTAACTAACTTCCCGACTAGCTAGACATTCGAAACTTTTAGAATAGCTCAGAACACGATGACAATGCATTCTTTTGATACTTTTAGCCATCTTTAAACAGTTACAGGGTCAAGAAAATTATAACTGTGATTTACGGTTAAGTTTTCAAAGCCGGTACACGGAGACGAGTTGCTTGTTGAGAAGTGGAGTTCCTTGGTCTGGAAGACTTTATCTCCTGTCGCAAGATAATCATTTCAAGGTAGATGTGCTCAGTTTCGAAGCCGGTAGCTTGCAATTCGTCAGTTTTGTAGCCTTTCCAACAGTCTGAAAAGATGGTACTTCCATCTGCGATATTTTCTTCTATCGCGGCCAGTAATGTTTTGGTACTACCCCGTTAGCAGAATGTAATAAAATTACTGTTTACGAAAGTCTTTCAATGTTCCATTTAGCGACAGCCTTTATGATTGGCGACAACTGGAGCCAGATTTGGCAGGTTTTTAGCAGAAAAAGTAAATAAATTTGAACATAAATTTATGTAATAAAAATAATTACTCAATCATTTTGTAACAAACTGCCTGATGCGACATACTTTTTGTATTTGGTTCGGTATAGAATATTCTTTATTTAGCTAAAGTTTCATAAAATAACCAGTTGTTTGGAAATACTAAATTCGCAAGACTTTTTTTTTTTTTTTCAAAAGTAGGTTTTTGTATAAAACCTAGTTGAAACCTTTTTTGTTGACTTCCTATCCTTCTTACGCGTCTGTTTAAAAAATGGTTCCTATTTTCCAGAATTAAAGAACTCACTGGATATGATCCCCAGCATTTGCTGCGTAAAAGCCTTTACAATTTCGTTCATGTTGGCGACTCTCTCAAGTTGAAAGAAGATCACGGGAAATGTAAGTAGAGTTTAAAATGTGAAAAAGGATAGTGAAAACTCGCATGTCATTTTAGGAACTTAAAAAATAGAATTTAATTATGAGTCATGTTTACGCACATGTGCATGTATATGTAAAACTATACGATTCGTGGTGTCCAATAATACTGTCTTTTATTGTCCAGCAATATGTAATTTGTAGATTTTATGTTAATTTATGTTTATGTACACGGTTTGTAACTCGTAATTTCGAATTAAAGTTGTGACTGGGTTCGGGCGAAACACGGGAACTGAGAAGAAAAAAAAAATATAGTTAGTTAATCTCTGGTAGTGCTTAAATTTAATTTACATGTTTTTATTAACTCGCTTTCTTGTTTGTGTGTTTGTCTCCTACAAATCTTGCAATCGATTTTTAATTCACTTCCCAACTAGCTAGACATTTGAAACTTTTAGAATAGCTCAGGACACGATGACAATGCATTCTTTTGATACTTTTAGCCATCTTCTGGCAGAATTAAATTTATTTTCAGTTATTTTCAGTTAATTTTGTTTTGTAGACTGGTGCAGCCCTCTATCGGACGGGTCGGGAACGAAAAGTTAAACGCAATTTAACTTCCAATTAACTTCATTTTCTTTCAAGTTGATGGGATAATTCATCAAAAAAATTTTTTAAAAATTATTTATTAATACATAGAATCGTCAAGTTTATAGGATTGAACAGAAAATTTAAAAACGTGGTATATAAAACGTTCTTTTTATCTTGTAATTATTTTTAAGTTCAATTTGGGCTATGCCTCTACTTGTGTTTGTTCTGGCTCGCCTGAGCAGGATGGCTGTTGCACGACTAGTCATCAGGACTAACCGCATACCTTCGTAAGGGTCGGCCAAACTTTAGGATTAGGAACTTAAAAGACATAATTTGGTTGGTTGTTTGGCTGAGGTTATTCTGATCCAGAAAGGACAAGCTGTGTCAAACGCACAAGAATAGAACATATAAATTAGCAAGTAAACAACAACGATATAAGAAGTGATAAGAACAATGAAGGCAATAAAAACATGGTTAAAAGGTGATAAAATCAGTCAATAATTACAAGATAAAAAGAACTTTTTATATACCATGTTTTTAAATTTTCTGTTGAATCCTATAAACTTGACGATTCTACGTATTAATAAATACTTTTTTAAAGTTTTTTTGATGAATTATCCCATCTACTTGAAAGTTAATTGGAAGTTAACTCGCGTTTAACTTTTTGTTCCCGGCCCGGCCAATAGATGGCTGCACCAGTCTACAAAACAAAATTAACTGAAAATGAATTCAAATCTGCTTAAAGATGGCTAAAAGTATTAAAAAAATGCATTGTCATCGTGTTCCGAGCTATTCTAAAAGTTTGAAATGTGTAGCTAGTCGTGAAGTGAGTTAAAAAGCGATTGCAAGATTTGTACTAGACAAACACACAAGAAAGCAAGTTAATAAAAACACGGTAATAAAAAGTGATAGAAACAGTCGCTTATAAAAATTGTTGTTGTTGTTGCTGCTAAGGCCCCACGTCCATGAATCCACGTCCATTTTTTTTTTTTTTTCATTTTTTTTTTTTGATAATATCCAATCGTCTGTTGCATTAGAAAGAAAAAAATATTTTTTTATGTCTATTTAGTTGTTATGCATAGGACCATAGGACAAACACTTTGTCGTATGGTCCTGTGCATAACAACTAAATAGACAAAAAAGTATTTTTTTTCTTTCTAATGCAGCAGACGATTGGATATTATCCAAAAAAAATAAATATCCCTTACGATTTTTTATAAATATATATATATATATATATATATATATATATATATATATATATTACATCAATTGTATACATTGATCGTCGTATTTATTATAAATATGTAAATTTTTTTAGGCATTAATTGCATACATTGACCGTTGTATTTAATTTGAATGTACTCCGTAGCGAAGTGCAGGTTTTCAGCTAGTCATTTTATAAGTAAACATTAGGATTTGAATTTCCGGACGCTTTGAAGTTTAACGTTCCAACGTCGCAAACCTCTCGCAACGAAGGTATTGAACGAAACCCTGAGAAATTGATTGGAGTAGGTTGATTGGGGTATCTGAGCCATTACACACCCCGTTTATTTCGTTGCAGTGCTTAAAAAGGGCCAAGCCGTCAGCAGTTACTACCGCTTCCTCACGCACAACGGTGGATGGATTTGGATGCAGAGCTCTTTCATATTGCTACACAACTCGAAATCTCGTCAGCCCTTCATCCTCGCCATTAACCACGCTTTGAGGTAAGCAAAGAAGTGTATTTCAATCCTAACTTACGTTTCAGCTTATATTGCCGATGAATAAAGAACAAGGAAGAGATCGAGAAAATTAAAATATACAATTTCATCAGTAATGTTACGAATTTTACGAGTCTGTGGTAATCTAGCTAAATATGAGATTTATCGCCAAATTGGCGATGGATTTGGTGACTTATTTTGGTCGCCACATTTGGCGATATGGCGCCAAATGGTCACCAACTTGCCGTATAGACCTTTCTGGAATCTTCTAGTGATATCTAGCTGGTTGACCAATAGAGGCTTTGGAAGTCTATAAATATACCTGACATTGGCATTGGAACTCAACTTTCTTTTCTGCCGAAAATTGAATGTATTGAAAGTGCGTTAGGGCCTGTTCACATAGGAGTCCGTTGCGTTGCGTTAAGGGAAAGATGACGTTGAGACGAAAATAAACCAATCATAGGCGTTAAAAATTTCATTGATAAACTTTTTAACGCCTATGATTGGTTTATTTTCGTCTCAACGTCATCTTTGCCTTAACGCAACGCAACGGACTCCTATATGAACAGACCCTTAGGCTTGTATTGTATTAAAGACTCTGTTATCCTGACTTGCGTTTTTAAGGGTTTTTTTGTTGTATAGAAGACAGTTGTTACGTGTTTTCTGTTTGAATTTGTGTATGCGCCTGAAGAATGTACAGAATAATAAATTTTATTTTGTGTGCACATTCTGAAGAGATTTTATTCAATCCAATCGAACCCAGGAAAACGGAACAATATGCCATAGTTTTTAGATTCCATTACGCCAGAAACACATAGCAATTTATTTTTACGTAAAGATGTGTTAAGTTGAGGTTAACCTTACTGTCATGAGTGTGTGAAAAGATACTAGAATTTATGTAATACGGGAGCTTTTAATGGCAGTGCAATGCCATCACCAGTAAAAATCCAGAACGCCAAAGCCACTTACATCCCTCGTATCGACTATGTGTTACGAAGAGGCTCCGAGGGGCTAATGCATGTATTCTCTTATTTAGACTTTTTATTTATTTTAAAGATAGGATGACACTGAATTCTAAAGTTTTAAATGGCCAGTTATAAAGGAAAAATTACAAAACTGCGAAAAACGAGCAATATCCCTTTGCGAATCAAAATACGCCTCTCAACACCGTTCCAAATTGAGCCTCTTTAAACTGTTCGATGTCGACAAACATCCCTGTTATTAAACCAAAACATAAAAAGAATGTCAGTGTGTCTAAATATACTCAACACCGTTAAGAACACACCCGATTAGAGAAATCAGCTATTCCTTTAGAATAAAATTAATCAAAATTTTTACCTTGAGTCAAAAACGAAATAATAACTTCTGTGCTTTCGTGTATTCCATCTTCTCAAAAGAAATAATACTCTTTGTACTGAAGAACTTCAGCAACACAGAAAAATAAATACATTTTCATCCGTATATAACTTAGAAGAATTTTATTTACAGAAAACTTCACATATCATAAGCCAATAATTCTAACAACTGCTATAACAGCAAAATGGTAGATAACTTCAAAAAAAAAAATGATGCCATCTAAAAAGTAGATATTCTCAAAAATAAAAATATAGAAAACGTGCTGCTCTCCGTTGAAGAAAATTAAAGTCTCAACAACCCCTATGAGCGAAGTCGATTCCGTGAGGCATCTTTATGATAAGACGAAGCAGTCATTTGTCTCTTATAATGTTTATACATCTCAACAAAGGGATAGAATCAGAGTTATAACTACTGCGTTGACCTTTTGAACTTCGTTGGCGCCGACACGCATAGGTGTAGCGTCGCCCCCCCCTCCCCAACCTAACTTGAAATAAATTAAAGCGTTAATAGAGAAGTTCTGTTAAAATCGGAAAGTTGTAGAAAACTTTTAAGAATTTTTTCCCTCTTTTTCAAATTGTGAAACTGAAGATTCCGATTATGTCTTTAGCCTTAACATAATTTTTAACAATGATATGATCCAAAACAAAAATTCGATGCCGTATTTTTTTCTCATTTTATTTATATTATATTTATTTTTCTTATTGTATAACTTTTGAATACTACTTAAACATCAA
Source organism: Dolomedes plantarius (assembly GCA_907164885.2). Classification (NCBI taxonomy): domain Eukaryota; kingdom Metazoa; phylum Arthropoda; class Arachnida; order Araneae; family Dolomedidae; genus Dolomedes; species Dolomedes plantarius. The sequence continues at coordinate 125,297,851 of OU015503.1, forward strand.
TTCTATTGTTATGTAATTTCATAAAAATGATAATATTTCATATTTTAATCTTTTAACTGTCAAGTTATTTTGGTACGGAAAATGTCAATTTCTTATTTTATTGCAAAAATCAAATGTTTAGTTCAAAATAACGTACATAAACTGCCATCAGCTGAATAAAACAAAAATTCACCTCCTAAGATATGGTATAGAATACTAGTGCTGCCATCTATTGAATAAAGCCCAAATCAACCTGTCCCGAGATAGATTCGGGTTTGACAATAAGATGCAAGAAAGAAAATCCATCAAAACTATCTCGAGCACGACATTTTGGAACACAAGTGTAGAATTTGAAATTGTAATTATAATTGTATCTTGTGCCAATAGATGGCAGTGTGATTAAAAGGGAAAATGTTCTACCAGTAAAAGTGAATTCTTGGGCGGAGAACCAGAAAGCAGTAATGCTTAATGTCGAATGAAATAAATTGTTTGTGTTTTAAAGGAAATTGATCTCATTATTGAGAAGTGTTTGTGTAATTGTCCAGTACAAATTTTGCAATCGATTTTTAGCTAACTTCCCGACTAGCTAGACATTTGAAACTTTTAGAATAGCTCAGAACACGATGACAATGCATTCTTTTAAAACTTTTAGCCATCTTTAAGCAGATTTTTACCATTTTTTTATTATTTTCCGTTAATTTTGTTTTGTAGACTGGTGCAGCCATCTGTCGGCCGGGACGGGAACGAAAAGTTAAACGCAAGTTAACTTCCAATTAACTTCATTTTCTTTCAAGTGGATGGGATAATTCATCAAAAAAAATTTTTTTAAAGTATTTATTAATACATAGAATTGTCAAGTTTATAGGATTCAACAGAAAATTTAAAAACATGGTATATAAAAAGTTCTTTTTATCTTGTAATTATTTTCAATTACAACTCCGTAAGTGCCACTAGAGGGACATCCGAAGTTAGGACTCCAAATATCCCTCATGGGCAGTTTACTTCGCGCAACGATCATTATGAATCGGGTTCGAAGGCTGCAAAATTATTTTCAGCATTAAAACTGGAAAAATAATTTGAAGATTTTAAAACTTTCGATGCTAAAGTCTGATTTTGACAACAGTAGACGAAAGCGACACTCACATGGGCTAAAGGAAGGCCCTGATTTTCCATTAGGGCCCCCGAATGTTTGGCCCTTCCCCAAAAATTTTTATTTTAAAAGAAAAAATTCCCAATTCAATTTTTTTTTAAATTTTGCCTTTTTTAATAGCAATTTTTTTTATATAGTATATGCTTTCGAATTTGATTGATTGGTTCATATGTATAGTTATATGTATAGTTTATCATATGTATGTTATAGTGTATATAAGGGATTAATACGTTTTTCTGGTTGCATTGTATTTGTGTTTTAATGAAGTTAATATGTTGTATTGTTTTTTTGTTATTTGATAATGTTCTAGGCTTCTATGCTTCGAATAGTCAATTCTTGGTAAAATGGTACTTTAACAATGATTCGTGATTTTTCTTTTTTGTGTCAATTTTGGAAAATGTTACGCCCCCGTCAGTGTTAGGGGGAACCCCATCCCGAGTTGTGCCTATAGTCAAGAATTTTCTAAATTGGGCCCTGGCTAAAGGTACAAAATAAGCGGGAAGTCCGAGTTATTGAAAGTAAAACTAACGATCACTGTAATGGCTAAGGTGCACACGGGTGATTGTTTTTCCAGATTACGGACTAAAAGACGTAAAATTCAAAATAAATGCTGTAAAACAAAAGTTCAGAAAGCAAAATAAATAAAGAGGTTAATTATAATTACATAAAGATTTTTTTTTATTTGACAAAATAAAACGTTTCGATTTCATTAGCCAAAAAAAAAAAAACTAAAGTGCCTTGGAGTCGCTGGTAAGTCATACTAAAAACTTACTGAAGTGCAAAGGGTTGATCATTTTTCCTTAAATATGTGTTTTGTTATAAATGATAATATGTTATCCAATTTTGCTTATTTCAGTGACTGGGAACAAAAAGAATGCGTGGTTGAAGAGGAGCAGAAAGCAAAACCCGGTGCATTTAAATGGGATGAGAATGGCCGCCTCGTGTCTATAAAGAAATCCGCGGCTGATCCTGAAACTTTAAGAAAAGAAGTTCCTGAAGTGAAGAAAAAATCGTTAACTGTCGATCCTGCTACCATGAATGATTATTTTGACCAGTTTGCTGCCTCTCGTTCATATGTTCAGCCTTCAGGTACGCTGATGCCTTTCTCGAACAATTTTCGACCTATTACCCGTATTCAGCCTGCAAACATAACAGTGGCGTCTACAACCGACCTCCAACAGATAACCTGCATTCAACCTATAAATACAGCTGTGACATTTGCAAAGGATTTGCAGATCATTGCTCAACACAACCCCTCTAGTCATGTGCCTGCTTCATATAATAATGATTTGAGAGGCTGTTATTCCCAGGAAAAATCCGACAACCTTTCTATGAATATTCCTCATTCCAACACACACACTCCAGTGGATGCTCTACCTAATTCTGCTGGATTCTATAATTCCTTTCTTGCTACCACGAGTTCTGCTTATATTGGATCTATAAGTGACCCTTGTTATAGTTCTTCGGTCTATACAAACCAAGATGCAAATCATCTGACGCCTCATTTAACGGGTACCACGGCATATTGTGGAGCTTCTTATCCGATTGCAATGGATTCCAGTTGCACAAGTATGTATAATGATGACAATTCTTACAGTGGTGAACAGCAGTCCTATCCATTTGAGCCTGTCTATCAAAATACTTTTGATTACGCCCCAAAATTCGGTGAACCAACCCATCACTCTCCTTTGGCACCATCACCCGATCATTCCGAAAGAAGTGAACCCATCTGCACAGATATATACAATAATGGTAGCGCTTACAGCGGTGAACAGCAGCCATGTTACATTAAACCTTCCGATCAAAATCCATTAAATTATGTTCGGAGCTACAGTGGACATACCTATAGTTCTCATTTAGCATCGCCAGCCGATTATTCCGGAGGAACTGAAGTTTACAATAAGGGTGACAGAACTAACCTTCATCTTGTTCCATCAGGATCAGACAATGGCCCAGAAAATTCCACGAATAGTTCGGAACATATCCCCACACTTGATCTTCCTGGTATAAGCGCGAAAACAGGAATGTTAACCTCAAAAAATAAGAATGCACAGTTCCAACAATCCATCAACGCCTCGGAAAATACGTGTGTCAGTACAACCGAGAATGCCAAAGATCAAATGGCTAGTCGGCGTTTTGATATTCCCTACTGCAATGAAGAATTCGAGGAAACTACAACTCAGCGAGTCGAGACATTCAATGCGTCGCTCGAAATGGCCAATTGGTCTCCTCTCAATAACTTTTCCGGTGCATCGAACAATATAGAACCTATGGACGTTAGAAGTGAGAATGCGTTAAGCATAACTCATAATAGACGGGGAACACAGCTCAGTGAACTCAGTCCAATATCAGCGGACAGTAACTTATCGAGCGACCCGAATAACGAGCATTTATATTCCTATTTAAACAGTTCATCGGATTATTCCAACGGATTCTGCGAAGAAGGGAATAAAGAACATTCCGAGTTCAACAGTCACGCGCTATCTAGTTCAAGCACCAACTATAGCAACGATTTATTCGGCTTTTCATCCTTTCAGGGTCGTACATCCAGCACTCCACTTTACACTGCTCTGTAGCGAAATGGTAGAGACCATTCTACCACCTTAACTTCTGCCCGATTATGGTGTTAACAAATGAATATATCTTATTTAAGATGTATTCATTTTGCTATTTTAATTCACCTTGGTAATAAGACTGCATTTTATTTTCTGAACAATGTTTAACGAAATTTTTAGTAAAATAACAGCCTTTTTAGTAGCCATGTTTCAAAATACTTTTCGAGCGTAAAGTTATGAATATACATATTTTTAATTTATAAACAGACGTGTGCTCTGTAGCGACGTCCACGTTCAGAGCTTTAAAACAAAAATAGCTTAAGAAATGATTTAAAAAAAATCATATTTCTTGTTGTGTATGATAGTAGAAAAAACTTTTATTGAAAATAAAATATATTTATGTACTTATCGTGAGTACGGGCTGTGGTATCCACTGCTGACACTTTTATGACGTCAAGAATTTTTGCCGCCTAATTTAAATAATCACCATAACACTACAGATGTGTATCTCCTTCTGCATATATCAAATCCTTTTGTTTAGAAGGGGTCTTTCATAGATGTGTGTGGCAATGTTCGTTCGCTATAGCTTTTGTGGGCTGACTAATGGAGCCTCTACCTAAATTTTTCATAACACACTTCAGGTGATACCTTTGTTAATGATTGATCATCCTTTTCTTAATTGACGAACCCCATTATCAATTTTAAGGTGATACATTGTTCGACCACGAAAAACCGCCCAACCAAATTTTATTTAACTGCTGGAAACTTTGAAGTGGCTGATAAGCCTAAGCTGCGATATTTTGAAATGCGAAGTGGGGGGTAAAACGGTACAGGGTTTTTGCACGAGTTGAGATGCGACATGCTGTGTCCAACTGCCTTACTGTGGGGTAAAAAGGATTAACGAACATAAAAACTGTGCGATATCAAGACATGGATGGCATCTGTCATTTGCCCCTAGAAAAGAGAGCGAAACAATCGTCATACCGATCGTTTATGCCGATTTAACACAGTAAGGGCCTGTTCACATAGGCGTCCGGCAGAGGAAGTGTTAAAGTATTGAAATGTATTTAACCGTAAAGTATTGAAATGTTAAAGTATTGAAATGTATTTAATGTATTGAAATGTATTAAGGAAGTGTAAGTATTGAAATGTACGAGCAAACGATTAGCATCGAAATTTTTAACGCCTATGATTGGTTTATTTCCTTCTCGGCGCCATCTTCCGCTACCGGACTCCTATGTGAACAACATGGAGTAAAATGACCGGGTTTTTTTCAGTGACTCTTTTCGGAGTACCTGGGCCAAAGGCAATTCAGCGATGACTAGGATTCATTTGAATGAGGGTGCTCGGGAAATTGGTTGTAGAGGTTTTAAGATAAAATTACTTTACAATGGATTATTGCGCTGAGTTAAGAAAAGTTTAATTTAAAGGAACTATTTACTAGGAGTAGTTCATTGAAAGTGAGAGAAACATAAAAAAGTTAGAAAACACAGAAAATATTTTAATTTAATTTTAAGATATTTTTTTCAATTCTATATTATTTGTATTTTTTATAATTTTTTTTATCTTGATTTTAATTTATTTATTTTAAATTAATATTTTACTAGTTGGTACCCGTCTAAACATGACGGCTAGATAGTAAATAAATGCACTAATACACAAATTATACTCAACACATCATTGACAAATATCGAAAATCATAATAGTAAGAAGAGAGAACTTTAAATGATTTCTGTTGAACCCAATAAAAACAAGTAGGGTGACTCAACAGCGCGAAATAAACAATTTCCGTCAAGTTTAATTCTATACCTCACAAGCATAATTAAAAATAAAAATGGCAGAGAGAGCTAGAGTGATAACTCGACAAATTCCTAGACAAATTAACGTGTTTATGCGGCCTCGTGCTTAGTATCTAAAGCCAGATTTAAACATGTTCCTGAGCATGCGCAGACAAAAATTAATGTGCTTATGCAGCCTCGTACTTAGTATCTAAAGCCAGAATAAGACGTGTCGCTGAGCATGCGCAGAAAGCAATTTTTTTTATTGTAAATTATCGCTAATGAATAGAAATTTCGGTTACAAAAACCAAATTTGACACATCTATAGATTAAAATCTTTCGTTTAAGACCAAAAATGAAGTAAATTAGTGCAGTAGCTTTCTCTCACAGACTGCCAAAAGAATCGGCTTAACAACTTAAATATATATTTTTTATTTCCAATGGCTCATTAAAAGACAATTGAACATCAAAAAGACAACAATAAATCTATAAATGAAAGCGAGCAATCCAGTAGCGTTCCCAGATTGATGTCCGAGGAAGAGCAGGTCATCTGGACAGGTGAGGCAAGTCCATTTCCTCTTGAAGATCACACAAGGTACTTCAAATAGGGTCAGGAACCACGTTGATGCGACATACTCACGCCAGAGCTGTAGATCATTTTGCCGTATAAAACGTTGCCCGGTGTGCACCACGAGGAGGTAGATCTACGTTGCACTCCACTTACTTATATATTTAACTACACTTGCTCATATACTTAAATATATAGATTTTGTATTTTATTTCTTTTGATTCAATAAAATTGACGTACCCACGCAGAAAAGAAAGAAAGGGAAGTAAACGTGCCTTAAGGAGGTGATCCAGAAAGAAGCAGCCATCCCAATGAGTGAAAAGCCATCAGAAAAACGCGAGAGAGTAGTTGGGAGGCTTACGGAATGCACTGTCCCGATAATCATAATCCGGTAGTTCAGCAATTATCTCGTTATGAAACTTGTCGTTAATGCTATAAAAGTTGACCGAGAGGTATTCAGCGACCCTACGAAAAGTCAGGATATCGAAATCCTCCTACCTAATGACCGCATTAGAGCGGTATCTGAGAGCCCTTCTAATATTCCTCTGGGTTCTATTTTGGAAGCATTCAATGATATCGATGTTGGATTTGGCAGTTTCTTTTTAGAGTTAGTCTAGAAGAGAAAAGGACTTTTGTATGGATTGTTTTCCCTTTGGTTAAACTCTTTAAATTGTAATGAAATACTTGTACTCAAAGAAGAAACAAACCGCTGGCAATTCCAGGAAAAGATATACAAAATCTTGAACTCGATCCTGATCTAAGGTCATCTTGATCGAGGGCAGTAAACCCGTTCACGAAGAACACTCTTCATTCCATGAGAATTTTAGTGGCACAACGGGCTGTAGTCTCGAGGCATACGAAAATTTCGCCTTGGCGCATTAAAAAATAAATAAATGATAATAAAAAAAGTGATTTATATTTGTAAAATCTACAAATGAGCGTTGTTATAGATTAAGAATACACGTCACGATGACGCCAATTTCGCCCGGCGAAATTTTCGTATGTCCCGAGACTAAAGGCCTATTCACACTGCGTCCGTCAGCCTCAGCGTTACTCGTATTGACATATTTTAATCCCATCACAGACCTTAAGGGCCTGTTCATATAGGAGTCCGTTGCGTTGCGTTAAGGAAAAGATGACGTTGAGACGAAAATAAACCAATCATAGGCGCTAAAAATTTCCTTGCTAATCGTTTGGAGTCCTATGATTGGTTTATTTTCGTCCAAAGTCATATTTTCCTTAACGCAACGCAACGGACTCCTATATGAACAGGCCCTAACAATTTCGTGGCTAATCGTTTGAAGTTTTGTAATTGGTTAAATGTATTTCAATACGAGTTACGCTGCCGCTGACGGATTCTTTGTGAACAGGCCCAAAGGCTCATACAAGAAAGTCCAGATACAAGAAAGTCACAAAAGACACAGTTGTTGGACTTCGTCGCTTTTGTTCGGGATTCTCATTAGCACTCTCTCGAACACAACTTGAAAAAAAAAAGCATCTCAATCATACGTATTCTCGTGTCAATGTTGCAGACTCCCACCCCCCACCCCCCTTCTCAAGAGGATTAAAAAATAATAATAAAGTAGATACAGCAAACTCATATATTCATGTAATCGCAGCTCCCAATCCCCCATACACACACAAAAATAATAATACTAAAGATAAAAATAACTTTTTATACACCATGTTTTTAAATTTTCTGTTGAATCATATAAATTTTACAATTCTATGTATTAATAAATACTTTTTTAAAATTTTTTTGATGAATTATCCCATCCACTTGAAAGAAGATGAAGTTAATTGGAAGTTAACTTGCGGTTCACTTTTCGTTCCCTCCCCGGCCGATAGATGGCTGCACCAGTCTACAAAACAAAATTAACTGAAAATAACTGAAAATGAATTTAATTCTGCTTAAAGATAGCTAAAAGTATCAAAAGAACGCATTGTCATCGTGTTCCGAGCTATTCTGAAAGTTTCAAATGTCTAGCTAGTCGGGAAGTTGGTTAAAAATCAATTGCAAGATTTGTACTGGACAAACACACAAACAAGAAAGCGAGTTAATAAAAACGTGGTAAAAATTACTTGACACAAAGTTAGACAATAAAATGTTTATTAAAAGTTTGATACACAATTACGCCTATTACAAATATTGGATAGCTTTATCTATATCTTTGACATCAAAGAGCCCTCGGGTGCTAGGGGGTCGATGCTATATAGAACCGCGTGCCACGAGTATCAAACTTCATCCGGTCGGGCTGGCCATTCCCAGAATTATTTTCGATCGCTCCATAACGTTAATGGAATAAAGAACATTTCAGATAAAAGTAAATCTTTCTAAAATTATCAGCATTAAGTTAAGATGAGTAAATTATCAGCAATTACTTAAACTTTTTTTAAAGAAAAAAAAAGTTAAATTCCATTTTAAGTTTTCTTGTACCAGCGGTCAGTTTTAAAGGTACCCAAAATGAACAATTCCAAAATACCGATACATCCTTTCCCTACATAGTGATGTATTGCGCTAACCCGGATCTTTAATTACCATCGAGAAATTAAGGTTAAAATGTGTCACAAAATAGCCTAGCCGAGTGGGATTACTTAGTGACATCCGTGTTTTCGCTTTGAAATGCAAGAGGAAAAATTTCTTGACACATAGTTTGGCAATAAAACGTTTATTAAAAGCTTAATACACAATTATTTTAGTTAGAAATTGAGAACAATTGGGTATTTCCCTTTGAGAACGGTACCTATTGCAAATTTTGGATAGCTTAATCTATATCTTTGACATCAAAGAGTCCTCAGCTGCCCACTGGCCTAGGGAGATCGATGCTATATAGAACCTCGTACCTTAAGTATAAAATGTCGTCCGGCCGTTTCCAGTACATTTTCGATCGCTCCATAACGGTCACCATGTATTCTTCGTCTTGAATATCAGTCACTTTTCCGGTGAAAAGCTGGTTCTCGAAGTTTACCACCACAAAATCCCCCGCTTTGAAAGCATCGGTTGTGCTGGTACCGTTTAGTTGAAAGACGTTGCTGGTATTGTTTGGGATCACCGACACTGTCAGCGTCTGACTCATTTTGATTCTTAGTTCTCATCCAGTGGGAAAATTCTTGTCTTCCGAAATCCAGATTGTTTTTGGCATCCGGCTCCAGGGCAACCATCAGTTCTTTGAGAAGATGCGGAAATTCATCGTTCGGCATCTGCTCCTTCGGGTAGGTTTTTTTTTTCCAGATTCGTCAATGCTTCTTTCTCTCCAGTGGTACTCTAGAGGGCGGAAATTACAGCATCGAGGGGCTGGAGGAGGTGGGTCGACTATGTGGGTTATTTTGTGACAGTGTCAATGTGTCACAAAGTCTCCTTTCGATATTTAGGTTATGTTCTCATATCTCTCGGAAATATCCCTACACAATATTCAAATTGCTCCACAATCTAATCAACCTATTGTTCCGTTTTCTGGGTTCGATGGGATTGAATACCTTTCTCGATACTTTTCCGTTAGCTGGGCGCATTTGTCCTAACATGTATCGCCATTGGCGAGAATGAAAAGTTGCAAGTCTAACAACCCTAGGAAAACGATATAATGGTAAATAGACAGGTTACACTTTGAAGACGTATTGTACCACACGAAACAAACTTGACCGTGAACATGACTCTGAACATGAAGTTCAGAGACCCAGCTAAATAACACCAAAATTCACAAGAATAAAAATTTGGAAACTAATTAACCACAAACTATATTCGCTTTCTTCACAATCTCACAAAAGACTGAGGAATAGTGATAGAGTACCATATGACGATATAACGCTGGCGATATAACTGGCGAAAAGCACGCCACCATTTGTAATCGTACCTAGCTGAAGTTCTGTGGCGACAGTCTTTTTGATGACACCTTGAAAGATATTAAAGATTTTTGGTCTCCTAACTAAATATTTACTAAATTAATAAAATATTCATTGTTACTTATATATTTTGTTTATTCACGCACAAGTATTACGGGAGTTACAGTTAATTAAACAAAACAACAGAAAATGTGACTTGTGAACCATATTTGGCGATATATCCCTTGCGCCCGACTAACGGAAAAGTACCAAATTCTCTTCTAAAAGTTCACACAAAATAAAATTTATTATTCTCCAAATTCTTCAGGCGCATACACAAATATTAACAGAAAACACGTAACAACTGTCTTCTAAACAACAGAAAACTCTAAAAACACAAGTCATGATAACAGAGTCTTTAATACAATATACGCCTAACGCACTTTCAATACATTCAATACGCAGCAGAAAAGAACACTCTGAGTTCCAGGTTCAGGTTCAGGTATTTCAACTTGTCGGAGCTCCAAGGTCTGTAGGACTTTATCTCCAATTGTAACATTTTGCATCAGAAATATATTTGCTCAGCAGGTAATTAAATATCATAAATAAGCCCTTATCAGTAAAAACATAATACAAGTAAAATAAGTAATAGTAAAATAAAAGCAAACGCCGGGAATCGCACCCGGGAGAAAAATAACAAGGCGCACGCTCATCCACTGGGCCAGAGTTGCCACAGTAATTTAAGAAAAATGAGGAAGATATTCGCACTGAGATTATAGTAAAGTTCTAGGGGGTTGGTAAAAATACAAGAGGGAGGAGTTTAAAAATAAGAATAACTAACCAAGATAGAAGAGACAGTGTTAGCTCTTAAGAAAACACGCCCGAGGGTGTTTCTGGCTAGCACGGTGGGAGTAGTCATAGTCGGGAAACTTAGCTATAATCTCATTGCAAATGTTAGGAATATTATCAAAAAAATTCTTAGAGAGTTTAAGTGCAGTTTCCTTGAAGGAAAGGAGGCTGCAGTCTCGTCGTATGGTTTCATTAGACATATAACGGATCGCTCGGCGAATACGTCTGAGACAGTGGCGGCTCGTTGCTAATATTAGTGGGGGTGCTGCTTCAGAAAAATTCTAGCCATTGTTTTACTATTGTGTAAAACATGTAAAATTTGTATTGTGTAAAATTTCTCATTATTAAATTAAGTTGATATGCATAACAGTGAATGAAATGCGCATTGCTATAAACTGCTTTTATTTTTACTTGAAAGCCTCCTTTTTTGCCTTTCATGACATTTGCACCATCAAATGTCTGAGCTATTATCTTTTGTCTGTTTCCTTGAAGGATTATGTCTATATGTCCAACTGTTCTAGATGCCATCTACAGTTTGATTTTCTGGAATAAAGAATCCTCAAAAACGCTTAAATGTTTCTTCATTAAACACGTACCGTAGAACGATGACCAGTTGAGAGTGTTCTGAAACATCTTTTGTGTCATCAGCCATGACAACGGAGCAAACGGAGCTTCTCTAACTTTTGCCCTTATCTCTTCATGGTATATTTGTAGCAGATAGTCAAGTATCTCATTCTGAATGGTCTTAGAATCACCTTTGAAGACCGTACTGGTTTCTAAAGGATTCTTCAAAACTGGATCTAATTTAGATGCAAAATTTATTAATCCTCTAAATACCCCTGGCTTTACTGAATCATCTTTTTCATCATGTCCACGTACGGGAGTTTCAAAGTTTCCACAAAATAAAATACAGTCTATTATTTTGGATAAAATTTCTCTGTTCTTCTTAACCTTCATGCTATGCTCATTGAATGAAATTCTGTATGCTTCACTTAATGTTTACGTTTCCTAAAAGTGATTGCAAAACCACATTTCCAACCACAGTTTATGCTTCTTTGACTTCTCTTGTTTTTCAGTTTTTCTTTCATTTTTTTATATTTCTAAAACTTTCTTTTGTCCATGTTGCATCACCGCCAAACAGCATACACGGGAAGCAAAACAATACATTTTTCACTTCACAGCCGCAAAGCCAACTTTTCCGTTAGAACCATTCAGAATTAAAGCTGCGAATATACTTCTTCCGGTGTCTTATTACTGGCTGAGAAATTCGAATATCAGGTGTTGAACGGCCTCTTATCTTAGCTGTAACTTTCTCATAACTTTTTCTAACTGTGAAAACTTAAGCCGTTGAATTTCACTTACTATCACAAAATTTATTTCCTGGGATTCGAGGAGACCATGGTTAATTATTAAAATTTTCTATTCAAGAAATCAACAGCATAAAAAAAGCAACAACACTGAATTAAATAGAATAGCTGATTGCCATCTACAGTTTATCACATTCCAGAATATGGTACACGGTTTTTAAGCATAACACACGACGAGTCAGAAATAAACACTGCCACACGCTCGGACAACAGCGTCGGCACTGCCTGGGCGACAGTGCCGACGCTTCTTTAGCCAGCGAAACAAAACTCTAGTACCTCGGAGATGCGCGCATGCGCACAACAGCCAAACACGGCATTACTGGAACTATGAAGAGCACAGTTCCATGCACGGATTTTTGTCGTTTTTTTGAGAACGAGGGTATGGCTACCCACATTTAGCTTTACTGTAATCCCCCCCGGGTAAATTATGGTATTGCATAATCCGTAAATCATATCCGTTATTACAGTATTGCATAATCCGTACATTACATAATACTTGCCGTAAGTATTATGTAATGTACGGATTATGCAATGTAAGGATTATATACTGTATAATTGAAGAAGTAAAGGGAAAAAAAGACTCATTATACCTACTGAATGATATCGATAATATCGAGTGAAACCAGGGGGTGCTGCAGTACCGCAGTGCCTATACACGAGCCACCACTGGTCTGAGAGTCAAGTTCTGGATGACCTCCAGTTTATGGATATGAGTTTTCGCGGCGTAGAACCAGACCGGTATTGCGTAAAGAGCTACGGGGAGAATAACTTGTTTAAAAAGAAGGACTTTGTTTCGCATGGAAACATGACTGCCGTATATTAATGAGCGAAGTCGCATGGTAACAGCGTTACATTTTTGTACTAGTTTATTGACATGGAATTTCCATGTCAGCCTGCGATCAAGGGTCACACCAAGATAGGTCACAGTGTTCTCCCTGTCACTAGGCGAATTATAAAGGTAAAGCCGGGGGGGGGATTACAGTAAAGATTGGAAAAGAAAATCGCGTGGCACTTAGAGGGGTTGATTCGAATTTTCCATCCCATGAACCAACTCTCTAAAGTGTCGATATGCCGTTGGATCTCACTGGCAAGAAAATTAATGTTCTGAGAGGTAAAGAGAATAGCTGTATCGTCCGCATAGAGGGCAAGAAGAGTATTAATTCCTCTAGGAATATCATTTAAGTACAAATTAAACAGGGTCGGGCCGAGAATGCTACCTTGAGTAACACCTGAAGAAATATATAAATTACGGGAAAAATCGCGATTAACGCGAACAACAAAATTACGATTATGGAAATAGTTATGAAGGAGGTGAATAAGAGAGTCGGGCAATTTAATATCGATAAGTTTATAGATGAGACCAGGGTGCCAAACCTTGTCAAAAGCACATTTAATATCCAGAAAGAGAGCAACAGTGGGTCTCTTAGCAATCAAGCCGTCGCTGGCAAATTCCACAAAACGAAGGTGTTGAAGGGTAGTATTATGCTGGGCTCTGAAGCCGAATTGTTCAGGAATAATTATGTAATTGTCATCCAGGAAGTTGGAGATTCTATTAAGAATAACGCGCTCAGTAATTTTGCTGAGAGAACACAGTAAACTAATTGGGTGGTAATTTTGAGGAAGATTGTGATCAGTACCAGGTTTAGGTATGGGACTAACAATAGAGGTTTTCCAGCAAGTGGGGAAGTAGTTAAATTTAAGATTCGCGTTAATAATGACGGTTATGTACATAATAATGTTAATAGGGAGATGTTTAAGGACACAGTTATTAATGTTGTCATTACCCGGTGCTTGTTTGATTTTAAGTTTTTGAATAATGTAGGTGATTTCAGCAACGGAAGCCGGATCAGTATCTTGGGTAGGGTGAGTAGAAAGAAAATTTTGAACAGTTGTGAGGACAGTTCTGTCATTTTCCTCGTCCACAAGGTCATAATTGGAAGAGAATTGCTCGCGATATGTGTTAGCTTTGTCCGCGTCTTCGAAGGCAATGCCATTAGGGCCTTGAATGGGTGGGAAGTTATAATGTTTAGATTTAAAGGTTTTAAGGAACCGCCAGATAGTGTTGTCTTGAGGAGAGAGACTTTGGAGGAATTCAGACCAATTTTGTTGTTTAAATTTACGTATATCACGGCGGACACGTGCGCAAAGGTAGCAATAATTTTGTCTATGCTCTGGGAGGTGGGTGAATTGGTAGAGTTTGCGGGCCGCGTTACGGTTTTTGATTAAGGTAACAATATTAGCCGGGAGATTATGAAATCTAGGTTTTTTAATGGCGTGCGTAGAGCTAATTTTGTTAGTAAGAGTTTTGGTGGTATGCTCGATGTCCTCGCGGCAACGAATCTAGGGGTAAATAAGATCGGAGCGATTTAGAATACTCTGGAACTGGTCCTAGTTAGTGTAGGTTGGGGGATTGGGATTGTGGATATCAACCTGCTGGTCGAAAGTAATTAGAACGGGAAGGTGGTCCGAGTCGAAGACATCAAGAGTTTCAATAGTGAAAGGATAGGGAATGTTTTTAATAAGAGCCAGGTCAATAGTAGAAGAGACATGAGAGTAACAGTGCGAAGGAGAAGGAGGGATAAGAAGACTGAGTTCCAATGTCAATGTCAGGTATATTTATCGACTTCCAAAGCGCCCCCTATCGGCCACCAGCTAGAAATCTCCAGAACGTACGAGAAAGATCTAGAAGGTTGGCGACCAAAATAAGTCTTCAAATCCATCACCAATTTGGCGATGGATTTGGCGATGACTCTCATATTTGGCGAGATTACTATAGACTCGATTACCATAATTCGTATTGACGAGATTACCATAATTCGTAACACTATTAACAATAAAAAATAATGATCTGTGGTAGTTGGTTCTTTAAAGGTGTTAGGCTTCAGTACACAAAGTTTCCGAAGTTTGAGTCAACGGCGTGACAGCAGGTTTCAACAATACAGTGGCCGACGAAGACAATTGACGCGTAACACATTCGGGCACTGGCCTCTTGATGAGTCTATATGTCGGACAATCTGTTGGCGCTGCTCTTTGCTTTCCCGATATAACGGACTCGGCGCAAGATCGAAAATACGAAAAAATGACTATGTGTCACGAAGTTATCCCTACAGATTTTTGGTGACGATCCCTTTTTCTCCCTTTATACTTAACCAAAATCGATAAGTGAGCTACGATTTTAAAGATCAAGTTCTCCGCTTCTGGCGAATTGCTAATTTAGAATGACACATTGTATCGTTTGTTTAAAAATCGAAGTTAAAAATGGACTTTTGGCCCTAGCGTTCTCTCTCTGGATGCGTCTATACGGCATAGTCAAATAAGTGCGTACAAAGAGGTTTTGCAATGTAACTATCACATTTTTCACGAGTTTGTGTCATATTTAGTTCTTAATATTGTCTACAAAGGTGTTTTGACGTGTCCATATCTCATGATCCCCTGCTTTGTGTTATGTTTCACCTCAAATAGTGTGTCCAAAGGTGTTTTGCAGTCGGTTTTGCACCGATTTCCTTACGCACCATAAACAATGGCTACAAATAAACCCGTTCTTCTTTCATCCTACTACAAACCACCAACCTTTCTAAAAAAAATTGTCGGATTTTTTTGCATATGAAATTTTCGCTTAATTCAGAAAGTGGTCTGCAGTTTCATTTTTCTCTTTCATATTGTTGTCAACTCGAGAAAATAATATTTTCAGTTTTTATGGAACGCCCTTTGTATGTATATAAGGTAGTTATATGCTCGCATTTGAATGCCCTGATATAAATATCGTGCACTAAAGAGATGCTCATGAATGTAAGGCGATGAAAACTTTCAAAAGATTTTAATAATGAACCGAAAATTAGAAAATTACTCCATGTATTGTTCATACCCTGTATAAACGCAATAGATTCAACTAGCAAATTGGACTATAAAATCTTTTCCCTGTATTGTTTAACAAGGGTGATTTTTTTTCTTCTTGTGCCCCGGCATTCAATATTTGCCTGGTTCTTAAAGTACGTCGCCTCGAGGAATTTTACCTCCTCTCCATCTCGTCATGCTTAGATATTACTATGAACAAATAAACTAATTTAATGATTACATTTAGTCAAGCATAAGAGGTTTATTCAGTTATTACTATCAGTGACGTAGCGAGCATAACTGGGGCTCGGGGAAGGGGCGTAGCTACCGTGGAGCAGTTGGAGCAAACTGCTCCAGGCGCACGAATCATGAGGGGCGCGAAATTTGAAAGAGTGAAATAAAAATTTGTGAAAACTTTTGTATAAATAATTTCGATTAGTCAGATTTAAATTGAAAAAATTATTTAAATTAATTTGTCAGATTTATTTTTTCTATAAAATATACAAAGTATAAATGAAATATATTTAAGTAAATAAAACTAGGCAAGGCCACGCTTTGAATTTTTGCCCGGTGTTAGACACTAGATATTCTGAAACGTTACCAGTTGAGTGTTCTTATCAGGAAAAGGGAGATGGCTGGAGCATCTTCACCCCCTATGGCGAGAGTCACTACAATCCTTCAAATGTCATTCTAAACGAGCGGGGGTAGAATTCTCTAGGGTCAACTTACTGACTCTTCCCGCTACAAGAGTCAAAAACATGCAGGGGTCCAAACAAAGATTTTTTTACATAGCAGCCTTAACATCGGCGCAGAATAGAGGCAAATATTCGGGGATTTTTTTAAAGCAAGCTTAGTATTTAGCGCTTCATATTCCCATTGTTTACTTTGTGCAGTGTAAGAATTTCAAGATGATTCTTGAATGAATGTGTTATACAATTTTTAAAACTCATTGAGACTGTGGATTGTAATTTATTCTGTTCTGTTTAAGTGACTTCGTACAATTTATGACTATTATTTTACTAAATTATTTATCTACAGCGTGTTGTTGGATTCACCGACGAATAATTTTAAAAGTAAGTGATTTGTTTATGAAGTATGTTAATTGATGTTGCAACATAAAGAATAATAGGTACTACATAACAGTTACGTACTATAGCTGAAAGTTGGCGGCAAACAATTTCAGGAGCAGCATGTTATAAAAATACAAATGTGTATTTTTATAACATGCATGAGGTAATTTTTAAAAAAAAATCGGCAGAGGAAGAACGAAATTTCAATTATAAATAATTTTAGATCTAATTAAGGATTGCGGGCTAGTGACAAAACAGAAATACACAAAAAATATTCAAAATGAGTGTTAAAAGAAACTCAAATCATTAGAACCACAAGTCTTAGGATGCTTAAATTTTGCATGGAGGTTGCTATTATGCCCTAGGTGCTTGTTAAGAAATCTTTTATATAAATTAGAATTTTAAGGGGCCAAATGGGGTCTAATCCTCCTCAAAACACACACACACACTGTATCCCTAGAACCATGAGATCTAGAAAGCTGAATTTTTGTATGATAGTTTCTCTTAGACCCTAGGTGCGCACAAAGAAATATTTTTTTAAATACAAAACTTGAGGGGTTAAAAGGAGCTTAATTTCCCCAAAACAACAACAACAAAAACCTACCTCTCGTACATGTTTTCTAGAAAATTAAAATTTTGTATGGTGTTGCTCTTAGGCCCTAAGAAATATAAAAAAATCTTTAAGGGGTGTAGACTGTGACTTTAAAGTTGTATTCAATACTCCAGGTAGCGTGTGTCACAGGATACGTGAAATAAAATTAACAGCCAGACTAGCGATTAATTAAATTAATATACACTTTTATTAAGTGCTCTTGTTTAGATACGGGTAATTAACAGTGAATTGACAGTATCACCAATGTACAGGAAATCAGACAATTTTATGAACAGCTAGAAAAAATTTACGTTTTTTCAGTTCTTTTAGGCGTTTGGAAACGATTCAAACCAACTTAGCAAACACATTAAAAAGAGTTTGCCCAACACAATTGTCTTCCCGTGTTCAGACCCTTGATGCCACACATTCGCGTTATTTTGATGCAATTAAAACATTGACATACACTGCTAGACAAAAAAGAAAAAGAAAAAACCACGGTGCACCCAGACGGAGTTATCCGAATGAGACGAAAGTCGGTATATGTGATGTACAACTACAGAAAAACAAATGATTACAATTTGAGAAAAATTGGGTGATTTATTCAAGAGAAAGAGCTTCACAAATTGAAAAAGTCAATAACGCGTTGGTCCACCTCTGGCCCTTATGCAAGCAGTTATTCAGCTTGGATTGATTGATAGAGGTGGCGGATATCCTCTTTCCGGATATCGTGCCAAATTCTGTCCAATTGGCACGTTAGATCGTCAAAATCCAGAGCTGGTTGGAGGTCCCTGCCCATAATGCTTCAAACGTGCTCAATGGGGTGGGGGGAGAGATCCGGCGACCTTGCTGGCCAAGGTAGCGTTGGGCAACCACGAAGACAAACAGTAGAAACTCTCGCCGTGTGCGGGTGGGCATTATCTTGCTCAAATATAAGACCACGATGGCGTGATAGGAAGGGCAACACAACGGGGCGTAGAACAGCGTCAACGCACCGCTGTGCTGTAAGGGTGCCTCGGATGGCAACCAAAGGGGTCCTGCTATGAAATGCAATGGCACCCCAGACCATCACTCTTGGTTGTCGGCTCGTATGGTGGAAGACAGAAAGGTAGGTATTCCACCGCTGTTCGGGGCGTCTCCAGACACGTATTCGCTGGTCATCGGGGCTCAGTTCGAAGCGGGACTCATCACTGAAGACAATTCTACTCCAGTCAGTTGCACTCCAGGTCGAATGTGCCCGACACCACAGCAGACGGGCTTGTCGGTGTTCAAAGGTCAATGGTAGTCGACGCAAGGGACGCCGTGTGCTCAGCACCTTTTCTCTGAGCCGCCTATGAATGGTCCTTGCGGCCAGTGAAGCACCAGTTGCACGTACGACCGATGATAATGATGAATCTAGGGCTGTGAGTGCCGCTCTGACGATTGCTCAGTCCTAACGTTCTGTCGTTTCTCTAGGCCTACCGCTTCTTTCTTGACGCTGTTTTCGGCCATGGTTCACCCATTTCTCCCAACATCTTCTAATAGTGGCATCGCTCCTATCCAAATGTCGAGAGATTCGCCGATTAGACCAACAGGCTTCTTTCAGCCCAACTACATGTCCTTTCTCAAATGCTGACATCTGCGTATATTCTTCGCGCACCTGTATGCGAAGCATAGTTACTGTCTACCTGAGTACACGGAATGAAAGTCGCAAAGAATTTATGACCTGGAATCGAAATTTCTCCTCTTTAATGTCCTGCCAGTTGCGCAGTTAAGACTTGTTGCAACGTCAAATGTTCATTCATTGACCGCCAAACTTTAAAATTTTGCATTTTCTGTCAAAACCTGTATGCATAGCAATTTGTGTCCAATTTGCATTACCCCTTCTTGATGCGTCGATTTTTTTTTTGGAGGGAGGGGGGGGCTCGAACCTATTAATACAGTCTCGAAAATGCTGCAAGGTACTCATGAAAATATAGCGAAATCCGTTTAGATGTTTTCATCACTCCTAATCCAATTCCAGAACTTAAGGAATGATTGGGAGTTTGGTAAAAACGACGCCCTTGAGTTATCAGCTCTATGGAATACTGAACCTTGTTTTCCCCCTAAAAGATTGCGTCGTGTGAAAAAATTGTCTGATGAATTACAACTAGATGAACGCATTGAAAACAGTGAATAATGTGTTCAAAGTCGAGGTGTTTTATAGAGTAATGGATTTAATAATTTATCAATTAACTGTTAGATTGAAATCCATTCGACAATTATGTACACTTTTTAAATATCTATCACCTGTATATCTCGTCGCGTCACCTGATAAAAGTATCCTGGAAGGATCAGAATTGTTACAATCGGCATATCTTTCCGATATTTCACCTAGTTTGGGACCTCAACTGTTTCAATTTAAAATATGCTTTTATATTCAATTAAAACCAATTGCTTCTATACACGAAGTTGCTGAACTACTTTTAATTCCCACCGCAGCCTCAAGTAGCTTCTCCGACATTATTACAGCATGCATGATTTTTTTTAAAACTTTACTGGTGACGGCAGTGACATCAGAACGATGTTTTTCAAAACTGAAATTAATCAAAACATATTTAAGAAGCAACATCTCACAACACCGTCTTAGCCCCTTGGCCACGATATCAATTGAAAGAACAATAGCTTGTCAACTTGATCTGGAGGAAATGATTGACCGACTTGAAAACGAGAAAACAACAATTTTGAAGGGTTTTTTAAAGTGCAAACTAAACATGCTGAAATACATTTTGTCAATAGAGTTTATAAAATATGTAATAATAATATTAGTGGGTACTCCGTACTTAAAGAATAATAATTTGTTTTATTATTATATTCATATTTATTAAATTGAATTTCTTATTGGTGAAATGTCTTGAATTTCAAATAAATTGTTATTAAGTAAGGTTTTAAATCGAAATAAGAGTAGATAGAAAACAAATTTCGCTCGAACTCTTCCAAGAAACAAGTGGGCACACCGACTTTACTTGCTCCAGGGCGCTGAATATGTAGCTACGCCACTGACTCGGGACACGATACCTTTTTGGATCCCCCCTCCAAAAAACATATAGTAATATAATATAGTAATATAATATATAGAATTAGTTATTTTGGGATCATTTGGCAGCCCTCTACGAGTGGCACCCGGGGCATGATAGATCTCCTTGCCCCCCTCTCGCTACGCCACTGATTACTATCCCTGTTGAAAAGAACTTAGGCTTTTGCTTCAGAATTCGTGGTTACACCTGATGCACAAATTATTTCAAAACTTCTATGCACATAACTAATTAGCCCTGCTACGGAATCATATTCTGGTATTTCTTTCTGAATTTAAATGACAATTTAGATTTTAAAATGCAAATTTCTACAAATCTTTATGATTTCGAAGGAGTAGTTATTATGCCAAAATTTCCCTCTTATTGACAATTTCTCCATTAATGAAATGAGTGTTTTATATCCACGTTTTAAAATTTTGATGCTGTATCTCTGTAAGATACAGGCATTATGGTATGCAAATCACAAAACTAAAAGTAAATAAATGTTGCCAATACTAAAATGGAAAGTCCAATAAAAATATAGAATTCGAATAATTTAGAAATTTTTAACTTTCAATTTCTATTTTTTCTTGCTTCTTCCCGATAGTATTTCATTTAAGTATTTTGACGAATGTTTTCTGTCTATATTGCATTCAGAATTTTTGTTTCTCTTTTAAGCCCCTAACGACATTAATCGAAAGATCTCGTGAAAACGCTAGTGGGTGGAGTATTTTGCATCTGTGCTAATAGAAAGGTGTTTGACCAATCTGAGTAATACTTCAAAAACAATATATCCTGTAAATAACAACTATGTCTTTCGTAGTCAAACAGTAATATTATCATGATGGTATCTGAAGAATATTCATCTTATATATGATATATTGTCGTATTAATATGTATTTCGAATACCCAGCTGCATACTTTTCTGCTTATGAGAAAGAAAATATAAATTGTATTTTCAAACTTCCCTATTGCTTACTTATCTAAAATTATCACTGCATTTGTTTTTGTGTGCTGATTGTCTATAGTACATGTTTCTTCCTCATGTGTAATGTAGATTACCAAGCACTTTTTTGTGGATTTTGACAAAGTATTTCAATTTTGGTAAGTAAATACTTTATATTACTGTAACTCATAAATTCATCTATTTATATAAATTTGAGAGGGTTGTATTATTCTCACTTGATTCGCCCACTATCAAAATGCTGAAGAAAGTTGCTGATTTGCTGTAGATAGAATTGTGATATATTTCTCCAAACATAGTTTGTTTTGAATTAATTTTGTTTTAGTTCGTAGTTTAGATAGACACCTTAGTTCTCACTTAATTGCTTTCCGTATTTATTTAAATGCGCCTGTCGTAGGTTTCATTATTAAATTTAATGTGAAAGGATACGCTTATTACTTTTATCAGTTAATGTCCACGATGTTCTTGCCTATAAAATTTTACACCTTATAAATTCTTTTTCTTGTCTAGTTAAATGATCAATTTTATTATTATTATTATTATTTTATTTTTAGCGTGAGATTTTTATTGTATCGTAATTACGTTTCAGATTATAGGTGGACGAAATCCTCCTTGACAAACATATTATTGTTTCAAATAAATTTACATAAGATCCTAGTTTTTAAAAAAAATTGTTTTGATATTTCTAAATCTTAATAAACTATCGTGAAAGATATATCCGTAACTGTTTATTTCGGGTAATATGAATGTTACAATTTCATCTTTTGAAAATTATACTAAAATTCAATTTATTACTCTCATTGTACTCATAGAATTCTGATAATTCTCACAGTTATGTATTTAGATTAATCCTGATGGATCAGTTTGGTTATAACTCGCTTTTAATCCAAGAATTAATATGGACTAGAAAGCAAAATCTATTGTCTAAGTTTCAGTTGAAATACGTTATCTTTTGATTAATTTGAAATCTAAGATAATTTGTTTAAATGTTTGTGTTTAAAAGTAGAACTGTAGTTCATATTTTATAACATAGCTATTGCTGTCTGTAATTAACTATGGTTGATTTAAAGTTGTGTGTCTATATTTCTTGGTGAAAATGATGATTTAGACAAAAGAAAAGGAAAGTTTTCTGCAGTAAATGCCAAAGAGTTAATTTCATCCGAGTAATGTTTCTTCTATGATAGTGTAAATTTGATCCAGCTGTGTATACCAGAAGAGGAAGATAATATAAATGACTTAAATAATTTTTTTATAGGTAGACATTCTAGGAAGGGAAACACTGTCCTCTGTCACCTATAAATCCTTCCTCCCATTGACAAATTCATCCCTTCTCTAATTTTTATGCTAGAAAAAAAATGAAAGATCTGCGAGATTAAACATTATGTATTAACATGACAGACATGAGCTAATTACTTATATATATGTATATGTGTGTTAGTTTTTTTTTTTTTTTTAAGTATTGTGGTTTTAGACAAAGAAATTTGACCTCATAGTTTGTATATAGTTCATTTTTTGCATGTAATAATAAAGTAAAACTAAAGTTGCCATTATACTTTGCTTACATCTCTTAATTATCACCAAAAACTATTCAATAGGGTGAAGCCCCCCCCCCCCCCCACACACACAAAAAAAAAAAAATGTGCATAAGTAACCATGTAGAAAATTACTAGGAATTGTTGATTAATATTAAATTTCTTTTGCAAACACAGTACTGAAAATATACACCTTTATTTGAGAAAACAGTATGCCCACCTATTTTTTTTAAAAAACGAAAAGCCCGTATATAAATACAGGGTGTCTAAAAAAAAGACACATTTTAAAAATTTATAACAAAAAAAAAGCATACAAGGTAAGAACTGGAAATTCACATATGTGTACTTTATATATTCAAGTTTTTTTTAGCATAGCCAATGAACTTCAATAAGTGTAACTTTTGTGCCATGGAGAGCATCTAGTTGGTAATCAATCTCAGCCTATGTGCATTCTGAAATGGATTCCGAAAAAAATGGATTTCAAAAATGAAATGGATTCTGAAAAAGTAATTAAGTATAAAAATTAGCCTAATCATAATATATATGAGCTGCTTGAAGAAAGAAAAAAAAATGAAACACAAAATACTGAGTTATAAATAAGAATAACTGATTTAAAATAGAGAAACAGATTTAAAATAATTAATGTCCTAAGTATATTTAACGGAATAAACAACATCAGGTAATTATTTCTGGGAAACTTAGGAAAGTTAATTTCGTGCACTATCTGCAAGCGCACAGTCGATGAGAAATGAGCACCGCTGTCGATCACTACAGGCATGTATGAAGGTGAACAGGATGCACGTCCCTTCTCCGTCGCATGAACCGCTCGCCCGGTGAATCCATAAATAACCCGTACACGACACTGCTGGCCTTAAAACTCAGCCACATTATGGAGAATTTTCAAGCTCTCGCTACGAATGCAACATCACTCATGTGACTTCATGATCAAAGCTGTAAACAGCAACTTAATAGTTGAAAAAAAATTGTGGTGCATAGGAAAGCACCAAAGTAAGCAACATTGAGCTATAGGGTAAAGTCTATCTTACCATTCGTGTTGAATTGACAGTACATAAACAAAATCTTAATCATATAAAAGGGTAAAATTAAAATAACTGTTTATTTAATAATTGTAAGTCATTAAATTAAAACATGATTCTCTTATAATGTAAAATATAAAAAAATTTCACTTATATTCATAAAGAATTAGGGAAAAAAATGATTAATTATCTAAATGAATATCTATTTTGGCATACCTTTGTATAAACCAACCAAATATCTAATGATATTGTAACACCTCATAATTATCATTATTAATAATACTACTATTATTATACACATTTCTGTAGAATGCCTGTTTATGCATTCATGTACTGTGTTAGAAAAAAAAATTATTTATAATAAAATATTGAACGCAAAACTACATGTACAACAACAATGGCAGGTGATCAGTCCGCCAAAACAAGATACATCAGAAGTTACATCCAAAATTTTAAAATTTATTTAGTTTTTGATTTGTAACATATTTTAGAGTTAAACAAAAATGCAAACTAAATTTATAAAACATGAGGTGAGTAATCAAAGCAAAAGGAAGGAGAAAAATTGTATATTTTCGATTTCTTACAAAAAATAAAAGAAAACCCTAGTATAATGATAGGGAAAATTATGACGAGAGAGAAAAAAAAAATTATGTGTTATAACTCTCTTATTGACATGACAATTGACATTCGATTAAAGTTAAGGCTAAGAAACGACAGATAATTGTCTAATTTAAAATGCATTAAGTATTTACAAAAAGAAATGAATTAATAACAAATTGAAATTAAACAATAATAATAAACATATATAAATAATAAATAGCAAAAGAAAGAAACGTATGTAAGAACAAGAAAAAAAAATTGAAAGATAACGCTAAGAGGTGCGTTCGCATCTCCATTCATAAGAACAAATTTCAGAATATCGTGATTCTCGCTTGGGAAATTTTGAAAAATTCCATTATTCACTTCTATGTTGTTTGTTCGCAGCGATCAGTGTCGCCTTCTCAGTTTACGAACCAGAGAATTTAATTGTAAGTGAAGCGATTGTGAATTTCATCTGTTCTCCTCTTATAGGAGACAATTTTCAGAAAATCAAAATTCATTCATTATTCCCCAATCCTATTCATTATTATATCAAATTCACTCATTAATAATTCACTCATTCATTATTCATCTCATGTTTTATAAACATAGAAAATGAGTTTTAAAAAGAAAAAACAGAAAACGCAATAAAATTAAATATATAAATAAAAAAAAAAAAAAAGAAGCAAAAGAAATACGTTTCGCTTCTACTTTCTTAAAACCGTACTCAGCACGGCCTGAAGATATTGTTTGACTCCCCCCATCGAGGAACAACAAGCAAACAGTACACAACTATAAGCAATTCGAAAACCCGATTTCGCTCTATCACTATAGCTCTTAATTCATAGGTACTGTGAAAAGAATTTCCTTCTTTTCTCCCGGCCAAAACGGAACGCAGGGGAAACTTGAAAAGGAAGAAAAACCGCAACTGCACCCCCCCTCTCTTTGAAGGGCAATATTCTATTCTTCGCCCCCTATTATGAGAGCACAATTCTTTAGAAAGTGACCAATTTTTGCCCACTAAACAGTTCAAATCGTGCATTATTTATCACTTTTCCCTTAATTGGGATGAAATTATTGTGCCAATAGGCGTTGCTATAATACACTAAATACATTAAAACAATAAAGGAAATTCAAACGTCTAAAGAAAAAAATCCTTCTTAACCATTTTTTTTGTACCATAAGCATGCACAAAATAAATTTTTAATCACAGAAAATAAATATCAACATACTCTAATTACATCCTAACTACGAACACATAAATCCGAAAATCTCAATAGAAATTTTATAGCAAACACATAGAAAGAAAAAAAATTATATACATGCATAAACCGTAATGAAATTTCTAAATCGGAAACCTATTAATTAAATCTATATAAAAACATAATTATAATAGATTAAAACATGATTTTCTATCAAGAAAAAAAAATTCTCAACCATAAATATACTAATTGTATATCATTGCTCTTAAAAGTGTGGCATAAAACAAAAATAAAAAAAATTATTAAGATACACAAAAAATAAAATTATGGACTAAAGTCACACACATGTCAAATTGAAATAAAATTGCTAAAATGCTACTAATTTTACCAATAAATTACCTAAAGAATCAGGCATTAGACTCTAAGAGTCAGGCATGTTAATAAAAAAAAAAAAAATTGATATACATATATTTTACTGACAGAAATGTGCATATAATAATAAAATGTTTTTTTTTCAGATATATATATATATTTGAAAGAAATATTAAAACATATACGTTTTATAATAATAACGATATGCCAATACAGGTATTCACAATTTTAAACACATTAAGAAAATAATTTAAATTCTTGTATTTAATCAAGAATTAAAACAATTAATAAAAAAATTGTATCATCTGAATATACCACATGTTTAAAAAAAATCCTAATTTAAACTAATGAGAAAAAAAAATAAATATTTACTGTGTCTATTTTTTTTTCTACAGAAAT
The DNA here is from genome assembly GCA_907164885.2 of Dolomedes plantarius. Classification (NCBI taxonomy): domain Eukaryota; kingdom Metazoa; phylum Arthropoda; class Arachnida; order Araneae; family Dolomedidae; genus Dolomedes; species Dolomedes plantarius. The sequence continues at coordinate 125,324,526 of OU015503.1, forward strand.
TCTCCATTAAAAAAAATTAATATCCTTATAGGATAACATTTTAAAATTTTTTTTATTATTTTTAAATACCCAAATGATCATAACAATCAAATGGACTGGTCACGGCAACCATTTGCTGGGTGGAAATGCCGATTAAAGGTTTTAACATATTTAAGTTAAAGTATTAACAGGGTTTGATTACTGATTACCCATTACTAATTATCCAGGTTCTTTTTAACCCCAGCATGTAAACACTGTAGAAAAGATAGACACAACTTAAATGTTTTATAAATGATGAGGACCAATATTTACAAATTAACAACAGATATTTATTACACACATAAACAATTAAATTATACAGTATTAAAATGATTATTCTTTTCATAACTGCATGAATAATAAATAATGTGCTAAAATGATTATTTATTCAAATAACAAGTTGGGTCCTCACTGGATTAACATGTAAAGGTATGTATCATTTAAGGGATATTTAATTTTAAATTGAAAAATACTACTCTACTGTCCTTCAACCGAATAGTAAAGACTGACTTACCCCAAATATCGGCTAGCTAAGATGACATCATCATTGCGATAAAGTGGCAGGGTGGACTCGAGAGTCCACCACAGGGCAAGCCCGTAGGCTATTCGCCCTCTGCACACCTCTCTCTTCCCAATCTCTCTGCACTCCTCTATATCTCTCTGAACTCTCTCTCTATATCTCCAAAATCTCATTTCTACCTCTTAATATTCATCTCAACTTTTTGCATATATGTTTCCACCTTCCAATCACAATATTTTCTTCTCCATATAAACTCCACCTACGTCTTAAAACCCTTTTCTAGTGGCCCTAATATTTCTCTTTTATTAAAATCACACTTTTCATTGGACCTATACTTATCTTTCACATTTTCCCCCTTTTCCTTTCTACATTTTTCTTATATTTTATTTTCTAACACCTGGTAAGTTTTATAACATTTTTTTCCTTACCATGATCCGACAATACTGCTACCGTTGCGTAAATTCCTTTCAATATAATCCTTATTCTAAGGGGCTTTTTTGCGACTCACCCTCGTCCAACGCAAATCTTTTATCATGGGGCTTTTAACTAACCGCGATTCTAACTTTACTACTGAGCCTTTATATGGGAGCGGCGGCTATTTCTAAACTTTCCCCTCTTTACCATAAATATATTTTTATTGCGTGCATTTCCTTTTCTAACAATCTTTTAAACTTATGTAAAATGCCTTTTCTTAATGCTGACCACTATAACCGGCTAAATCCTGAATCTACCCTTCCTCTGCGTATTGAATTTTTTTATAGCTGATCCTTTTCTTATTTCTTATCCTTTCACTACGTTTTACAATGCATAAAGGATCTTAAACATGACTTGCAGCTGTTGATTCTCCTAGAAACCCTTTGCTGGCTTAAAGAGCCAGCATACAGACTGGCAAAAATTTAAATCAGTTCAAGGATCATTGGTCCAAAAGACCGACTATGTTTCACAAAGATTAAATTCACTGACAAAATACGAGCAGGCGAAAATCTCCAATATGTTGTACTTGAAGGTCAGGACTTGACTGAAGAACTCACAAACCCTCAACAGTCTGATCACCCCCACCAACACCCCACCCTTTAGAACAGGTGCAACAGTGGTCTCCCAGACCGATGAGCCGACGTAAGGGTTAATACCAGCCAACACTTTTTATTTTCTTTGATGGAGTAGCCGTTTTACAAATTTTGCTTTCACGGAACAACTAGAGCCACCTGTTCAACTTTTTTGACACAGAAAAAAAACTATAAGGTAACACATCTGTGAATTTCCAGTTCTCATCTTGCATACTTTTTTTGTATAAATTATTAAAATGTGTCAAGATTTTTTGGAACACCCTGTATATATAATATATAGAGATAGTAAAAATGATAAATTTTCATGAGGCTCAATATATTCTATGTAACCTTTTCATTTGTGTAAGAGCCATGCATTTCATCAGTGATATTCAAACCATGTTTATCTTCATCCAAGATACAAGTAGGAGAATCATTGTGTCTGAAATTTATTATTAAATCTTCAGAAAATTGAAAATATAAACAGAGTTAATTCTTCCTACAGTACAAATCGTTTATAAGAACATCCAGAGGACTTTAAAAACTGGTTCTTATAATCGATAGTTTTTATATCCGATAGATAACTTACAACTGCTGGAAATATCAAATTCATTCCCACAAAATTTCTATTTACACCTGAAACATGAAGTTCAAAATATGGTTAAAAGGTTAAAGTTCAATCAAGGAGAAACACACTGCTCATTTTCATATAAATATGCATTTTTGAACTTTTTCAAATACATAGTTCTAAAAATGTTAAAAAGAAATGTGAATAAAATTATGTAGCTATTATGAATGTACATACGTAATGCAATATTTTGTTTTTACATGTTTATTCATTTTCTGAAAAATAGTCAGTAATATTTTTTTGTTTAGTTTTTATTTTTGTTTGTTTGTTAAATAAAAATAATTTTCGGTTATCGCGACAAGTTCATTGACAGCTTTTTTTATCGCATCCTTCACAAAATCGTCATTGCAAGCTAAAAATTTATTTAAAGTATTGATTGCTGAAAACATTTCTTTTAAACTTGGACAAGGAAACTCCTTCAAAAGATCTTCTGAACTGGCACTGTCGTCAATATCATCATCTCTGCCAGAAATCTCTGCATTTACGCCTGCAACAATATCTTCATCTGTTACATTCCCATGAGTTGCAAGAGCCAAATCTATGTCTTCATATTCCTGAAGTGAATCTTGTTCAATTGGCAAATCTCGAACCCAGTCTTGAAGCGTTTCATCTCTAGCATCTTCAGTTTAAAAAATGGGAGGATTTTGAACCCTAAGAAAACCAGCAGGCAGGAAACAATTCGATTTTTTTTTTTGTGATTGAAGATTGAAAATTTCATTCTTCAAATAACCTTCTCTTAACGTAGTCAAAATGGTTTTAAGCGAGTTATCAGAAACTCCTGGTGGCACGGCGGCCAGGTTGATGGCCGAATGGCTAGGGCGCTGGCTTCAGTTCAGATCCTGTGGGTTCGAATCCCACTGTTGGCATGGCTGTTTGTAGCCGTTCGGAATCTGCTTTAAACTGTAGGTCCCAGTCTAATTAGGCCTCGTGTAGCAAAAAGTTGACCGTAGCGCTCCAAACCAATCTAAACCAAACCTGGTAGCACGACCTTCGATTCTCCCGAACACAATAGAATGCCTCTCTCGAAATCTCTGGATCCACGAAGTTGAAGAAACGAAATAATGTTTTTAAAGAGCTTTGCAAATTCATTTGCTTTCGCTTGCAAAATCGGTCCGATTAGGGAAATGTTGGCACTCTTTTGAATCTTAAACCAATGCAAAAGGGCTTCTATGTCAGCATGTGGACTTTTTCGAAGTTTCTTAATTTTAGTCCTTTTTTTTTTTAGATAAAAAATGGTTGGAAGAACAACGTGCTGCTACTTCCAAATTAACATGTTCTTATAAGCGATTTATTTTTCCAGAAACAAATTAATTTTAAGTCACTAAAAGCGATATGTTCTTATTAATGATGTTATTATAACCAGATTTTATATCCATCATTACACATGAGAATTGGCCGGGAACTAATAATTCCGTTCCTTTAAGCGATGTTTTTATAACCGGTGTTCTTATAAACAGTTTTTACTGTATTTCCTATGTCAATGAATTGTATAAATTCAAAATTTTTATTATTATATGCATTGGTTATTGACAGCAATCATGCACTTCGTATTCATATGTGTTATTTTTAAATTTCCTGTTTTATGGGTATGCTATAAGCATCCCATTAATAATATGTTGAAGAAAAAATGGAAAGAAATGCTGTGTAAAAGATGGTTCCTATAAAGTGATTTTTTTTAAACTGTAAAAATCATATTTTTCATTGTTGTTTTTATTATATGTAATAATCACATTGATATTATCTAGAATTTTAGTGTTTTTTTTTTTCTAGCATTCACATGCGTATGAATGGCATGCAGAAGTATGATAACTCGAACATTAAATTCTATAAGATGATATACTTCCCTCTTCCCATGTTCCACCTCCCCTTTCCCCTTTGTTGAACTGATGAAAAGTCAGTTGAAAGCTGTTGACTATTCAAGGGTATTGACTGAATCACCAAGCATGCCGGAAACGGCTGGCAAGCCATTTATTCGTAAATATCAAGTGTTTCCGGGAAGAAACAAATTCTTTTGTGGAGGAAGAATTATGATGGGCCAGCAGACTGGTGTTTTTTTCTTTACTGTGTGTTTAATTGTTGGCACCTGCACACTTTTCTTCATTTTTGAGTAAGTACGATTAACCTCTCTTAAACATTTTTTAAAGATTTATAGCCTCTTGGATGACTGAAATGTCTTTATTCTAATTTTATTCATTCTGAGTTTTTTTACAAAAATATTTGCTTTAAAAAATAACACTACAAGCATTTATATATCTTAGTTTTTATTTTTCTATATTATTTATGTTGTTTTGTATAGCTTTAAAATTTTTTTTAAAGCCTGTAAATTTTAAGGACAAGTATTAAATTGATATCCATTTTGCACCTGCCTAAAATATACATTATTGATCTATGGATGTCTTTCCTTTCAGTATTTTATGTATTCATATATGTGCATTTAAAAATATTACATGGATGTATGAAATGATCATTTTTCTTCTCTGCCACTAGATTTACATGGTATTTGTCAGCATAAACTCCTCAAATTTCATTTTTAAGACCTTCAGTATTGAAGTTTCTAATATATCTGTTTAAAAAGCTGTGTTGTAGATATGAGTTTTATCACAGTTTTGCATTGTTTACATGACACTTGTCTGTATTAACTCTTAAAATTTTTCTTTTTATACTAAGAGCCTTAAAAACTTCTGTTTATCAGGGTTGGTCAATTTAAATAATTATTTTAATTTGAAGAATTTATAAAAATCAGATTGATTTAAATTGTTTTCTCTTTAAAAAGAATAAATTAAAAATTTTATTATAAACAAATTATTAAAGTGTAATATAATTTTAAATTTTTGCAAATATTAAATATGTTAATTTTATTCTGCTATAAATTGTGATTGATATACACTTTTTCAAACTTTTTTTCAAAGTACATAAGTATTTGCACCAGTATTAATTCCCAATATGTGATACACAGCAGATATTTTTAGAGTTTCATTTCCTATTATAATCTATTTAATCAGAAAAAGATGAAAAGTTTTTTGGATTGGTCTTTAGAATGTAACCAATCTGTGAAATTTTTAAGATTTTAAATGATTGCAAATGGAAATTAAAGAAGAAATAACATTCTTTCACCTATGATCTACATTAAAATGAAAATAACTAGTGAAAAAGAAAAGCTCCCCCCCCCCCCCTCGGCTCTTCTTTTTTTTTTTTTTTAAAGGGTATTATGGGTCAGCATTTGGAATAAGTCTCTTGTAAACAGTATGACTTTTTTCTTTCAGTTGGGAAAAAGTTAACTAAACAAATAAATGTTAATAAACTAATAAACTAGTTAATAAATGTTTTGAGAATTACATGACTTTTTTTTTCAACTGGAAAAAAGAAGTCATAATTTTCAAGATATTTTCTTCATAATTTCATAAACTGTTCATCATTTTCATTAATGTGCTTATTTGACTGCTTTAAATAATTCTTCACAACAATAATAATAAAATATTATAGAGAACCTTTTAAAGCAAAACTTTTTCTCTGACTTTCTCATAAAATTGTGAAAAGAAATTTTTCACCAAACCTTGAATATGTTCATGCATAATAATTCCTGTATTATGAAATTTCTATATAATGATTCACTTTAAAGTACTAGATGCTTCCTTCATATATAAGTGTTTTAAAAGGTAAACAGGAAAAGTTTTCCAGAGATACATAAAAAGGACTTGATTCTATTTTTAAAAAAACTGCTAAGATTTTAATATTAAATTCCAAATCTGAGTTAAGTGTTTGTTAGAAAATGATCTCTTCAACAATTTTAACTAATAAAAATATATATACTAGTAAAATATTGATATATTGTGTCATTTATATGTTAATCTCATAACATATAAGATAAAAGTTTATTAATTTTCACGTAGTTGCCAATACCTAACAGAAGAAATAAGCCCAGCCATACCTGCTGTTGCTACAGTTTTGTTTTTGTTTGTGATGTCTACATTACTACGCACCAGTTTCAGTGATCCAGGTATCATACCTAGAGCAACCCAGGATGAAGCTGCTGATACAGAAAAGCAGATTGGTTAGTTATATTTTACTACTTTGAATTCCCAGAGGAAATATTCCTTCTGAAGTCAGTAATTGTGCCACATGTCATAACTATCCATTTGTGTTTTAAAGGTTGTTTATACAATTCACTTGTTTTAAAGTAGCCACTTAAAATGTTTATCTATTCCTTAAATACCTTTGAAACTATATTATGCTAAATTTTTATAAAACATACTTTGTTATATGGCTATGTAAATTTTTGATTTGTGAATATTTTTTTAAAATGAGCTTTCAACATGGGTATGTATGTTTTGTAATTATTAATTAATTGGCATTTGATAATGTGTTAATCCCCAATCTTGAATTTTTGTAAGTATTAGTTATTCTTTGTACAACTTATGATTTTTCACTTAAATTGTTTATCTGTATATACTTACTGTGAATCCAAATAAATAATCATATATTTACATTTTTTTTAAAGGAAAGGAATGCTCTTAATGCATAATATTTTGCCATAGATTTGAGATATTGTTTAGATAAAAAATCTAAGTGGGATGAATTAATACTAAAATATGCATTTAATTTTACCTATATCATATACATTTAATTTTACCTATATCATATACATTTAATTTTACCTATATCATACTTGCTGCTGCTGTAATCAAAAACTTTTATTTCTTTAGTATCTTTTTTCATTTCAATATTTTCTTCTTTGCTAATTTATAATTGTTTATGAAAGTCTTATTTTTTTTCAATGGTTAATTTAGCGATAGCATTTATGATTGGTGACAACTGGTGTCCTCCAACGGTATAGCACCAACATTTTATCTTGGCAACAAATGGGGCCCCGCTAACGGAATAGTACCTAATTTTAATATGTATTATATAAAATAATTTATTTGGTTGGTTTTATTCATTATCTTCTGAGTTTGGTCATTATATTGCTAATGCCGAAATGAAATCTCCATTGTCAATGACCATGGGATATGAATTCCTTTAATTACATTTTCATATGAATTGATTTGCTTAGAATTACTACAATTCATCTTCATCAGTGTAATCTTCAATATTGTTTAACTTCACCATGCTCAAATAAAACACACACATATGTAGGTCAAGAACAGCTTATATATATTTTCTATATTAATCCTGAAATCAGTGTTTTACATTTATCACTCATAAGAACCAAGCTTAATTAGTATTTCTCTTGTGAAACATTTGTTTATTGGCCAATTGTTGTATTGAGAAATACATGGTGTTTATATTAGAAGTATCCAAAAATAATGACATATAAGGCTAATTTTTCTAAATAAAGATCAGTCAATCAGAATTTTGAAATTTGTTTTATCAGATTTTTAAGGCGACCGATGCTAATACATAACCAGTAATAATGCATGTGCAAAAATGGGGTTAAAATAGATGTTGCTTCAATTGAGAAGGGGATGTGTGTCTTGGTGAACAAATTGTAAATGTAGTCCATCTAGGGACGGTAAAGATTATTCTCCCACATCCAAATCTGTTTTTCTGGGGGATAAGACACCAAAAAGACAGAAGCTTTCAAAGATTGGAATTTCACCAGAATTTTAAATACCAGTCATATTTTATATTAGTAGTGTGGGCCTTTCTCTATTTACCTACTTAAGTCAATTAGACTGGTGAGTAATAAGCGATAGATTCCTTGTTTAATTGTGATATTGTTTGAAAAATCCTCTGTTTGTGTGTCTGAAAGCTTCTTTTCCCTAAGTGGAATGTTTATTAAGAGCTGATTTTGTCTCAAAAATGAGGATTAGCCATGTTGATGTGATATCTTGTCAGTCAGTGATGAGCTACTTTTACATATGCAACAAATGTACCAGACACAATTGCCTTACTTAAGGTTGTTTGAATCATCACCATGCAATCAAAAATTAGAAATGTAGCAAATGTTAATGAGTATGTAAAAAAAGCCTATTGGTGATTATTTATTTATTTACCTTTTAAGAGTTCATAGTGATTTGATATACTGTAGATCACTGATATTCAACTGATTCCCCGTTGTTTCATGTTTAAACAAGATGGTGCTCCATCACTATTACATTTAAGATGTTACTACATTATTGAACAAGACACTTCTTGGATGTTAAATCTGTCAAGGATGCCCAAGTGCCCAGACACTGGATATCTAACTATGATTCTATTGGTCTCCTGTGGTAAAAACCATGAGGGATCAGATGTAATTAAGCATTGAAGATTTAATATAGTTTATTGTTGAAGCAATTACCCTAATAATGTTTATGATACTGAACACCAAAAGACTATCATGTTAAGATCTATTGAGATGCAAAAGGGGCCTACATCATATATTACTAGTCTTCCTAAAAACATGCATTTTGTTAGAAAAAAATATTTTAATTAATGTTAGGCACTGATTTTTTATCAACTAATTCGCATCTTAAATTGCTAAATTGAGTAAAATGATGCTATGAATCAGGCCAACCTTTGTTGTTGGTGAATAACATTATATGTAAGGCTTTAACTACTAATAATAAATAAAGTGAGGCTAATTTTGAATACTTTTCTATGACTGATTATGTAATGTCTTTTACATGTTTATGGATATTTACAATAAGTTATTGTAATAGGGACATCAAGATGTTATCTTAATTATTTATATGTATTGTTTATATAGAAGTCCCAAATGGATCCAGCTCACCCACATACAGACCACCTCCTCGTACAAAAGAAATAGTAATTCAAGGGCAGACGGTTAAACTGAAATATTGTTTTACTTGTAAAATATTTCGACCACCTAGAGCATCACATTGTAGCTTATGTGATAATTGTGTAGGTTAGTATACCTTTTAATCACTTTTATCAAGTGTTTTTACTCTTTATATTTTTCCATTTTTGTCTCATGAACTCCAAATTTTTTAAACATATTTATCAATATTGAAATTTTTAAAAAAATTGTACATTTCTCTGTTTAAAATTGTCCATAAGTCCACCTCTCAGCAGAGTTCAGAAAATAGAATAGACTCAAATTCAACATATATTAATTAATATAGCTGTCATTAAAAGAAACATTCTTTTTCTGTATTGAAAAACACTTAAGACTGGATTTTTGTAAATTAGGACAATGATTTTTGCTTAATGATTAAAAGTAAATGTAACATTTATTTGTTGTGAAATATGTTTGTTTTTGATTGTTTAATTTTAATAACTGCACCATTCAAAATCATTTAAATACAAGTCGGTTTATTGTCATTTAACATTCATTTCACTTTGGAAGAGTCTACTTGAAAAATAAGGAGCCGTGTTCTATTATTATTCTTAATTGCTGCTGCATTTTTAAAGCTATACAGTGGATGAACAGCATTAATATTAATTCAACATTCTGTTAAAACATATCTTACCATCAGACAAATAACTAATATCAGTATGTATATAGTTGTTAGCAATGCAAGCAGCCACTATGGGCCTGTGTTCAAATTCCAGCCAGTGTATGGATGTTTCTGTACTTATCCTCACATAGGAGTAATGTTGGTTACCCATTGAGTACTCCCATAATTGAAGGGCCAACAAGTTTTATGGTGTCCAAGCATCGTCATTTAAAAATAAAACACGGTCTCTGAATTATATTGATGCAGGATATCAATATTCCACAACAATACTGTTAAAATCTACTTTCAGTCTTAAGGGAGTCTGTCCTGTATCATTTAGCAGAAAAACATTTCATATTAATTGTAGATTATCCTATATTTCATTTACTTATTTTGAAGTATTTAGATGTTTAATATTTATATGACATTGGTTCACATCATAAGTTGCCAACGTTGCTACATTGGATTGTATTTAATTGTAGTTTACTGTAAATGTAATGAAATTCACATTTAAAAATATTTTTTTCCATTTCAGAGAGATTTGATCACCATTGTCCTTGGATTGGCAACTGTGTGGGAAAAAGAAATTATCGTTATTTCTATTTATTTATTCTCTCTCTAGCCTTTTTATGTGTATTCATCTTTTCCTGCGTCATTACTCATCTTGTTTTATGTAAGTTTTGTTTGCAGTTTGTGAAGTAAATATACCTATCATGTATAATTTATGTCCATGATTTATCGCAAGCAGTAAGTCCTTTTTCTCCTGTTTGAATTGAAAAAAAAAGCATCATTATTACACTTCTTAGATTGTAGCTGTTTCCTGAGTTCACTTCACTGTTTGCAAATTAATATATATTATGTGTGTTTGTTTTTAAAATGTTGATCAAATTTTACAAACACAAAAAAGTAAAATTATATATACTCTGTACTTCTGTACACTGTTTTATAAATTAAAGTATCAAGTATGTATTCCCCCTCACTGAGTAAGGGAAGCATGCAGTTTACAGATACTATACTATTGTTAATAATACAGTAATATATAATGCAATACGTTTAGTAATTAGATAGCAATAAAGTTATTTACAGTACAATAAAGTATAGTACAGTATTCTCTTCTATAAATGAACTGAATTTAGTATTATAGCCTGTGGCTGTAAAATCCCTGAAAATGTTACAGCAAATTCACAAATTATAAAATCCTGTAAATTAAACCTCTTGAAAGTCGATAATTAAGTGTGGTGGCACTGAAGTTTGGGAATTTTTTCATCTAAATGTATGATGTAGAATTTTTAAATGTTATACTCAGAAGTTTACTTCTTTTGTTCTTGAAACTTTATCGATAAAATTAATCATCTAATTCTTCTAATAGAGTTCAGTAATGTAACCAAAAAAGAAAATCAGGCCTTGCATAGAGGGGGAACAAACCTTCAATGCTTTGTTATGGATTTGTAATTTCCTCTCTTTACACCTCTTGCTAAAACTGATAATCGTCAGTTTAATATGCAATACTAGATTCATTCTATAATAAAACCAGTTGGGGTTATAACTATTTTAACCGCTGATTCCAAAAATAAGATATGCTTTTTTCTCTCATAAAATAGCTTTAAATTAATGGAATAATGTCTTTAAAATATTAAATAATGAGGTAATTTATATTTTTATTTTGTAAAGTGAGATCTTTATTATGTCCTTACAAACAACTTTTTATTTTAGTATCTAGAAATTCTACTTTTATTGATGCTGTGCGAGAATCCCCAGCGAGATATCCTTTTTATGAGTGTGAATATATGTTAATGTAAAATGTTTCCAACATATTATATGTTAGAAATATAAACTTTAAATTTTTTTAAAGGGCATTATAGTTGCATAAAATAGGCAACTTTTAATGAAAAGGTCATATTTTAAATTTTGTTATAGCATTGATAATTACATGTAGATGTGCTTTTAACTTGTAATTATTGAAATTTAGTCAATATTATTAACTAAAGGGAAACTTTAAACATTTAAAACATTATTAAAATGAAGTCTAAGAACTGAATTGCTTTAACAAATTTATGGTCCTTGAGACTTTTCATGTATATACATTTAAGGTACTGTGTTTATAATTTTTAGGTCCTATTTCTAACAGTTTTTTTATAAAAAAGTAAATGTTATATTAAAATATTTTCCTTCAATTATTAAGTGCATTTTATTTCTAAAACTACACTGCAAAAATTTTTACTGTTTCTCTTCTGATCCGAGCTCAGGTCAAAAACAAATATGCCAATCCTATATTAGTATGTTTCTAGAGGGATCAAGTAACTCAATTTCATAAGTTTAATAATTTTTTTTTTGTACCAAGAGATGAACATAAATTTCTGGTGAATGAAACGAGAATGCTTACATTCAGCCTCCCCCCCAACTCCCCCGCTAAAAATGGTCAGTATAATGCAACTAATAATAACTCATTTAAATATACATAAAATACACCTTGGTTAATTATATATTTCTTCATTAAACATAAATTACAGCACAAATTCAATTGAAAAAAATAAGTGTTCACAATAAAATATAAAAAAAGGATCTATTTGCATTATATCGCCTCTATTTTAGACACTAAAATCCCCTGATATTTCTCAATTACACTGAATACTGCAGGCATAATAAATAAAAGAACAAAAATAAATTGAAATATACAACCAGATTAATTTGTATCCATGCTGCTTCCAAGCTCACAGTTAAATGCCAAATTCAAACTTAGAACGCAAAATTCAAAAACTGTTGCCACAACATGTTACTACACTAAAGAACGTAAAAAACCATTCACGATGCCTATAAATGACGCAAAACACAAGACAAAACTGAATCTGGCAACAACAATCCTAAAAGCAACAAGAACATAAATTCGCAACACCAAAGTAAAAACCGGCATCCCTAAAAATCCCACCAAACAACCAACAGATTTGGCTAAAAAATCCCCTTTGAAGTTTTGTTGCGTATACTAAATATGTACCCCGCCGCATTTTAAATCAACCACAACGTTTTAAAAAACTCAAACGTAAAAACGCATAACAAAACCAACATGTAAATCCATCAAACCACATCTAAATTAACTGTTTAAATTAACATAATTTCAAATAAACTGCAAAAAACCTCATTTAGCCTCTCACTTTATATCTCTAACAACCCCAACAGTACGCATATCTCTCAAAAATCTACATCTAATAGTATCCAAAATACTTCATTAATATTTTGCAACATGGCCACCATATTATATCACGTAAACAAATGCACACAACTAGCCATTCAAACTGGGTTGCCACAAAATAACAAAATCTCGCCAAAATCGCATGGTTACCACACCACACACAAAATTGCCAAACTTGGCAGGGCAGTGCGTCTGACAAAGCTGTACCAACGCAGCGGTGGATTTGCAGCAACGAGCATCAAACCAGGGATGTTCAGATCACTGACCCACTGCTCTTGCCAACTGGGCCACCGTACCCCAATTGCATTACCTTCATCCTGTTTAGTGGAACATGGGTTTAGTGCAGCCATAAATCTGTTTACTGAAGACAGAAAGTGACTACAAATAGCTAATCGCAATGATTTAAAAATGCTGCCAACAAAAATTGAGCGAAACATTTATAAATTGACAGCAGCACACAAAGTTCCTCCTTCTAATTAGGATAAGTTTGTATGTTATTTGTAATTTTTACTTTAATATTATTCTTTGTTATCGTCTATTTTCTGTGTGTAATGCAACTGGTACTATGGTTGGTTTTAATAAATAATTTTATAATTTCAAGCTTCAAGGTGTCTTATTTACCACATCTCTCTACTATATTGGATTTAAGTAGAAATTTTGATATGTAAAAGGATGCAAATTTGTCACTGCATCTTTGTTTGCTTTCGAAGCAAAATTTCCAAGGGGATGCTGAGTAGTAGTTCTGCTGAAAAGGGGGCAGTAGGCCAAATAAGTTTGGCCTCTGCACTAGAATAAATAATTACATGATTAGAATTGTCTAGAGCCTTTGATTATACAGTTTTTCAAGTGATGAAAATTCAATTGGCACCTTTTGATATTTATTTTAGTGCTGGTGGGGAATAAATGGTTTATTTCTATAAAAAAGTCATTTAGTATATATTAATTTTCTTTTATTAATACTAACTGATTTTTGCAAATTTTTTTATATTTTTAATTTTTGCAAATTTTTTGGTATTTTTAATTGGTGTCTAGTTTTTGTGCCTTAAAACTGATTTCAGTATTTTATGGGCCTAGTGATTTTAAAAATGTGAGTTCTTGCAAAAAATGGATCAAATACATATTGTGCATCTCTGCAATCCTTGATAATCAGTTCAAAAAGAAGTCTGAAAATTAATTCTTTTAAATAAAAAAATGTTATTTATTAGTCGTATAATTATACTGGTAAAGATTTTAACCATTATTCACACTTTACTTTTTCTCCTTGTGATCCTTCTTTTTTTTTTCTTCGAAAAATTTTGTATAATCCACGTCTTATTTTTAATTTTTTTAAATAAAAATCAGATACTCAGCGTGGAAAAAATATTGTCTAATTTTTATTTGTAACTTAAAGTCTAGGATTAATGCCATGTATGTGGTAGCTAATATAAAAATATAGAATTCTTGTATTTTTATTGTATGTGCTTATAGATAATTTTGTTACATTTCCTTAATTTACTGTACTGTTGTGGAAGGCGTTGTGTGCTTTTTCTGTGTGTGGTCAATTTTGGGACTAGCTGGATTCCACACGTATTTAACAACATCTAACCAAACAACCAATGAAGATGTAAGTGCTCTTTTGTAAATTTGAACCTGTTTTTAGTTGTTATTTAAGAATTGAATAACAATTTCATTGTAATAATACTTTACAGTAAGTCCTCAACTTACGCAGTTAATTCGCTCCCATGTATGTAAAATGTGCATAAGTCAAAATGTACCAGGTTAGGCTTTTGCGTGTATCAGTGTATAACTTATAGGTATGCATTTGTGTTAGAGATCTTCAATCATGTTAGGAATATAACTAAAAAACTTTTTTAAAAAATCTTTTTTTACTTACTTTCCTTCCCTACCGTTTCATCCCCGCTGTCGAAGTTCTAATATAACGCGATATAACGTGAACAAACTTTCCCGGTTAACATATACGTGCGTCATTCCCACGATTCATTCTCCCATTTTTAGTTTTTTTAAAATTCTCTCAATAATCTAACTCTTAAAATAAATATTTACCTTAAATAACAAAGTTAAATTGAATATATATCGCATCTTGTGAATTGAATTGAAATTTAATTTTTATCGCGCCATATTATCTTTTGAATTATATGCAAATTCTGTGTATATAAATACACCGTCAAAGACATACCCAGCCTGTGATTGGACAATAGAACCTATGGTCAGGATATAAGGAAAGAAGACTTTCTGAACTGTTAGTTAGGTCTGCTTCTCCCGTTTGACCAATAAAGTTCCATTCCTGCCATAGTACGAGTTATAACAGAGGAATTCGCCGTGCGGTGTGCAAGTTAAGACTTCCATGTTTCCCGAGATGTAGTTTTTAAGGGAGGAATCATCAGCTACTCAACCAATGACTGCTGCAGACCTGGCAAGTTAAAATCTGCCTACGATGCCTCCATTAATATGACCGGGGATGGACGTAAAATGTCTTAAATATCTTCTTTGTTAAAAATTTAAAAGAACATTAAACGTTTATAACGTTCTTAACTCCCTGCACATACTTCAGGTAGTTTTTTTTTATATTTTTTCTTAAACTATATAGAGTTCTTCTGTGTTATTTTACTCATTTTTAAATTTTTATTCTGGAATCTTTTCAATGATTCCCAACAAATCCAAATAATCAATGATTTCTCTGTTGTTTCAATTAAAATATCTCTTTTCTTTGAAATTATCGTCGATTGCATAGGAACAGATTTCTTCACGTGTTGCATAGTCTGATCTTTATCCTTTATCACAGTTATAGCGGTCGATTCATTCATAATGTATACATACTCAATATCTACACTCTTATTACCTTATTCATGTTGTTTAATAATTTCAAATTTAGTTTCCATAGTAATTATGCATCTCTTTTTACATCTGGTTTTGGTCTGTTCCTTTCTACGTTTTTCAGACATGTTTTTTATGGGTTTTATGTAGGAATTTGTATCGAAAACCAACTTGAGTACTGCGTGCTAAACACACGACCGTTCTGTGTCAACTGACACCACTATTGGTGCCACACACACATGCAGGGCTACCACTTATTCGTACTGGCAATGTCGCTTAACTGTAAACACGCAAAATGACTGACGGCTACGAATTTATAAAAGAAAAAATTGAAACAACCGCATATTTACAAATCCACCTAACTTGAGGACTTACTGTATGTATATCAATAAAAACATTCAAAATTTATGGGTTTTTGTACTTAAACCCACTAAATGTTATACAATATTTATTTAGGAAATTTTATTTTAGTTTCAGATATTTGATTAATTTTGTGTGCCAGAATATTTTTATTAATGTTATGCTATGTTTTTATGTTTTCCAGATAAAAGGTTCATTTTCCACAAAACGTGGCCAAGATGTGTTCAATCCATATAATAGTGGATCACTTTTACTAAATTGTTGTTCTGTAATATGTGGGCCAAATTACCCAAGGTATGACTAAACCTTTTTAGTACTTCCAAACTTTCAAATGTGTCTTAAGAATGTATTTATTCAAATTTCTTTTCCAAGTGCAATAAGTATTTTTTTTCCACGTTTCGTCCATTAAAATCAGCAAATGAGAACATGATACTGCATATTATATTTGCTTTAACCCTGAAGTCTTTAATTAGAAGTCTAATAAGGCTACTTGGCTAGAATGAATAGTCGGTTAAAAAAAAATTACGATGCCTTTTCACCCTGAGGATTTGACTTATCCTATTACCGGGACAAAGGACATTTACTGCTGCAAACACAAAATATATAAGTACTAGCTGAATACCCGTGTGTCGCTATGGAGTATATTCAAATTAAATACAACGGTCAATGTATGCAATTAATGCAAAAAAATATATATATTTATGATAAATACAACGGTCAATGTATGCATATAATGCTAAAAAATATATATATATATATATATATATATATATATATATATATATATATATATATATATATATATATATAAACATTACGGATATTTTTATAGACAA
The DNA here is from genome assembly GCA_907164885.2 of Dolomedes plantarius. Taxonomy (NCBI): domain Eukaryota; kingdom Metazoa; phylum Arthropoda; class Arachnida; order Araneae; family Dolomedidae; genus Dolomedes; species Dolomedes plantarius. The sequence continues at coordinate 125,341,314 of OU015503.1, forward strand.
AATAATGTAGAAGAAAATATGCAAATTAAATACAATGGTCAATGTATGCAATTAAATTCTTAAAAAACTTCCATCTCAATGAGTCTAGTGGTTAAATTTTATCTTTTACTGCATTTTAATATTATTTTGTCAATTTATTTCGTTGTTATGCATGTGACGCAACTTTAATTTAAAGTATCCCAAAAAGAAGTGATGCCACGTGATCAGCTTTTAATAAATTAAATTCTAAAAATGAATCTTTAAAAATTCATTAAAATTCTGAAAATGGAGGTGAAGATTCGAAAAAGATTAAATTTTAAAGGAATTTTTATGGATCTTTCTCGCGATATAAATTTTATAACCCTCAGATTATTATTTTAAATGCAAACTTTAAAGAATGTTACAAAAACAGCTTAAAAATTTAATTTTAAAAAATGTAAGAGGAATTTTTCAAAAATCTTTCTTAGTGCACTACACTATAAGAAGAATCGCCATGCAACATTTCAACCCTTTAGGTCCAGCGGTTTGGTCTGTGCATTATCTGTCAGTTAGGCAGTTACGGAACTGTTTTTTATAAATATATAGATTATAAAAATAATTATATGTTTTGTTTTTATAAAAATGATTTTAAATAGTATTTTATATTGTTTTTTGTTTCCTTCTTTAGTCTCATAGATAGAAGAGGAATATTCACTGAAGAAGGTCAGCTCAGTCAACGTTATCATTATGGAACTGTAAAAGGAGCTCAGTCCAAAGTATTGTTTGTTATATTTTTTGCACTTGTTTAGAATAGATAACTCAGGCTGTTGAGACTGTAAATGCAAAATAGTCGTAAAAGCATTTATGGAGTAATATATATATGACTACATAGCCCTCCATAATAGATATGGCAAATTATTTTTAAAAAGCTTTGATTGCAATTGAAACATGATTTATTTGATCAAGTGTATTTCTGTTTCTTGTTCTGATTATTAAAATTATTTTAAATTTTATGTGAATAATATGTAATAGTGGAGGGAAGCATAGATGGGAGAGTTTATATAATGAGACTTGCTTAATAACAGGGGGACAGAATTACACCCAAGTTAAATATGAAATTCTACATGCAAAATGTTCCAATATGAGGTAAGCATAATATCTAAAAATTAAAATTTCCTCTCCTGTGGTCTGTAGAGAAAACTTTTCTCTTTATATGATGCCTTGAGAGAGAACATCTTCTCTTCAGATTGCTCATTTTAGAACTAGTTTTGTAGTTTAGTCACCTTGGACTTAATTATATAGTTGACCCTGCAAGAATGAAGGGAAAAAAAAATATTGTGGGATAAAATATAATTTATATTGATAAAAAATAATGTATATTGCTAATAATTATGCTTCCTTTATAGACTTGTTTATAACAAATTTCGATCTATTACCTGAACTATGAAAGAGAAAAGGACTGTTTAATCTTAACTAAGCAATTTTGAACGTTAAGTACAGTTTTATCAGTTGAAAGTAGAGGAAGCATGCCAGATTAATTGGTTGACAATGGACCTTAAATCTGAAATGAATGAATCTACAAGAGGGGATCATATTTTGTCTAAAATAATTTAGATATGAAAATTGAGAGCAAATATAAAAAATGCTTATTTTTAAAGTAAAGATTATTACTCAATTTTTTAAATGGCTGAGCAGGCTTATATGTTGTTTGTTTGTATGTATGTATCTATATGTAAAGAAAAACTGGTAATTTTCCAAGGTGACAAAAAGAGTTTATCCAGCTCCATAAATCACTAATTTAATTTATTGCAAATTATTGGCCTTTGGCTAAGCTCTTAAATACGAGGAAAGCTGTTTTGCAATTATTCCAAGATGGAGATTAAGCAATATATATTAACATTTGAATTCCTTATATAAATATTATAGACTAAGCGTAAGGGTTTAGATAAGTCATAAGTGTTCTCTAAGTCTGTAGCATGATATATGTAACACATGCAGGTTCTTTTTAGATAGCTGAGTGCATGGATATAAAATTAAGACTGTTAGGAAGAAGCACTGAAAAGAAAAGAGATCTGACCACTTCAGAAAAATGCATAGCTATAAATGTACTAATTTATTTTTAAAACATTTTTATTATTCCATTTTTTTGATCCCATGTCAGTTTGTGTTATGTTCATATTTTATATATTGAAATATTTTATTTACTATTGATGCTGGAATTAGTTAGATTCATCCCATGCTAGTAAATCAGTTTTAATATTAGCATTTTTACATAAAAGTAACTGAAAGCAATTGTTCTCTAATAACACTTCACAATATTCCATGACAATACTAAATGTGGTATTGAATGTGAAAGGAATTTGTTCTCTGTACTCAATCAAAAGGATTTATGTAAGGGTAGATAAATGCTATCAAAATAAATGAAATCTTTTATGTATTACAAGGGATTATTAAATAGGGTTTTATTTCAGTTATAATACTATTCAGTTAACTTAAAATGTTCTGGCTTATTGACTGAACTCAAAAAAGTGGCCTGATCATTTTAATTTAAGTGGTCCTGTTTTCCCTTAGAACAGTGATTCTTAACCACTGTACCATGGCACTTTTGTGTGCCACGAGATTCATGAATTGTGCCACCACTGCGAATACCCTTACATAAGTGACGTAGTTCAATCCGTTCTACCTTCCTAGTAGGGACTGGCTGAACCAATGTGCATGACTATTACAATTCTGGACTGGTAACTGGTAACTCTGGACTTTTAAATCTGGATCACGAAATGAGAGTAGTATTTTCATTTTTACTCCCAAATAGAAATGAAGTTATTAAAAAAAAAAAAAAAAAAAAAACTCAAATTTTGCATTAAATGTAATTTGTAGTAATATAAAAATTTTGTTTGCTTTGTAATGCAATTTCATTTTATATTTCAATGAAAATTATTTCTTGCTACTTTTACAAGATATGTTATAGATACATCAATCAATTGTCCAAGTAAAATTCTTTTAAATTTATCTTAATGTTGGTGTGCTGCCAAATTTTAACATAGGATTACTGCCAAATTTTAACATAGGATACAGACAAACCCAGTCTGTATTGCTTCAGTAAACAGTTAAAGAGAAGAGTACCAAAATGCGTTAAAATTTTTATATACATATATGTATATATATACATACGTAGATATATATAGATACATATATACATAATACATACGCACATACAAAAGAGGTAAGCAATGATAAGTAATCCTATGTTAATAATCCGCGATAGTTTTGTTAGAAGAGACTACTTGAAAAATTTTTTTAATTATTAGAAGTGTACTGTGATGGAAAAAAAGGTTAAGAATCACTGCCTTAGAACCATGATATAGAGTGGCATATAAGTGCTTGTCATTAATTGGTTCCAGAGGGCACAATGAGTACTGAACAAGTTTTTCCCATAAGAAGTAACGTAAATTGAATTCATTCTTTCCTGAAAACCAGCCATTTAACATTTTACTGGGCAATTTATAAATGGATGAGGTTGTTTTTTGATACAAAATTTTTGAACTTGATAGACATAATTTAAAACAATAATTGGATAAAGTAAAATAAAACTTATCTTCACTCAACCTGAACTGAAAGGAAATACTGGCCTCATGGGATAGTGGCAAAGTAGAGGACGAGAGGGGTTATTGCTCGGAAGGGGAGTCTCCTTCCCATAAAACACCAGGTGCTTGCATGGGGATTCTTTCTCTTAACATCACCGATCCCTGTTGTAGACTCAGATTGAGGGAGTTTCACTACTGACTTAAGAAAAGCCTGCTTCTGCTTATGTTTCAAAGTGTTTCTGTAGTGAGACATTCTTTGATCATTAACCCTCCATCAGGCATGCCAATTTTTGGAACACCAGCAGGCGCGCATAGCACAAAGTGCAACATCCCTTTCAACCTTGATTATTCCTTTTGTAATAAACTTTTTTTTTTCAAATTGAAAATAATAATTCTGCATTTTATGACAAGATATAAAATGTTGATAATATTGAGATATATTTATAATTAAAGGACAAAGAATGCAGATACAGTCGCCTTATTTCAAAACTGTCCAGTTTATTGGATCTGAGGACAACTTGTGAATGGATTCCTGTTATGTCCAAAAACCTAAAAAAACAATGAGATTGTCCATCTTCATGAATTGTGGGATACCGTGTAATAGCTGCACATTGGATCGAGTACATCGACTCCTACTTTTGTCGTATTGTAATCCAGTGTAACTGCTGGTTTACCACGGTTAAATAATGACTACCAATGAATGGAAAGGAATACGAGGGTCAGAAAATCAGACCTGCATTAGAAAGGGTGTAGCTATAAATAGACACTGTTTAGAACATTCAAACCTTAGATATAAAAACAAATCATTCAAAATTACAAAAATGTTACATTTTGTACCCGGGCGTGCCCACTGAAGGCTTAAACAAGTCTACATTTCAGCTTGCTAGAGCTTTGTCACGGTGATACTTTTGATCAAATTTTTGTAACTAAGCCTATTTCGGTCTTTTTTTTTTGTCTCGAGAGACAGGATGTGGCAGTGTCTTCTTGTCTTATACATGTTTTAGCATGTGTGATGAGTACCGAGCAAACATTGAGTACTGAAGCATTTTTTTAAAGTTTGAAATGCGACAAGTACCGAGGTAGGACTGTATATCACTGTATACCTGCTGTAGCACCTTGGTTGATTGTTATTAAATATATTAGACTGATGCAGGGAGTGTGGGAAAATTAGTGGTAAAGGAATAGAAAATGCTTTCTATTTGTATATTTTCTGTGTAACCTAAATGACAATACTAAACCTATTTTAGCAGAATGTTGTCTCTACAATGCCCAGTACTGTTGTCACAACTGAACAGAAAGCTACTCAGAGTGTTGCAACCAGTGCCTACACGCCGAAAAGCTCAGTCCATTCTGCCAATGGAAGCTATAGGGGAGTTATGAGAGAAAGTTCCTATCAAAATCCTGGGCCTCATGGTAATTTGCATTCTTTTAATATTTTATTCAATCTCAGAATACACTTAATATAATCTGTTAAGTTTTTCTAGTTATTCATGAAGGTTATACTATGTGTTTAAATCACATTTTAAATTGTTTATTATTTATTTATTGATCCACAAATATATTCTGTCAGTTTTTTTAAAAAAGATATGTGTTGATTTTTTGTAGGTTTTGTTTTTGTTGTATGTTTTATTTTTAAATTTTAATTTTATTTTATAATAGCTGCCTGTCTCTGTTGTTCTAACTGCAAAATATTTTTCAAAAAATTACCTCATTTTTCTCAGACTATATGGTAACTTTTTAAGTTATAAGTAACATCTAAATGTATATTTATATACACTTACGTGTAATTCTGTATAAAAATATCCATATATACTTGTGTTATGGAAGTACATATATATATATATATATATATATAAGAGATACGTTTATTACTTTTACCAACATTTCTCTGTGTAGTATTCTTGATAAACTTTATTACTAATATTTATGTTCTATATATCTATATGGAAGAAAGTGCAAGAAATCATCAATACACAACTATTGTTTGGGAATTTCTTAAGACAGTATATACATTATATATAATGATATATCAAAGCATTTTCTTATAATACTTGTTACTTTCGATAATTTAAAAAAATATTAAATGAGGGAAATTTTGATTTAATCCTAATATCAAATATTTGTAAATAAATTTGTATGTAATATGTTGAATATATAATTTCATGTTCTTTTTAAGAACTTGATTGTTGTCCTATTTAATATTATATTTTTATGTTGAAAAGTCCTTAAATTTTGTTTATAAAGATAGGGCCAGATCAGTCCCCATGTGGGATAAGCAAAATATTCTACCTTTAGTCTACTGTGTATCCTCACTTTCATAAGAAACTGTATTGATTATTGCCTTAAGGTCTTTATTTTAAGTTAAAACTACTTTACTTTGCATATTACTGTAGTGATTTTCCTGAGAAACTACTACCTGGAAAAAGTTTTAAAAGGACAAGAAAAGAATATATATATATATATATATATATATATATATATATATATTTAATGTTAAGCCCTTAACTATCACATCTATATTTATACTGGCAGCCAGTTTGAACTGGTCTTTTTGTGCTCTTGTATCTTTGGGGCTGCAGCCTTCTTACTAACTGGTTATCATGCATATGGCCATTTTAAACACATCAGTAGATTACCACCATAGCTCTGTAGATTTATTCTTATAATAATAGCTAGGGATACGTAATTTTCATATTTGCGAAATAAATGCCAAATTTGCCAATATGAGTGAATAAATGCATAAATTATTTTTTTACTACTTTTCGGCAAAGACTCGGTGATAAACAGCTTTTTAAGCGAAATTTGGTAATAATAATAATAATTTAACAAAATTACTTATCTAAGGCCATCTACGATCTTTAACTTTCGACAGATCTCACTCTCGAAATTTGCTTTATACTTATTGCAAAAGACTATCTCTTAACTAAGAATTTTGATATTTACCTAACCAAGTAAGTAAAATTGTGATTTTTTAAAAAATAAATGGCAAATTTTTGAATTTATATATATTTTTTTGCGAAAAAATGCAAAATTTTATATATTGTAATTTTTTTTTTTTTTTTTTAAATTTCGATATTTTTTATGCAAAATTTATGTACCCCTAATAAAAGCTAGTATCGACTTAAAATCTTTTTGCCTCTGCCTGACTACCAAGTACAGTGGTACCTCGGTACTCATCATTTATTGGTTCCAGAAGGCATGATGAGTTGATAAGTATCGAAAACGACGACTACCAAACCAATTTTTCCTATAAGGAGTAGTATAGATTAAAATAATTGGTTTCCGAAAACCAGGAATGTCACATTTTACTGCGCAATTTGTAAATGGATGGGGTTGTTTTTTATACAAAATCTTTAAACCAGACAGGCAAATTTAAAACAATTACTTAAAATAAAATTTATCTTCACTTAACCTGTACTGAGAGAAGTTTATGGCCTCATGGAATAGTAGAGGAGGAAAGAGGTTATTGCTTGGAAGGGGGAGTCTCCTTCCAATATAACATCAATAGTTTGCACTGGGATTCTTTCTCTTTTCTGTCTCTTAGTAGGACTGCCTACGTTCAGAGCCAATTATTTTTTTTAAATATTTTTTTAAAGGATTATTTGGTCTTTTATGGTAAAATAGCACTTAAAAATTAAATAAGGAACAAAAACGTACCTGTAAATACCATACTTTTTTATAAATTGGTCAATTTGAAGTAATTTTTAATGAAATTTAGCTAAAATGCCTATCACGCTGCACAAAATTCTAACGCTACTATTTTAATTTCCTTCTCACACATGATACATATGACAGTTATCTTCAAAAAGACCTACAATCTCGGAGAAATTTTAAAATGCAAAAAAAATACACGCAATTTTATGTTCCAATGTGAAAATTTTTACTGATTTGTCATTCCTTTCCTTATAAAAACAGCCCCAAATGAAAAACTATTTATTATATATCAATTATTGTATGTCATTTCATTAACAATAGTATCTATAACATTTCCTGAAAATTTTATCAATTTATATACATTACTAGCTGAATACCTATGGAGTACATTCAAATTAAATATAACGGTCAATGTATGCAATTAATGCCAAAAAATAAAAAATATTTATAATAAATGCAATGGTCAGTGTATGCAATTAATGCCCCCCCAAAAAATATATTTTTAAAAAAATTGTAGTGGATAATTTTATAGACAAAATAATGTAGAAGAAAATATTCATATTAAATACAATGGTCAATGTATGCAATTAATTTGTATCTTTAATATCCATAAAACATACTAATTTGAATTAAATTCTTAAAAAACTTCCATCTCAATTAGTCTTGTGGTTAAATTTTATCTTTTATCGTATTTTTTTTTGTTTTCGTCAATTTATTTCATTGTTATGCATGTGACACAAAATTAATTTAAAGTATCACGAGAAGAAAAGAAACCACATGATCAGCATTTAATAAATTAAATTCTAAAAATTAATTTTTAAAAATTCACCAAAAATGAGAAAAGGGAGGTGAAGATTCGAAAAGATTCCATTTTAAAGGAATTTTTATTATTTCTCGTGATATAAATTTTATAACCCTCAAATTATTATTTTAAATGCAAACTTTAAAAAGTATTACTAAAACAGCTTAAAAAATTAATTTAAAAAATCTAAGAATTTTTCAAAAATCTTTCTTATTGCACCCTTACACTATAAGAAGAAACGTCATGCTAAATTTCAGCCCTTTAGGTCCAGCGGTTTGGTCTGTGTGTTATCTGTCAGTCAGTCAGTCAGTTAAGGAACTGTTTTATACATGTAGATTATGTGAGATATCTTGATAATGGTAGAGATTTGTGCTAAAAATCATAATTCTGAAAAAAAAAACATTTAAAGTTGTTTGTCACTTCAATTTTGTAGCAGATGTTTTTTCAATAGCTATAACTCTGCTTCTAATTGATGTAGAATGAAAATCTAAACGGTTTTGAAAAGAGAAAAGATTGAATGACACGTTCTTGCAAAAAATGAAATTGACCAAAATAATCAAAGAATGACATTTTCAACGTAGGCAGTCACACTTAACACCACTGATCCCTAATGTAGACTCAGTTTCACTAGAAACCTATCAAGGGAAACTTGCCTCTGCCTATGTTTCAAAATGTCTCTGAAGTGAGACAGTGTTTGATCACAAGTTCACATTTCTGCTTGCTAGAGTTTTGTCAGGGTGATACTTTTGAACAAAATTTTGTAATTCAACCTATTTCAGTCTTTCTTTTTGTCCAGAGAGGCATGATATGGGGGCTCCGTTTTGTCTAATACGTGTTTTAGCATGTGTGACAAGTACCAAACAAGCGTTGAGTACTGAAGCATTTTTTGCATGGAAATGTGCAGAGTACAAAGGAATTTTATCGTAGGATTATGTTCCTCCATAACGGTCCTCCAGTAAGCAAAATTTCAGATGTTCTGCATCATGAGTTATAATTTTGACAGCACGCCAAACCCAGTCTGTATAGCTTTGGCAAGCAGTAAACAGTTAAACAGAAAAGTACCAAAATGCGTTAAAATTTTGACATACATATTTATATATACATAACACACACATATATACATACAAAAAAGGAAAGCAACGATAAGTAATCCTATGTTAATAACCCGCGGTAGTTTCGTTAGAAGAGACTACCTGAATTTTTTTTTCATGTTGAAATGCGATGAGTACCAAGGTATGACTGTATAATTATTGAATGAACCAGTCTAGCGATGCAGTTGATTTTATTTTTATCAATAACAAATCTAGATATGAATAACTTTTTTTAGGTGTAATGACATAGAAATTTATACCTTGAAAAGTTTCTAATTTACATATTATTAATTGCTGAAAACTTAGAAATAAATTTTGATATCTTTTTTTGATTATTTATTTAAAATTATATACTACTAACATGTTCCAAAAAAGTGCATTGTAGTTAAGAAACTGCTGTGAAATATTCCTGCTTAGTGCACATATGTATTCTTGAACACACATGAGTTCAAGAAAAGTTAATTATAAGGTGGATATAATATTAAATGTGTGATAATTATTTGTCATATAATAACCTTAAGTTTAAGGGGGAAATATTAAATAAATGAAAAATACGAGTTTTTATCCTTTTATTCATGTATCTTTTTAACGTCAAATAGGCAATATAATTTAGAGGACTTTAGAATAAACTTTTGAGAATAGTATGCATTTATTAAGGGATTATGGACTATGGTCATAAATAAATGTAATTTTTTAAAATTTATTTTTGGGGTTGAAAAAAATCTTTCAAAATACTTGTGAAGTTTTATTTGATTTAAAAACTTTTCCCATTCACATAGATAATAAAAACATTTCAAAAACCATGTTTGCATATTTTTAAAAAAAGACTTACTTTACAGTCAATCCTATTAAACTATGAACTGAAAGCTATTGTAATTTTGACTCAAAATCATCATCCACAATTTTGTTGTAACATCAAGTTGTCAAGAATACATTAAAAGGAATTTGCTGTGAGATGGGATTGTAGTAATTTATAGCAAAATATTATTTCCTGAATAGTTAATGAATTATACAAAAGAGATAGTATTAAAGCAGTCTTAAACAGCTTTTAAAAGCCCTGAATTTTTAATCAAGAATTGTGTGGGAGCCCTGATTTTTGATAGGTTAATTAAAATTATGTAAATTGCTCAAAATTGAGTTATAACATTTCTAACTCAAAAACATTTACATTTTGCCTCAGCATGGATCACCGTAGGTGAGTAATTTTCTAAAGTATGTCATCTTCACCACCACTTTTGAATTATCTGTGTCTCCACCTCCCCTTTTCTAATTTCCCAATAGTTTGTAGGTTTTTGTTAGATTTAGGTTTTTTGAGAATTCCTCCAATTTAAAAGTTTTCCTTTTCATGATTTATATATTTGCACCTTTCATATATTATGTAATTAAGTAGCTAAATATATTCATGCTTATAGCCAAAGTTTACTATATTTTGTATGTCCAGATTTCGCATAGCCTGGATTCTAAGCTCATGGTTTTACCAGAAGTTTAGAATGGAAAAATGTGTATGATAAATCAGTAATCATGCATAAAATGATACAAGTAGCATTTCAAATTATTAACTTTCGATAAAAGTGGGGTAGTTTTACAATAATTTAAATTGGAGAAAATTAAAAATGTGCAAAAAATGGCAGAATAATAGTTGTAGAAAACTGAGTCATAATTTGTAAATTATAAAGCTTGTAGTAAATTTGAAATGTTTTTAAATTTTGCATATTGAAATTTATTCTGGGTACAATTATTTTTAAAATTGGATTGACTAGTTCTATTTTATTTAAATCTTGATAATTTTGATGAGTTTCATTACTTTTTATCTGTGGATGAGAGATTTAAAATTACACATACTTTCAAAACAGCCAAACCAAGCTATTTATTAAAATTTAGTAATTTATAACACATAAAAAGTTAATTTTTGTTATTACTATTGCTTTAAAATGTTTTATTTACTATTTGGGTTATTTGGGATTTTTAATTAATTTTCTACTTTTGAAAGAAAAAAAAAGTTTGTTGGCATAATTACATGTAAACTTTTTAGATGGTCGTCTGAATTTTGAGTTAAGAAGTTATTGAAAAAACTTTTTACAATGCTGTTTGAGAGGTATTATGAGCTTTATCAAATGAGTTTAAAGTAGTATCTTAATATGATTGTAAATTGTTCTGCTTCATACGGGGAAAAAATCAGTTTGGAAGAAATTTAGAACCCCAATACACAAATATTGTCTGAAAATCTTCTAAAATATCTTCTGAAACTAAATAGAATATTTTATTTTTATTAATTTTTTCAGCTGTATTATGCTTTGTTCTATTCTATTTTGTGCATGTTTTTTTTTTATGTTGCCAAATTATTATCATAGTTTATCTCGCAATCATGATCTGAGAATTATATTCTAATTATGCATGTTTTAATTATGTGTATGTAAATTTAGCCTTCATGTGTATGCTTAGCCTGCCTATCTAGTTCAAAATGATGTATTCACATTTGAAGTGTATTTATTCTGGATTTTACTGACATTTATTGTACTTTGATTGGACAGATAAAAAATTCTTACTGTACACATCACTGATATATATCAATCAATCAATATATATATATTTATTGATCATAGAAGTAATGATTTTTATACACCAAAGCAAGAAAAAAGATTTCAGTTTTTCTGTATCAAGTCTAATTTATTCACAAAGCTACAATAAGCTGTTTCAAAAGCATAAATGTCTAATTTGTTCAAACATATACTGTGCAAAGAAAAGTGAAGGATGCAGTTAAATTTCCATAAGCAATATTTACTATAAAAGTGTTTTCAGTCATTACTATTTCTTTAATAATATTTGTTAAAAGTATATTGAAAAAAAACTTAAATTTTCTTTTAAATGCAGTTTGTAAAGATATCCCTTATTTTCAGATGTTTTAAATTTAATACATTTTAGTTTCATGTACGGCAGTTAAGTAAAACATCAAATTAAAAGCAAATATGCTGATTTGTGCAACTAACTCTACCCTCTAGTCAGGCTTTCTGTGTTTTTTCAAAACAAATTTGCCAGAGACCTTACACTCCATTCAACTCAATTTATTTGAATTTCCTTTAGGTTATATACTACTGTAACACTTACCTGTGTTCTGGTGTAAAAGTTTTACAATATTATCAAATATCACTGAAATATACAAAAAAAGTGAAAAACTGATTAAAAAAAAAATTTTTTTTTTAAGTACAGATACCTGTAGAATGATTCATTAAACACATATAGCTTAGCTTTTAGGACAAGACATAGTGAGTAATATGTAAAACACGATTGCAAAATTTCATTAAATTGTTTTGAAAACTTTTTAAATGATGGGCTTTCTCATTTACAAAAGTAACTGAAATAAATGAGTTTTCTAGAAAATGCATATAAAGATGCTCTTTTCGGTCTTTTAATATTGCTTTTGGTTTATTAAAATGGCCATAAATTCTCATTCAGTGATAGTACGAATAAAAGCAAAGCAGTTTTAGAATCCTAAAACATTGGCCTTTGAAATACAGCAATAATAAAAAAATTTTAAAAATTCAAAATTTTGCACCAAAACAGCCATTTCAACATAGGCAGTTACCTTAAACTTAAATATTGTTTGAGCCCTTATTCACTTTATATACTTTCAAGCTAATAATACTCCAATTTATTCTTTTCAGAATAGAAAAAGAATTTTGTGTTTAGATATTCTTAATTTTTTTAAAAATTTATCTTTTTAATTTATTCATTTTTGCCAGAATGTAATTTTTTTCTGGTTGTTGGTATCCTTTCGGGTCTATCTGTGGATTGATAGACTTATCAATTGTTTTCCCCAAAAATATGAATCTCTGGATTTCATATTAAAGCTTTGCAATATTTTGTTTCATTCATTTGAGCTATTGATGTTAGATTGTAATGCATTCAGTAGAAGCAATATCATTTTGCTCAGTAAGAACTAAAACATTTTGGTATTTTTATCTTGTAATTTTAAAAGTAATTTTAATCTAGAAATGCATTGTATTTTTATCTTAGTTAAATATAAATTTTTGTTCAGTGAAGTCTAGAAACAATGTTAAAACTTTGTGTACAACTTAATAATTTACTAGTTATTCCCATACTAATGTGTACATAAGTTTTTTTATCTGTATTATTTATGTACTGTAATGGTGGTCTGTGAATGTAGTGCATGGTTTTCCTTTTATGTTTTTCTTAGTTCAAATTGAAATGACCTTGTAATTACTTTTGGGGGAAGTGTGCTTGTAAAACCTATGTAATTTGTCTCTTATATAAATTATGTTGTTTCATAATATAGATTATTTTGATGAAAGTTATTTCTTGCAACCAGTATTATGCACTCTGTCGCATGAAGTTCTAATATAGATATAAACACACACACAAATATTAATTTTATATATATATACAGTTGATTCCGGTTAATCGGAACGAATCCCATCTTGTAACATAAGGCATGTTCGTTTAATCAGACCAGCCGGTTATTAGGACCAAAATGACCGTGTCCTGATGTGGTCCAATTAACCGGAATGACTGTACATACATACACACACACACATACAGTGGAACCTCGATCTACTGTTTTTCAAGGGACTGATTGCACTGAACGATACATGCAGGAAAACTATGGATGTGGGTGTGTAGCGAAGAAATATTATATCATCAGGTCTGGATGAAGTAAACGACATTTTGGGGAGCAATCAAGGTTCTACTGTATATATATATATATATATGTATGTATATGGTATGTATGTATATATGTATGTATATATATATATATATATATATATATATATATATATATATATATATATATATATATATATATATATATATATATATGGTATGTATGGATGGGATATTTATATATACAAAGTGTTGCTCAAGTTATAAAATTTGACCTCACAGCAATGAAAGCATAGTAAGAAAATTTCATTTCTAGATTTTTTCTAGAAATGACAATATGATTTTTCTTTTTTACAATCAGCTTAAGAATTCCACTTTCCTTTGGAACTCTGATGTGACTAATGTAACTGTCATATGATCCTTGACTTGTAAATTTCTAGTTGAAATTTCTCAGTGTTTTGTTTCTAAATTCTTAAATGTCATTCATATGTGGCTTCCCGCTATTACAGATTGTCCCTTATTTCTATGGATTCTTGACTATGGATGAATGGTATAAAATATTTTGGAGAATGACTGCTCTGTTTGCAGGTTTTTCCAAATCATAAAATTGCTATCTCTTATTAGCTTAGTGTATGATCTTTATTGATATTTATTTTGTGAGCTTTGGATACATATATCAAAAAGGCAGCATTGATTTATGTTTGTGTGTGTTTATTTTAAAGAAAGTGCTAAAAGTGGGAAAAAATAGGTTTAAAAAAAATAAATTGTAATAAAATATTCTGAAAGTAAGCTGTTCTAAATATATCTAAGTTTTGTAACCATATATATATATATATATAATAAATGCTATGAATTTGGGTTAAAAGGCTGTAGATATATTAGAACACAGTGTTTTCTTTCTATAATCAATTAAAATAAAGTTAAATTGTCTAAAGATGGCAGCCTGATTAAGGAATTAGTTTGTAACTGGTGTTTATCTGCTTCTCAAGATTCAAAAATATTTTGTTGAATTTTTCAGTAGCAGAGACTGTGCAGTCCAATTTATGTATTACTTGCTGTTTTTAGTTTTGACATCTGAAAAACTAATAGAGCTTGAGACTGGTGGATATTAATGTTATATCTATGTACAAGGCTTGTTTTATAATTATGTGCAAAAATAATGAAAATTCTGTTCTCTGTCCCCTTTTTTTTTAGTTTGTTTATCCACTTCATAATCTCCCATAGCCCTTTGGACTTTAAATTTTTTTAGTTTTTGTTCCAAAAACTGCGTTCTACTTAGTTTGCGTTTTACTTAGAAAGTTTTTTTTTTGTTTAACTGAAAAGAAGGATTTAATTAAATTTATTTTACAAATAATATTGATAACAGTATCGGATCTTTTGTGCAATATCATATTTGTAAAATTTATAGGTATTTTGTAGTGAAAAATAAGAGAATTTTAATAGATAAAGAAAAACCAAATACATAGAGAAAACAATTTTATTTAGCATTTTTTTTTTTTACATTGTGTAATCTTGAAGAGTGGGATAGAGTTTAAAACAGTTTCCAGGGTATAACCCAGGTTTTCTTTCATATGTTTCACAGTAGAAATTAGTTTTTTTTTTCTTCCTCAGTGTATTTTCAGATTAGAACAAACAGCACAATCTTTATGCTTTCCTTTTGGATGCAGAAATATAAAATGAGGCTTTCCATCTAAACATTCATTGTCATCATATATGGTTGGAAATTTTTAAAATGTCAAGTCTGGCTCGACATAGGAGTTGCCGTGAATGAAATTGTTGTCGCGTGTGACTCGACTTAGGAGTCCAAAGGGTTAAGGTCAATACATTTGGCCCAACAATTTTTAGGCTTTTTTATCCCCTCCATAAATTAAGACTTGTCCAACTCTGCAAAATAAGCATTTGTTACACTAATGGCTTTGGAATAGGATTCAAATTTCTGCACTGTAAGAAATTCTTCCATATTCGAGAATTTGTCCAAGGCAGCCAAACCTGGAAAATATAGAGGGTGGGGTGCAATTTTTCTGTGTAATTCTAACAGTTTTGACACCATATTTTCTATCAGTGTCCATTGTAGCCAATTTAGGTATTTAATGATTTTAGTTTTACTTCTGTAAATTTGGTTAGATATCTGATTTGAGGTGGCAGTGAAGAAGAAAAGTTAAGTAGTGTCTGATCAAATATGATGAGTGTGACAAAATTCTGTGATTTCCATGAGTGAAACTTTCAACCCTTTGAGTTGATAGTCTTTCTTGGTAGAATGTTGAGCTGCTTACCATTTTATGGAAGAATTATACAGCTTAGCATCTTGTGGTTATCCATAACTTTCATAAATTAGCCTTCTTTTAGCAGGCTTTCATAAAATGGCATTATATTATTTTTTTAATAAGATCAATTTTATTTAGTTTTCCAAGGTCCTGTATAATTCTTGAAATTGACCAGAGTTGTCAGAAGTTCCAGAAGTTATATTGTTACAATACTGATGGGATGAGAATGCTACAGTCATTTTATTGCTAATCAGACCAGATCCTATTGTTTAACCTTTCAGCAGGCACACCAATTTTTGGAACACCAGCGGGTGCGTGTGGCACAAAGTGCAACGTCTCTTTCGACCTTGATTATTCCTTTTGAAATAAACTTTTTTTTTTCAAATTGAAAATAATAATTCTGTGTTTTATGACAAGATATAAAATGTTGATAATATTGAGATTATTTCTAATTAAAGGCCAAAGAATGCAGGTACAATCGCCTTATTTCGAAACTGTCCGGTTTATTAGATCTGTGGACAACTTGCAAATGGATTCCTATTATGTCCAAAAACCTAAAAAATAATGAGATTGTCCATCTTTGTGATATGTGGGATACCATGTAATAGTTGCACATTGGATCGAGTACATCAACTTCTGCTTTTGTCGTATTGTAATCCAGTATAATCGCTGGTTTACCATAGTTAAATCACGACTACCAATGAATGAAAAGGAATACGAGGGTCAGAAAATCAGACATGCATCAGAAAGGGTGTAGATATAAATAGAAACTGCTTAGAACATTCAAACCTCACATGTAAAAACAAACCATTCAAAATTACAAAAATGTTGCACTCTATACACAGGCGTGCCTGCTGAAGGGTTAAAGCCAATTTGAAGCAGCTAAATACCCCAGTATTGGAACTCAAACCCACAGACTCGGGTACTAAATGCCATCACCCTAGCCATTCAACCATCACCTGGCCTGTCAGATCTAAAGCTAAGGGGTTCTTGTGTTTCTCATGGCTCGGTTGAAAATACTTACATGTGGGATTATTTGTACCTAAAAAACCTCTCAAATTCCAAAAACTGAAATAATGGCTAACGTCATCACCAGTCATAATGGGGAGAACAGCACAAATGGTGTCACATAATAATTCTTGGATACATGCTGAATTTTTTATTTTGTTCTCGGGGAGAATGCCTGGTTGTGAAGGTTTGACAGAAGTCATATTCTGATCTGTAGTTTGAACTGGAATTCCTAAATTGAACCTGTGTAATAACACATTATATACATATGTCAGGGATTTTTTAAGGGGTCTAAATGGGGATTTTTTTCTATAGAAAATAGGAATTAAAACAGTAAATGCCAGATTATTCACATTTGATAACACAAGAAGGAAAAGGGAGTCTATCGGGGAGAATGACAAGCCTCATCGCGGGCGCTGACATAGAGAGCTATTATTAGAGTTTTGTGCGTGAAAATTTATTGCAAGTTAATCAAAAAGAATGTTCTGGGGAGTTTTATGCAGCGTAAGCAGATCATTCCATACGGGCTTAAAATAGAAGAATAACTTCAGAAGCATATAGGAAAGTCAAACGGGTAAGACATAGGCCGTTGTGGGATTGAGATTAACGGGATTGAAATTGATTAAATTAATTTGAATGGCATAATGACTTAAAGCATTAAGAAAACGATTAATATTGGAAGATGGGGGCAGAGACCTTTTTATTAGTAAATAAAAGAAGTTAAAGAACTATGATTTGTCTTGTCTACTGTAAACCAACTGCACCATCAAAGAGAATTCCAGGAACTGCATTTTCCCAGACTAGTCTCTAAGAATTGGATTTTATAGTGACATGGACTAGAAGCGTTACATATATATATAATCCAATTGAATACCTGATTTAAAATGTTTTTAAAGCACAGAGTAGGCTGCTTTGTATCACCCTGGCTAACGATTGAAAAATACCCCATGACACACTGAATCCAGCTGATAATATTATCACATTGATGGAATAGCAGTACAAGAAGAGAATATGAACTTTTCAATACTGGACTTTATTAATTACTATATGCTTGCAGTTATAATTGATATGTTAAAACCTTAACTTAACTTAAAAATTGCTAACTAAAATTATCTTTTTGTAAAAAAGGTGTAAGAGTTTTCACTGGTTAAATGTCAATGTAGAATATTATTATTAAGGGATGTATTTTAGTATTTTAATCAAACACTTGAAACTTTGGGAAGCATTTTTAATTTTAACTAATTTTATGATGAATTTGAAAATATGTGATATTTTAGAAAAGTTTAGGAATTTTATAGGAGGAAAAATGATTGGGAATCATGCTTTAACGCTTTGCAGCTGTGACAACTACCCCCCCCCCCCCCCCAAAAAAAAAAAAAAAAAAAAAAAAATTATGAATTTTGAATTTTTGGTGTAATCTTTTGTTGAAATTGAACTGTAAAATGAAAAGTGGAATTATTATATGACATGAGGACTTTTGAAAGCATGGTGAGCACATTACCTCAATTTTGTGTATTGAAATGACTGTTTTCTTTTGAGTAGTCAACCCTGAAGTGTGGAGACAACATAGCCAAGTGGTGAAAGCACTGGACTTCCGAGCAAAATCCCTGAATTTACGCAACGAAGAAGCTGTTTCCCATGCTGGTCTGCAAGTTCACCCAGCATATAAATAATTTAATATATAATGCTTGCACAAATTAAATAAGCCAGCAACAAACTGATCATATTACAAAACATAACTTTTGGAAATTTTTTAAAGGCCTTCGATATTGTTCTATATATTGCGCTTTGTGTGATTCTAGTTAAATTGTATAATTTAAACAAAGTTTATTTTTGTGTAAAACTGTAATAGATACCAATTAATGTGAAAAACTAGTTGGTTAAGAAAGAATTTTAAGTGAAAAGTCTAGTAAAATTCTTGTCAACCTGTGTTGTCCATCTCTGTTCAGTTCTCAACCTGCTTGTGAAAAAAAATCTGCTCTTCTAAACAACCTCATCACAGAATATTGTATACCTTCTCTTCCAAAACTTTGAGAACCTGTTATCTATTTTGTCTTATTGGTACTTCTCAAACAAGTTACTCTTTTAACTTTTGCGTCCCTGCAGTTAATGTGTCCTCTTCTTATTCCTGTTGATTTTAAAAACTTCTGAACAAAGTCAGTTTTTTTTCTTGTAAATAGCCATTGTTAACTCAATATTACATGAGACAATACTTGTAAATGTGCAATATTTTTAATTTTAATCAATATGTGTTAGAAGAAACACAAGAGTGTTTAATATTTCAGTTATCCTTTTCTGTCTGCATTTTTTATTCTTATTTCTTCTGATACAACTATTTAATAGTATCAATGCACTGATAATTTTTTGCATATTATTTAACTTTTATTGTGAATAAAATGCTGTCATCATCTAGTCAACCATAATACTATTTGGTATTAATAGATACTTATTCCATTGTCGACAAATGTTTCAGTTTTTATCCCAAGTAGTATGAACTTCTGATTCTTTTCATCTTTTAAGTAGTGAATGTAAACTTGGGAAAACAATTAGTGTGGATGAGAGAACAGTTCTAAATCTGATTTTTTTTAAAGGCTTTATATGTGAGAATATTTAAATCCATGGTAAATATGCATGGTAAAATCCATAACTATCTGTCCAGTTTTAATCACTCTGATAATGAACAGATTTGTATTAAAACAGTCAAGTGATAAGAACTATTAATCGCTTAAAATAATGTTTTATAACACAGGTTAAATACCTTCAAACAGCTTCTTCTCATTAAAAGTTAAATGATGAGAAAATGTTTTAAAATCCTGCACAACTTTATTCATATCCAAGCATATGATTTGTGTTTAAAAGTTCAGATTGTTTATATTTTGATTAAAGTTTAATGCTTGTTATGTAGATTTTCTATCATATATATAATTATAAAATGATCCTGATTTATACTAACAGGTGTCTAATTTTGACATACATGAAAAGAATCTAATTATTGAATAATTTTCAACAAAGGAGAGAATGAAATGCCATGAAAGCTTGTTAAGGGTGAATATTTTGATTCTGTTTGTCATATTTTACTAAGTTACACTATCTAGTCATCAGAAGTTGCTTTAAATAATAATAATAATTTATTTAATCATCTTCATCTCACATAGTTTATTAAAAAAAATTGCATAAATATTGTATTCTTAATTTTATAAAAATGCTTTTAAGAACTGTTTTGTTTTGCAGTGTTTGCTTTAGTTTAATGCCAATACTTGTGATAAAATCAAGCAATCTCTACAATTTTTATAAATTATCTATCCTGAGCTTGGAAATTAGTTTGCTAGCTTTTCAAATGAAAAATAATGTTGTTTGATTGCCAGAAACACTAGTGTAATTTAAAAGGTAATAGTTATATAAAAATGAAAAGAGCAATATAATTTTTTTATTGCTCTATTTATTTTTATAAATACAGCAATAAAATTTTTTTTTTGAAATTTTGCACCAAAACAGCCATTTCAACGTAGGCAGATACCTTAAAAAAGGTAACAGTAAAATAAAATTTCAGTTTTAAAAGATTAGGGATGTGTGAAATACCGTCTGCAGGTTTATATATATATATATATGAACTTAGTTTGTTTCTAAAGTTGTTAGACTTGGCAGAGTTATTTCTAAAAAATGTCTGGGGGATAAATTTTTGGTTACGACATTGTATATTGGTTTTCAACATGTAAAATACCTTTTCAGAACTTTACTGAAGTAATCTATATTGTCCCAAACTGACTCCCGAAGTGTAAAACCACCTCCCTCCCATATCTCAAAAAGAAAATGCACCGTGTGTATAACCATCCTTTGGAATCTTGAATATAATTTGTTGCTCTTTATGACTGGAAAGCTCTGAAATTTGCAGGTTTGCTGTTCAAATGTAAATTCCAATATTTTTCCTTTAAGAATTTCATAAAAGTATGGAGCTATTTTCCCTAATTTTTGTAATAAATCCATGTCTTAAACTGGCTGTCGTTTTAATACTGTGTGTTTGGTGATCTGATGTTTGAAATGTAGTATTTTGAAGGAAGAGGTGTACTCTCATATATGGATGTGTTCACTGAGGTTTCATGGTATATACATTAAAGCATGTATGCATAATGCAGTAATTCTAAGAAAATAATGAATGGAGTTTTGTTGTTTTGATGAATATTATATATTTACGTATAATTCTTAAGATGTCACAATTTTCTTTTTGTGAAGAATTGTCATGTTTGCTATCTTCAATTAAAGACTATGCCTGTTACCGCTATGCAAACCTTTATTGCTATTATTTTAAAGAATAGACTCACAATATTGCTTGAAAAAGAATAGTATAGAATACCTGAAAGTCATCAATATATTGTTAGTTACAGTTTAAATTTTGCTGCAAAAAAAAAAAAAGATTTCTACTTACCATTTATGTAGTTCAACAAAGACTTCTTTATTTGCTGTGACTTCTTTATGTAATGAATAAAAGTTTCTTTTTTTTTTTTTTTTTCATAAGGCTTTGAAACTATTTTAACAATATCCGAAACTTTTTTTTTTCTTCTGGAAAGTATGATTAATCACTTTAAAAGACCATTGACATTATCTTAAGCTCATTTAAATTGCTGGTTCAAATCAAAAGCCCAATATAGATTTGTTGAAAATCTAAAGATATATCAGGTTTTTATGTAACTTTTTATATCATGCTTGGAAGTCATAATTAAAGTTGCCAAACCTGCATACTTGTTCTTAAAACATTGTTTTTGGCTGTGACATACTCTAAGTTAAAGAACTATAAATGAAAAATGACTTTATTTAATGATATCTGTGTAAATGGGGCTAGGTTGTTATGACTTTAAGGTATGTTTTCTTTCAGTTGCTTAACCTTCCAGCAGGTGCGCTCCCTATACTAACGTGAAAAGTTGCTCGTATTTCTCAGATACATTATTGTGAAATATAAATTTTTAAGATTTTAATTAGTGAAATTATGTTGCAATTAGTTAAGAGTTAATAAGTATGCTTTATTTAAACAAATGTTATTTAAATTACAAGATTATTCCTGTATTTAAAGAAACAGAAACAATGCAAATATAAATCATGAAAGCAATGTAAAATGACCAAAGAATTGTTGAAATGACGTGAAAATAAAATAAATGAAATTGTGGATAACTCTTCTGAACTATTTACATTAATAACATAAAGGTATAAACATAATATTAAAGAAAAAATGAATTTAAATTTAGATATAAAAAGGAAGAGTTTGGACTTTATAGTCATTGAGTTGCAGTCTGAGCAAACGTGTTTAGAGTGCTCCAAACATATAAATTTCTTGCAAATTTCACAGCTGAATCTCATGATCCTAGTGCATTTGTCCTTTTAGCAGGGCTTGCATCTTTTTTTCCCTGATGTCGCTTCTTCAACGCCTTCAATGCCCAGTTCTGCTTTTCTTTTGAACACTTTAATTTTTAGCTCACTTTGCAGAGAAGCAGGTGCTCTTCGTTCAACATTTTCTTTCACAAGGGCATTTGCATGCTGTTGCAGATATTTAGCTATCGTAGATATTAGACATAAAAGTTACAACCATAATGTTTAATAATAAAATAATAAAGGTTTCTTATTAACCCCCCACACACACAGACCAAAAAAAAAAAAAAGAAAGAAATTAACCCAAGCAGTCGTGCATATCTCTAAAATACAAATGGCAGATATACGGCACCCTATTAACACCTCGAAATACAGACGATGACTGAAAGTAGGTCAAAGTGACCGGATAGAATAGCCAAGTGCTGACGTTCGTAGCACCCTATGGCCTGAAGATATAAAACCGAATTCAACTCGAGTGTATCTCCCACATACATGCGCCTGCTGGAAAGTTAATATTGACTGAAAGTGTCAGGATATCATGTCATGTGGCCAGTATTAGTATTGACTAGCAGGATGTGATACTATTTTAATACCCATTATGTTGCAAATATTGTGTAATCTACTGTCAATTCTTGAATTTTTTTAGGTGCAGTATTAAAAAGTGCTACAAAATATTTCATTTTAAATTTGCTAAAGTGGTATACATATATATATATATATATATATATATTTTTTTTATTATCATATTACGTTGTGTTGATTTGTGTTTATAAATAAAAATCCTTCTCTCAAACAAATGATTCAAATTATCTAGCCACTAGGCAGTAAAATTGTGTTATAGTATGTGCTGACACAGTGGTACTTTGTTCTTTACATGAGCTATTATAAATTTCTGCCATTATGTTAAGTGAGATCTATTTAGTTTATCTAAGTTGTGTATAGTTTATCAAACATTCTGTTAATAATTTATTTTGCATTGTTTAACCACTTAAGATATGTTTTTATCTACTATATTTATTTACTTATTTATGCATTGAATTAAAGATTCAGTGATGATCTATTCTAAAAAATAAACTAGATCTGAGATTTGAATTGAGTATAAACCTTAAAAAATGAACCTTTATATTCAACTTATTTCTGGGACTTATCTTTTGTTAGAAAAGACTCATGGTTACAGGGAATGGAGATTCAAGGCCTTTTCCAGTGGTTGGTTATGATTTTTAGGGTATTATTGTACTTTTGCCATAAGTTTTAAAAACAGGGGAACTTAACATTGCTGGTTGAAATTTTTTCTCTACCTTAGTTATTTGTTGATCAATTTAGCGGTAATACTCTGTAAAATTATTCCTCTTCTCTATGATTTAATGTTAATATTTTTTGTTGTCAGATTTTGTGTAATTTTCATAATAAACTATTTTTACTGTGTTTACAAAATTTCAGCTCGGAGTAATAAGATTTAAAAAATAAAAATCTATATGTAATTGATCATGTATATACATATTTGATAGGGGAAATATCTTCTTCTGGTGCTTTCAGAGTTGAGCAACTTTAATTATGGCAATTTTTATGCAGTAAATTCTCAAGTTTTGTTGAAATTATTTTAATGCCTATAAAGCATTAGATACCCAGATGTAGTGTTTATGTATTGTACAAAAAATGCTCAAAATATTTGCAGAAAGTGAATCGATGAGCCATTTGTATTTCTTAATTTTTCTTCTGTACAGGTTGACATATTTGAGGCATTTCCGTTTAGTTTTTAGATTCCATTTAGTTTTAAAACTGTTGTTGTAAACATATTCTGCTTAAAATATTCTTAATACAAAAGAGTGTTTGTATTTATGGATATAAAGTGGATTTGCATGATGAGGCACATTTTTTTTTTTACTGATATCTATAGTGAGATCATTGTGAAATAAATTGTGTATGTTCATAGAGTTATAAATGAATATGTATCACTCACGTCTACATTAAGTGTTCACTATTTTTTCAGTTTTCAAGCATACAATATACTTGTCATCAACCAGTTCAGTGCTTATTTTTAACTTTACTAGCCTCCCCTGTCTTAACCCTTTCACTCCCAGTGATGCCAATTGGAATCATGATATTCAGAATTTTTTTTCTCAGCCGCCAGAACTGCCACTGATATCAAATAAATTTTATTGAAATATTTGTACATTTTTGTATTCAAAATTATTTTTTCCTTTACCCTATAGATGGCAGCACTATTCCAGTAAAGGAAGAAATATTTGATGTTTGAGTGTCAACTGAAATCTAAAAACACGTTAAAATCAATTTCATTTTAGATGTAATTAAAAAAATAATAATGTTTAAATTAGCCTCTTATCATTTTTAAATAAGTGTAAAAATCATATTTTGGCAATTTTTTAAAATAAATTATCCGAAATATTTGTTGCATATTTTTTCAAAAACGAGTGATTCCAAATGGCATCACTGGGAGTTATCAATGGGGTGCGCAACTCAACACCTCCAAACGTTTATTTACGATTGCTACCGGTTGTAGCACATGGTTGTACCAAATTTGAATACTTGAATAGTATTAATTGAATATAAGTATACTTCTACTGATTTGCTTCAAAATCTTTTAACATGCCAAAAAGAAAATCGGAATTTTTATCGATAGATTGCCCATTGCTGATGTCAGATCGCCCATTGCTGATGTCAGATTTGACAATTTAGGCCACTGGCCTCTTCCTATAGAAGGAAAAAGAAGATGTAAATTGTGTATCAAATCGTACACCAGAACAATGTGTGAAAAATGCAATGTGTCACTTTGTCTTAACAAAATTAATAATTGTTTTAAAAAATTTCATGTAAAATAAATTAAAATAATTATTAAAATACATTGTTAAAATTCATTAAAATATATTTTTTATTCATTAAAATATATTATTTGCTTCAGATACATGTATAGATCAAAATACATTAAAATATTTAATTTTTTCCACCTACCATCAACTCCCAATGATTCCAAATGGCATCAACTCTATTTTTAACTCAAGCACTACTTAATTCCCAATGATGCCATTTGGAATCATTTAAAATTTTGATTAAATAATTTAAAAAAATTTTTTTTCTTTCTGTTCTTTTATACTGGACATAAAATGAGTTCATTTCAGGAATTTCATATTTTTAGAATGAGTAATAAACTTTTGGGACTGAAAGGGTTAAAGTAACATAGGAAATATCTTTCTTTTAAACCTTATTCAATTTTCTCTTCAAAATCAGTAAATGTATGATTGCAGAATCACACTGTTTGCATTAACTTCATAAAATCAGTGATAACTGATATTTTTCAGACTTCTTTTCATAATTATTCTCAGACATGATGCACATACTCTGATGTAGCAATATAGCAATTATATGAAACTTGTTACTGGAAACTGTTGCTAACTGATTATTTCATCCATAGTAGTTGACTCTGATAAACATATTTCGTACTTCTTTAACTAGAATGTTTTAATAAGTTTTCTGGGATAATGTATCTTTTTTTTCTCCTTTTTTAAATATATTTTATTTCAGGTTATTACAAATAAGTAGTTGCAGTTAACAATAAATATCTTCTTTTTCGCCTTTTTTTAATTGTTAATTTTGTGATAGGAAGTATTTATTGCAAATGTTCATATTAGAGTAACTTAAATCAAAACATTTCAATGTACATGGTGCCAAATTGTATATTTAAAATTTCTGAGACATCTGTCATTCATATCAGCTATTTTTGAAAATATGATAAGCAGATAGTGTTTTAAGCACATTTATTATGTTACTATTTTGAAATCATGATTACAATTTTTGGAGTTATGTATATTAAAGGAAAATATTAATTTCTGTCTGTGCTATAGAGCGTCCTTGTTATTATGTGTTTGTAAATAATTGGTTAAGATCTGAGTACTGAATCAATTCAAAAAGTAATATGTATTGTCTGCAAGTAAGTTAAGTAATTCACACATAAAATAAAAGCTTTGAAGTTTAAATTTCTTCTTATCAAATTTAAAACCTCAAATCTTTCAGTTTTTGTTTTGGAAGAAGTTTTTTTTTATTATTTTATATGATCTGTCTTGTTATGAATTACATGTTTGACATTTCTATGAAGCTGAGAAGGGTACTGCACCAAAGAATGAAAGTAAACTGTATTAGTGAAAGCATATCTGTTGATGTATGGTGGTATAAATGTTATGTCCCTCTCATTTGTGTAAAATCTTATAAAAGGTGTGCTGCCTTCCTGTCTCGATTCAGGAGTGCTTAAGATAAGAAGGATAATCATTGGCACTCATTGTTCAGTAAAAACAGTAGACACATTGGTCTTTAGATTTAATTTTTTTTTAGCTTTATTCATAGTTTTGCTATTTTTGAAATCTAAATCGTTTTCAGCAAATGTAATCTAACCGTGCCTCAAAAAAATGCAGCTTTCCCTACCCCCCTTTAACAATACTGCACCATTTGTTGCTTCTTTTGTGCACTTAAATTTTGTCATTGTTAACTGTTAAAGTTGTTTTATACAGAAACCTTTATTTTAGTACATGCAAATGCTTTTCAGAATCCCCAAAGCATATCTACTTTTATCCAAGTAATTCAGATATATATATATATATATATATATATATATTATATAAAATCAGATTTATGGAGTTTTAGATTAATGTTTGTGTTCAAGGGATTATGGTATGGAGCTGTCTGTTTTATTTATTTGTATGTTATGTTTAGGTATGTATTTATCTAACACAGTGCATTTATACAATAATTTTTCATAACCCAACAAATACATAGTTATATCAAACAGATGTATAAAATACATAATTTTCTCTTGAAACAGCCTTATTGTTTTCCCACATCTGCTAGTTTCAAGGTTTATAATTCATATTGTTCTCTTGTTTTGAATTTTTTGTTTTTTAAATGTACAGTGGTACCTCAGTACTTGTCGTCAATTGGTTCCAGAAGGTACAGTGAGTACTGAACAAACTTTTCCCATAGGGAGTAATGCAGATTGAATTGGTTCCTGAAAACGAGAAATTTCACATTTTTCTGGGCAAATATAAATTGATAGTGTTTTTTACAAAATCTTTAAACTAGACAGACATTTAAAACAATAATTAGCTAAAATAATATAAAGTTTATCTTCACTCAACCTATACAGAAAGAAGTTAACGGTCTAATGCAGTAGTTCCCAACTGGTGGTCTGCGGACCAGGTGGTCCGCTAGAGCCTCTGGAGTAGTCCGGCACCACATATAAAATAGTTGCTAAATAAATGGGGATTTTTAAAGCAATGTTCATTGAACTAGATGGGCCAAATATATGAGATGACTATCAGGTGTTAAATAAAAATTTCTTAAAAGTTTAACAATTATTTTATTATTAGAATATGATACAAAATAGTTTTCATACCCTCGGAAGGTCCCCCCACCCCCTCTCAAGTCGGTGGGGATGAGGGTGGTGGTCTGCACATGGTTCAATTTCTGGCTTAGTGGTCCTCAGACTTCTACGGGTTGGGAACCACTGGTCTAATGAGATAATGGCAAAGTAGGGGAGGAGAGAGGTTGTTGCTTTGAACGGAGCTTTCCTTCCAATAAAACATCAGACGCTTGCACAGGGATTCTTTCTTTTCTGTCTCCTAAAGCCACTAATCCCTGTTGTAGGCTCACATTTAGGGAGTTTCACTACAAACCTATCGAGAGAAACTTGCTTCTGCTTACATTTCACAATATTTCTGACGTGATACATTGTTTGATCATTAAACAAGTCCACATTTCAGTTTGTTAGAGCTTTGTCAGTGTGATACTTTTGAACACAATTTTGTAATTCAACCTATTTATGTTTTTCCTTTCATCTGGAGAGACAGGAGGCAGGAGCACTGTCATGTTTTAGTATGTATTCACATGACTGGCGAGCATCTTTTCAGTTGCCCCTCCCTACTTAACGTTCACTCTTGGGAGTTCTCCCCCTTTCTGGAGCCACCTCCCTGTTGTATTAAACTGCAAGATGCCTTATGTCTGAGAAGACGATGGCGTAATTTAAAAAAAAAAAAAGTTTTAGCATGTGTGATGGGTACTGAAGCATTATTGTTCGTGTCGAAATGCGACAAGCACCGAGCAAATTTTCTGTTCAAAATGCGACGAGTATCAATGTATGACTGTACCTAAATTCTTTTTTTTTTTTATTTTTGCATGATGTTTTTCCATTTGTATTTAATTTTGCATGTTGATATGTTTTGCATGGCTTGTAGCTACTATTTTTTTTTTCTTTTCCCATCCTAGGCAGCAGTAGTAGCAAAGTCCCTATAGCTGTAGTATCCCCACAATCCCGTCACAAAACAGATATACATGTGAAAACTATTTTGTCTGTGTCATCCCAGAAAGACGAACAAGATCCACAGGATGTCGGAAGCCAACTTTCCCTGCTTAAACAAAGTTCTGTGTGAAAATCAAATGTCCAACAATTTTGATATTTGAAATTGGGTGTTGTGTCAGAAATGGAGATAAAATGATGTGCAATATGTATCTTATTGAAGTTTGAGTTACTCATGGAATAATAGTTCTATTCTATTGTCAAAGGTATTGAATTATATTTATAAATATATTTTAACGAATGTGTCATTTTGTGCATTAAATGAAAGCATTTCTTTGTAAAATTTTTTCTTAAATTAAATGTCCTGTTGTAGAAATCTTTTACTTCATTTTGGTTGTGATAGCAAATAGACTATTCTGGTTCAAGTGATGTATATATTTTTATTCTTGGACTATTATTTTGTAAACAAAATTACATTTATTTATTTCTGTAGGTGTAAATAGTAAATTTTTTTAAGTTATAAACTTTATAAATGCTTTACAACTTTGTGTAAATGTTCTATAAGGCCTACATTTTTGAGACACTATTTGTTCAGGTATTTTCAACATACTGACCAACGGGTATGTAATGCAACAATTTGGTTTTATTGGATTGTAATTATCGATAACATCTGTGTACTTAATTGCTTGATATGTTACTCATACATTCCTGCAGATCTTGAGGGGGGCACCTTTTAAAGAAAATTTATGTTGTGCATGTATAGAGAGATTCACTCGATCAATGGATGTTTGTTTTATTTTTATGAATATTGCTAATGCTTATATAAATATTATTTATTAATTGCTTTTTGATGTTTTTATAATGCTTTATGGCAGGATATCTTGTTATGCAATCAAGATTTTCTTTTATGTAAATAAAAATGCATTTACAAACACTCACTTGTGTGTAAATCTGCTGCCAATGACAGCAAATTTAAGAGAACTCTTACCTCTGTCTTTGTCAGTCAATTATTATGCATCAACTATTTCAAATTTCCATATATTCTTTCAAAAATATAATTTTATAGCTGTTCGAGTATATACCCATTTTCATTTAAAAGTGTTGGCAACTAGGATTATCCGATTTTTTATAATGTGAAATGTTTATAAAATAACATCTTTTGTGTTATAGGAAATATTACTCTCAAAATATAAAGATGGGAAAATATATTTGTTTAGAGCTCTTTGCTCACATTTAAAAAAATTAGAATTTCTTTAAATTTTTTTGAACAGTGATATTTGTTATCTACTGTCATGCAAAACCGTGGTATTTTATTGTCAAGAAAGTGTATCATTTTGAAAGAGAGAAAAAAAAAATTAGAGTAGTTGTGTACATATAAACTTTCAGCATAGAAGTTTGCTAACAGCATTTGCATATTACATAATGCTTTTTTTAAATTCCTTTGCAGCTCAGGATCTATTATTCTCTGAAATCTTTGTATCACATTAAATATTGTAAATATCAAAATATTTCTTCATATTAACTTATTTAAGGAACATTATAAATTTCTATGATTCATGGACCTTTCTGTTGATTAAATGATTTGAACAGTTAGTATATTCCTATTAGACTATGCCATAATACTAAAAAATTAAATTCAAAATATTTCTGAGAAAAATCAAAAAATTGCAATTAATATATATATTGCATTAATGGAGGAATAAACTATCAGTGACTATATGTGACTTTCAAAGATTGAAAGGCATGAGGACTCTTAAATTTTATATTTTCCATGTCTGTGTGCCATTTCTTCATCTTGCATCACTGTTAAACTTCTGAGGAATGGACTTTCACAGGTGTTCTTTCTTTCTCTTTTATTTTAAGGGGGGGGGGGCACTTTTTTAAAAATTTCCCGATGACAATATAAATTTCTCGATTTTGGATGTTATTTTCAAACATAATTTATCGGTTTGTATATTCTGCTAGCTTTGCTCTGGAAATGTGTTTATATAAGGCTTCTTGAATTTTGATTTAGTTTTAAAGGATATTTAAAACTTTTTCTAGATGCTTCTTAAAAATTCATTAATATTTTTCAGAAATTTTGAGACTAAGAAATAAATTGAAGATCCTGTACTACCATTATTTTGGGGTTTTATATGTGCTTCAGAACCAGCTAATAAATATTAAGGAAACATCTCAAAAATTTTCATTCGGTGTTCTTTAAAGGGCATTATTGAAAGTACTTAACACAGTGGCTTTGAGGGCATTTTCAGATTGTCTCCTTATACTCTTGTTCTCATAGGGGGGGGGGGGGGTTCTAATTTCTAAGGAAATTGTTAGGGGGGAAATGAGAGTGAACAAAATGATAGCTCAATAGAGGAAAGAAAAGCATAAAAATACTATATATAGTGTCAAGGTGTAATAGGTAATTGAAACCATATTATATATTCAATACAATAAGTCTAATGACATGAAAGATTTTGATATTGTTTTTTAAACATAATTATTTAATACGGAATATTGCAAATATAGGGTATAATGTCATTATCAGAAACGTGTAAAAAGCATTGCAAAGTGAGTTGAAAACATATTTTTCCTAGATTCCTTAAAATATTGTTTTTGGCTTCTTTACTTTCCAGAAATGTGTATGAACTTTGTTTTGTATAGTTTGAGAGCCTATTTATGTGAGCTTCTTCATGAGTTTGTTGGAAAGTGTCAAGATTTGGGGTGCCTGGAATTGTGCACAAACTAGAAGAGAACTCTGCAGATGGAATATATATATCTGTGAAAGTCCTTTCTCTTAATGTTCTCTCATTTTTGAATATTATGCTACTGGCATCATGCTGGAATTAAGAATGTTGGATAATTTTGTATATAAAAGTTTTTATAAAAGCGATGTGGAGGAAGTGTGTGTGCTCATGCACTTAAAGAATCCTTCTTCAAAAGTATATTAAGTGAAGTCAGTCTCATCAAATCTATTTGTCATTAGTGTATCATAAATTTAAGGAATATTTTTTTTATATTTTTTTGCTTCTGATGTGAGAATTTTTTAAATGTCACTGAGGAGTACTTGCTGTGTATCAGTATTGTATTTTAAATTAAAGATTAGATATTTAGTACTTTTGTTTCCATTTCATTTCATTTTTGCTTTTATGACTTTTAATATTTTTAATGATCGCTGACAATAAAGTCGAATGGAATCATCGAAGGATTATTTCTTAAATTTTTTTTTTCAACGTGCAAATTTTAATTTAAAAAATTTTGCCACTGTGTATAAAGGCATTTTTAATTTAGATCTCTGCTTTAAAAGTGAAATATTTAAATACTGACAGCTTCTATAATGATGTAAGTAAAATGGATGTGTATTGGCTACTTTTTAAGCTTTTATCCAAAAAATGGGATATTTTTAAAATTTAGCTTGTTTTCTTCATACCTCAACTGAGGGGAAAAAATCATTTGTCATGGTGTAAATTGCAAATTTATCCATTAAATAGAAAAAAGAAAAAAAAGAATGTGTATAAAAGTTCAGTGTTCTATTGTGTTGGCAGTAGGGTTGCCAACTTTTTCTGGGACAAATAGCTCAAAACTGAACATCATCATCATTATCAGTCAGCCATTACCTAGTTTTCTGAGGAAACTTTTTATGTATAAAATTAAAATACGGTTTTTTAAAATTTATTTTTTACATTTTTTTATTTTAACTATTATAGAAACATAATTATATGTAATTAGAATAATAAAAATTTTAAATCTTATAATAACAAATTTAACGTTATATTTTTATGGGTTTTTCCACTATTTTCTCTCACCTTTTGCTGCAATCACCAATAGTTTCGCAAGTGAGTCCGTATTTAAAAAGTTCGCAAATTCTGCACACGATTCACTATTCAGTCGTATTTGCAATTCCGCCTTCACTAAGTCTATATTCATGTTATGCCTGGCCTTCGTCCACACTCTGTTTATGTGACTAAATACTCTCTCATTACTCGCAGGGATGGACAAAATGAAAGACACAATTTTCACCAGCTCGACCGATTTTTCGTGCTTTTTGAAATACTCTGCCCATAGTTTGTCATTGCAATCACCATCTGTGCTATCACCGTGTACTTCCTGATCTTGTAAATAAATATCGCGGAAACTTTCATTTTAGTCTGTGACGTTCACGCTACCTGTCGGATTACTACGACGTCACAATGTTCAACGGATTTACAAGATGTCAATTTCAATTAAAAAAATAAAAAATGGAATAGTTTCCGCTACATTCCGGGACAATTTAGCATTCATCAGGGACAGCGATTCCAATCCGGGACAGTTGGCAGAGAAGCAGTGTAACTATTTCCTTCATTTTTAGAGATATTGTAAGGAAATCTAGTATGCCAAGTAAACTTTTAAGAACATTTCGCCCAGGACCACCAGAAAAGAAACTGCTGTTTATTTCTACTATAATAGCATAGTTGTGTTACTTTGACGGACGTTGGATACTCAAAAGATAGAGTAAACAATTGGGCCATTGCTGTTTTTTCCAGGCGTGACGTCACAGCATAGTGTACTTAGCGTAAGTGATATAATTTGTTTGTCTTTGAATTTTGCCACAGCCTCCTGAAATCATCTTCCTAATGCTATATATAAAATTGAATAGTCAGCGGAAACACAATTTAAGAATTTACATGGCTTCTCGTACCGCGGAGGTATATCTATGAAGAAACTATATCGAGATCAGAAGCGGTTTTCAAAATTTTTAGAAGTACAGTAACCACCGCTTATAGTGATCAGTGGTTATAAGAATCAATATCGCAAAAACAAATGTATTATTTCCATGTTAAAATTTCCGCTTTAAAGAATCAATCCACCGGTTATAAGAATCAGTTTGCAATCTTCGCCTTCCTTTCATTTTTCAAAAAAATGCCACTTGAACTCTCAAAAGGTACGAAATTCTTTCTTAAGTTTTTGAAAAGAAAGATTGATAAAACTTTGGGGTGGAAAACAGTCGTAAAATACATTCCTTTAGACATAACATAAGAGTTTCTCCTTATACGTTTTTGCTAAACACTGTCTTATTAGCTTTACCCAGGGGCATCTAACCCGCCCGGGTCCGATTTCACTTTTCTCCAGACAGGCACTCCTCTTTTCCCACCACTTACTTCCTGGTTGCGGATTTCTGGACCCTGAAACACATAAATCTTCCGCGAAGTGTCCACCATCACTGACGCAAACAGGACAGTGGATTCAGCACTTCAAACTGTGAAACGTAAACGGATCCATTAATATCTGCTGAATCAGATGAACCAGATGCTGAATCAAAACGTTTCACGGTTTGATTCAGAATCAAACCGTGAAACATAAGCTATAAAGTGAATCTTCGTCTGAGACTGTAATAAGCATACGTCGCTAGTATTCACTTTAGTTTTCTAACAAAATTGCCAGTTAGTGTTAGAACTTTTTGATAGTCGAATTCAAATATGATAAAAACAAAGTTTTTCTGAAAAACAGAACTTGTTAATTAGATATGATGCTCTTCCAAAGTGTAGTCAAAGAGAAGCTGCCTCTTGTTGATTGTATAATCATGTGTTGTTACTTATAGGTCTAGAAATTGAGTTATAGTATTTAATTAGAAATTGAGTATTTTTGAAATTATAAAAAATAATTTTAATAAATGATAAATAACGTAAATTAAAGAGTATTTAATGGTAAATTATGTATATATGTGCCTGTGTGTTTATATATATGTACAAGTATATATTTGTATATGTGTGCCTGTCCAAAGGGAAGTTTCGGTTATAAGAATCAAAAACAGTAATAACAAACGTGATTCTTATAAGCGGAAATCACTGTACTTGTTAAATCGTACTTCAGTTGCTCAGCGTGATATCGGCTGCTTTTTAAAATTTCCCTAAATTTATTATCATGGAATTATACCGCAATGGTACTATTAATGAATATTTAGTAACAACTATAAAATTAAGCTATTTACACTTTTACAACATTTAAGAATTTTTCTCGGAGGTCTGCTCGGTCAAAAAATACAAAGGTCGGCCCACATGAATGCCGTTTATTTATGGTCCAACCACGGTAACATGTCAGCGAAGTATGGAAACGAATTTCAGTCGTTTGAAAATGAGCGTACACAATAAGTTGAGCTGTAATAGTGTCCAAAACGCGCTTCAGCTAATGATAGATGTTGTTTTCCTTGTGTCTGTTGAAACCTTTCTCAGATCGTTGCTGTGTCATTCATCAGAATCATCAGACAAATGGGATAACTACGTTATATAGGCCACGCCTTCCAACGTAGGCTTGCATAGAAATGACCAGAGTAAAGGTGAAAAGAGATATGTTGGATTTGGATCCGGGGAGTGGCTTGAGAAAAGGAAGTTTAATGTGGTAGATAAAGCGATGCTCATGGGAGCAAAGTAAAAAATAAATAGGAAAAACTTAAAAATAAGAAAAACTTAATAAATTAAAGCTCACTGCTTACCAAAGTAAGAGTAAGGTTACAAAAAGTAAAGAAAAAATGAAGTTTAAAAATAATTAAGAACAGAGAACGGCTCTTGGCCGTCTTCTGTTAGCAGGTTCGGCAGGGTCATAATTGGCGAGATTTAAAAGGAGTTCATTATCAATAGAATTATGGAAGTTAGTAGTTAAATTTTTGAGGAAATTTGGAATAGTAAGGAGGCCAAGCTCCTCGTGGATTTCAGCATTCCTGAAATACCACGGTGCGTTAACAATTTGTCGAATAGTAATATTTTGTGCTACTTTAAGCTTTTTAATATGAGAATCTGCTGCGTATGACCATGCTGCGGGCTAAGGGCCTGTAGCCGAAGCGTTAAAGTATTGAAATATATTCAACCAATGACAAACCTCCAAACGATTAGCAACGAAATTTTTAACGCCTATGATTGGTTTATTTCCGTCTCAACGCCATCTTTCCTTTTTCGCTTTCGCTATGTGAACAGGCTCTTATCCTCTTACGATATTGGTGCAGTAATAGCTTCCCCCAACCCCCTTCTACTGGGACAGCAGCAATTTCCTGGCTAACTGTAAAGTTCTAGAACTAAAATCGGGGCATTTTTACTCAAGAACTGCAGTGTGGATTTTAAATCTTACCTCATTCCGAGCAGTAAGTGGCTTCTTTTAGTTCGAAGACATCAGTGGTGCTGAGGAAAATATCGTTCTTTGGGTTGAGATGATAACTTTTTGCTATTTTTCTCTCATAGTCCTTTCCTCCTACAGTCTCTGCTCAAATGTTGGGTTTTGAATAAATCCTAGGATATCAAAGGTATTTGAAATTGCCTTGTCATCTAGTAAAATTCCCTTATTCACAAAAATTCCTCCAATCCGTAATAGTATGGTCGCTATTAAAATTTAACTTCGTCTTGATCATTATTATAATGTTTTTATTAACTCGCTTTCTTGTTTGTATGTTTGTCCAGTACAAATCTTGCAATCGATTTTTCACTCACTTCCCGACTAGCTAGACACTTGAAACTTTTAGAATACGATGACAGTGCATTTTTTAAATACTTTTAGCCATCTTTAAGCAGATTTTTACCATGTGTTTTATTATTTTCAGTTAATTTTGTTTTGTAGACTGGTGCAGCCATCTGTCGGCCGGGAACGAAAAGTTAAACGAAAATTAACTTCCAATTAACTTCATTTTCTTTCAAGTTGATGGGATAATTCATCAAAAAATTCTAAAAAAGTATTTATTAATACATAGAATTGCCAAGTTTATACGATTCAAAAGAAAATTTAAAAACATGGTATATAAAAA
Organism: Dolomedes plantarius; assembly: GCA_907164885.2. Classification (NCBI taxonomy): domain Eukaryota; kingdom Metazoa; phylum Arthropoda; class Arachnida; order Araneae; family Dolomedidae; genus Dolomedes; species Dolomedes plantarius. Next base: position 125,377,701 of record OU015503.1, read on the forward strand.
GTTCTTTTTATCTTGTAGTTATTAAATCGATTGTCGGGGAAGAAGAGGAAAAACTGTTGTTCTGAAGACTATCAGGTTGCCCACTAGTATCGACGACCATTCTGACTTCTAGGTCAGTGTTTTCCAACCTTTCTCAGCTGGCGACCCACCTTTCCTTATCGGAATACCTCCACGGTCCATGGTGGAGTACAAAACCTTATTTGTATCGTATCCCTTCCTATATAAGGGGTATAAGTCATGGCAACTATTTTTTTTCTTGTAGATATGTGAACGGATCACAAACGTATATGTGTCGTGTGGAAGTTCTGCAGGCATAGTGTGTATGCAGAACAACAGATGGCTCTGTGATAGCTGGTAGTAGCGCAGCGAGGGCTCTGAAATCAGTCAGTTGGTGAGTGTCGTGCGAGATGGAAGTAACCCGTGTTGAGCAGCCCGCTTACATCAAAATAGCCGTTCTCCGAGGGAAAAATGCGATGGAATGTCACAGTGAATTAGTAGAAGCGCTTGGGAATAATGCCCTACCATATCGTACAGTAGCACGGGCAGGGGAATACATTGAGGGTCTTTAGGCCCAGGTTTGTCATGTCAACTTTATGTGTACTGTGTTATCATTCTTTTGCACGGTGAAGGCCATATTGCCCTGTATACTACCGTAATAAATTGGTGCGTTACGATATTTCAGTGCTATTCATTGTCCACACATGTAGTTAAGACCTTGTCCTTTCGTCTGTATATGTCACATTTTCCAACCGGACTGGTATCTTCAAGAAAAAAAATAGTTGCCATGACTTATACCCCAACCCTAGTGTATATGCTTTTCATAATTCAAATATCGTCAAGCGATATGTGGTGATGTTGATGTATTGAACACTCCTAAATAAAAGTGAAACAGAATGCTAAGTGATAAAAACAGTATTCGCAGGTTTAATGTTAGAATAGATCACTTATAAGAGCATGTGTTACATTTAAAGTTTTCTTTATATTAACCCCCTACCTGTGAAAAATGCACCCAAAATTGAAAAAAGAAAAATCCTGCCTAATTTTGTGCATTATATCAATAGAAAGGTTAAAAAAATGGTCATTTTTTAAAAACACAAAATTTTAAATGAAATAACTACTATAATTATTTGACACACGTGAAAAATTGATAGATATTTTATTCAAACGTTTTCAATTATTGCAAAATAAATCAAATGGCTTGGTAATTTTAAAGCTAAATATTGTAAACTAATGTTAAACAATACAACATGATTTTGAATATGCGAATTCCACAAATCCTTTACATACAAAAATATGGCACTGCACACAAGCCCACATCGCACTCTTTACTTTACAATAAATTCGGTATCTGAGCCCGAAGAACCTAAAAGATACTCATCATTGGCGACTGAATCAGACATTGCAAATCAAACTTCTGCAAAAACAAAATTTTGTTATAAAATTCAACAAAAAGGACAGAGTGGTTATTACAAATTCCGACTAACAGTGCGAAACACTCATTTGCGTCTTTAGAACTCACCACAACCCCACAAATGAAATAAATGATGGACAAATACCGCCATCTATTGTGAAAATAGTAAAACTCCATTCGAAAGGAAAACGTACATCACGGAAAAGAACCACTTAAGTTTTCTCCTGCCCGAACTCAGTTCGTGCATTTCAAATATGGCCCATTTTCGTTGCCCGAACACAGCTCGGGCCGCACTGATAAGGGGTTAAAGGATAAAAATGTAAACTTTTAAAAAGTACTTGATTAAAAAATTTTAGCCTTCAAAGCATCAACGATTAATTTTTAAGTGACTATTTATGTTTAAAAAAATTATTATTTTTACATAAGTTTTACTCATATATTAAGTAACTGATGTACTTACTACAAATGTACCACAAATTTTTCTTTATTGAAAATCCATGTAAACGAACTAAAATTACGTACCGTAAAATATCGAGTATAATAAGCATTTTTTTTTCACATTTTAGTCCGCAAAATTGAGGGTGCGTATTATACTCGTGTACAAAAACCCCCCATAGTTTTAAACTTTGGATAAACGAATGTACAGCAGCTGTAAGGCTTGTTTCATACTGGGAATATACATTCGCGAAACAGAGAGCGAAGTGTAGGGGAAAGCAGTGATTTATTGATCCGTCGCCGAGGAAGCTTTATGGCGTCCCTCGTCCCTTTGTTGATTCGTACTCAGACCGCTCCGGAGAGCGGTTTTTAAGACGAATGATCAAAGCGACGAAATGCTTCCCCCACGTTAAGGGGGGGGGCTAATCGACACCAAAATGTGTCAAGAGGCGACAGGGGGAGCTTATTCGCGTATTTGTAGCTGTAGCATCACACACGATTTTTATCGCCTGTCGTTTAAACGATGCCGTCCGACATTTAGCCGACGACGACACGAAAGTGGATCTTTTTCACACCCGGCTGTCGTGTAACCGACATCTAGCCGAGCCGACACGCGTTCAGACGCGCGTAATATGAAATAAAAAATATGGTGTGTTTACAGTCGAGCCCCGTTATAACGAACTTCAAGGGACTAAAGGTTTTGTTCGCTATATCCGAACCGTTAAGAAAAATGCTAGAATTCCCAAAATGCGTAACTCATTAGTTGCAATGTGTATTCAATAATGGTGTATTAAAAATAATAAAATCTATTAAATATGGTCATTAATGAATTAAATCGACTAAAATCGATTACATTAAACTGGCACAATACTAATTAAATTACGTACAATAGAAGAAAACGGCGGGACCAAAATTTTCGTTCGTTATATACCGGATTCGCTATAACGGGATTCGACTGTATTGGTTTTCAGTGTATTTCATTGTATTTTGAGTGCATTAATTGATGATATGTTTTTACTATATTCACTTAATGAGAAAATTAATGTGTTTTTAACAGGGTGTATAGAAATCAGGATTTTTTTTTTAAATAAAAAAAATCAGATTTTATTATTTTAATCGTGATTTTTTTTATATTTCAATTTTATGTAATATAAACTATTATATATACCATAGATTTAATATTATATACTATACTACCATATAACTAATGCAGGAAGTAAACATTTTCAAATTCAAACATTGCTGATCATCGTCAATAAAATAATTTTTAGTAATTTAAAAACAAAACATGAAATAAAAGAAAAACATTCAATAACTTAATGGTTTGAAACTAAAAATTGAAAAAGAAGATAATTTTATTTCGTCATCTACAATTATCAAAATATTTAAAAATGAGTAAGTTTTATTTAAACATAAACACTAATTTAGCTGCCTTTTCTACACCTAATTGGTTTCGCAATCCCAGCAGTTGTTCCTTTTGCAGTATTATATCACACTCTTTCTCATCCATACAGTTCCTTAGGATTCCCCCGCTGTAAGGTATTTAAGGATTTTAAAGCTTTTTTATCAAACAAAGTTCCATTAAAAGGAGGAGAGAGAGCACAATGAATTTTAGTAAAATGTTTAATAAGGCGGTATCTCCATACTTTTCTTTATTGGTCTTTCATTTATTGTTAAACATTCCACTTCATAATTATTCTCCAAGAGTACGATTGGTTGTCTGATTTATTCTCAGAAACAAATCTGGCCAATCAAGATAAAGTAAGTGTACTATCACAGTGTCAAGATTGATAAGTAAAGTAGACCAATACACACAATGGAAAAATTTCCAAGAAGCAAATGAGTTATACAGGGAGTAAGTTGAATTATATGAGTGAGATGCAAGATATACATAAAATTCTTTCTTTCCTGTTTATATTTAAATTAAATACCCTTAGGAAAATATACAAAAAAAAAATGTTCAAAGAAATGCATGAAATAATTTTTTTGATTAAAATCGATGATTTCTTAAAAAAAATCATTCGATTTAAATCATGATTTTAATGACTGGTTTTAATCATTTGGTTAAAATCATTTTCCCCCTTTCCTTATAGGATTCTTGTGTTTATCCCATAAAATAGGACGATCATGAAATAGTGTAATCAGTGCTTCAAGATTAACTTCTGCCATGATAAAAAACTTTGAACTGATTTTGTCATGTACTTATATGTCCTTACTTATAATATTCATATTTGTGGCAACAGATATTCATGCTAGGTTTAGGCAACAGTCGTTGTCAGTTGGAGAATAAACATGCTTGTATAACTAATAACGTGTGTTATCTGATTATTCTAGTAAATATAGTAAGGTAGTTATGTATCAGATACATAACATTGGCGACGAGGAATAAAACAAAAGTACTGTTTGGTAAAAAACTTCCAATTCCGTAGATAAGTTTTCGTTTCTTTTCCTGACTCACGAAGCTCCCACGTGGTTTAAAAATGTCGAACTCGGAACATAAAGGGTATCATCCCCATACTGGCAAAATGCCAGCATATAATGAAAACGATTGTTTTGAAGAGTATCTACTTGAGATTGAATTTTATTTTGAAGCCAACAGAATCGAAAGTGACAATGACAAACGGGCCACACTGCTTACCTAAAAATATTTTCTTTTTCGGATGATCTGTAGGTAAAGATAAATGAAAGCAAAATCCGTTCCGTTGTTTAATTAATCTGTGGAGTATTTATCTCCAAACAACAAAACCAGGAAACAATCGTATCGACTGCAAACTACACGTGCCGGCTAGATGTGTACTGCGCCATTCATCCCTTCCCCCTATTCATTAACCTTTTTACCGGTCAACGTTTCATAATCTTACAGCGGCCCGCGAACGTTGATTGTTTATATTTTAGATTGTTTTGATTTAATAATTTTCATTTAAACATGCCTTCAAAATAAAATACAGTTGCACCAAAAAAATGAATATAACATTTTAACTCAGTAGAAAGCTAAATCAACGAGAATCCTGAGCTTGTTTCTTTGCAACGAGACGGTTCCATCTGCGGGTAATGACACCCGAAGTGTGTTACTTATGTCCAGTTTATTCCGTTGTTTTGTTTTGGTTGCTGTCACTGCAGAAAACCCCGAGGTGGTCGGACATGGCAATAGGGATTTAAGTGCTGTTATGGCAATCTCGGGCTATTCCGCCATGACTTTAATCCAGGACACCGGCAGAGTTGTTGTCTCGAACGTAGTTTTAAAGTCGCCGCCATTTGTAATCTCCAGCAGTTGGTGTTCTTCTTGCAGAGACATGCTAGATTCGCCCGATTTGTTGACAAATGGGTTCCTTACCAGTTCGTGGGTCTTTTGTGGTTGGGAAGTAGCGCTCGAACTCTTTTAAAAGCAAAGACAAGTGATCGTGCACCAACTGGGAGAATGCATGTTCAGGCTCAGTCTCCCCCACTAATCTCTGAAACATGCCTCTGCTCACGCGCCGTCCCCGCAACTCCAATTTGGTTTCAAATGCAGCTACTTTGTTTGCCAACTTAAAAACAGTTGTCATTTTCCCTTGAGTTCGTTGAACAGGCTGAATATGTCACACAGGTAAGTCAGTTTTTTTTACCCATATCTTGTCAAGAGGGGACGGGGGAGCTTATTCTACACATACGTGAATAAGTCCCCTCTTGACACATTTTGGGGTCGATTAGTCCCCCCTCCCAACGTGGGGGATGTTTTTCGTCGCTTTGATCATTCGTCTTAAAACCGCTGTCCTGAGCGGCTGAGGACGAATCATGAAAGGGACGAGGGACGCCCATAAAACCTCCCTCCGGCGAGGGGACCAATAAATCACTGCTTTCCCCTCCACTTCGCAGTATAACGGTGGCACGAGGACGCTTGTCGTGGCTCCCTTACTTGTGCTCGTTGTGCGTAAATTGCGATGACAGCCATCCGGCCTATTCTAGGTCTTGCATGAAGTGGTCAACGGAAAAGGAAATTCACTAATAAGATACACTCTGAAGCACGGCGAATTGTTTACTCTTGGACGGTCGCATGCATCAGTCGGCATGCAAACCGATCCTATTCCAGCAATGCTGAAGCCTCTGACCCCTGTGCTATCTCAGCCGACACCAACCCAATCAGTTTCTTTATCAAGTAAAAACAAACCATCCCGAAATTCTGAATATCTAGAATCGGAATCCAATAGAAATAGAACCATTCGCGCTCTGCCACAAAAATATAAGAAAACCAAAATAACTGTTGAACAACGCAATAAACCTGGTTTATCAAGCAAACGAAAAGATCCAGAATTACAAGATAAATAGAACTTTTTATATACCATGTTTTTAAATTTTCTGCTGAATCCTATAAACTTGACAATTCTATGTATTAATAAATACTTTTTTTTTTATGAATTATCCCATCCACTTGAAAGAAAATGAAGTTAATTGGAAGTTAACTCGCGTTTAACTTTTCGTTCCCGTCCCGGCCGACAGATGGCTGCACCAGTCTACAAAACAAAATTAACTGAATACGAATTCAAATATGCTCAAAGGTGGCTAAAAGTATCAAAAGAATGCATTGTCATCGTGTTCCGAGCTATTCTAAGTGTTTCGAATGTCTAGCTAGTCGTGAAGCGAGTTAAAAATCGATCGCAAGATTTGCACTGGACAAACACACACACAAACAAGAAAGCGAGTTAACCCTATCACTGTATCGTTTCGTAATATACCCTGCTGTAACCTGGGGTCCACGCGGACCCCATATTGTAATTTACATATTTTACACGATTTACATCACATGAAAGTTAATTTTGAATTCATTTAATTATCTTATAAATAATTAACGATTACTCAGATATCTTTTAAAAAATTTTATTTATAAAACTAAGAACATAATAATTTTACGATCATATTTATAGATTCGTTCTGCATTTCTAAATGTTCGCTGGATATACCTCACAAATGGTCTTCTGATTTTCCGGGCAACACGGTATATGGGAATAAGTACATCGGGTCTTTACTTTTCTATCCAAAGAACGTGCACATAACTGGTACCGTACCCTTTTATTTTGTTCTTGAACTGGGTCCTGTAGCTGAAGCATGTAGTGTCGGAATTTCAATCCCCAAAGATTTCGATGAATGATGAACTCCAGGCTGCAGCGATTGAACGTTCTGAAGAAAGTTCTGAATGAGGTTATTGACCAGCTCTCTCCGAAGGTCTTTCAGGAGCAGTCGACGTCGATGGCGCTTCCCAGATTCCCAATCTGGATATTTCAAAATCCAAATTATGCATCCAGCAACAGCTGCGCAGTCGAGCATGTAGGACCAGAAGACCATAGGTCAACGGCGTATTTTTCGCTTCCATGTGTACAATCTGCATAAATGGTCAAAGTTGTCAACTCCAGATTTTGTTGCGTTGTAATGAGTAATAATATCTGGCATATTGTCTTTCTCCTCAATGATGTTTTTGTCATGATGCATGGAAGATAGCAAAATGACTGTCTTTCCTTTCTTTGGAGTGTAGCTAACTAAAGTCAGTTGTTTATCAAAACAAAAGATAGAAGACTTCCCTTCACGCTGACGATTTGGTAGCAACTCTTGTGGGAATTCTTTTCGATTTTTTCGAATTGTTCCAACCACTGTGGTTATCATAGCTAGTAGGTTCTCTGCTAACTGACGTTGGTGAAGTAATTGTCCATGGTAAGGTTTCGTCCTTTGTTCTTCCAAGGGTCAACTAATCGCCTGACGAGATCACAAACATTGTTTGCTCCAACAGCAGTACCAGGTTGTCGTCCAACATACACTTCTCCTTTCAAAAGAAACGAAGTGGTGGAATCACAGCACCAAAATATTTTGTTTTAATACTTTCCGGGTTTGCTCGGTATGTACTGTCGAAATCTGCAACGACCACGAGTTGCCACTAATTACTCATCGACTGTCAGATCTTTTCCGGGCTTGTTATATTTCGCCAGATTTTCGAGAAGCTTTTGCCAGACATCCTGACAGGCAGCTAGTTTATCTACCTCTAGTTTTTGTTCCTTTGTTGCATCATTGTGAAACCGGCAGAAATGAAGCAAATTTTGGAAACTTCGCATAAACATTGTAGCACGAAATATCAGCCTTCCACTGTCCAAACACCACATTTCTTCTAACTTTCGTTCGCAGATTTGTATACACCACCGAGTAAGAGTAATCCAATAAAAGCGTACAGTTCTAGTTCATCAGTTTCAGTCCACTTCTCCTGATTTGCCGGATTGGCTTGATTCCAAGTTGCAATCACTTTTTTAGCCCTTCTATTAGTCTCTCGGACAATAACGTTGATCATTTCAGATGTTATAAACATTTTTAGTGAATCTAATTTATCAGATACATTCTTGGCATCTCCTGCTAATCCACTATTCTCTCGTAAAATATTAGTTGCCAAAGTTTTACCGAATTACTTTTTTCTGTGGTTCACTTACGTCCTGACGGCGATTCAAAAGTATGTGCTAGATTCAACAGATGGGTGAATCGAGCTCTTTTACGAGGTAGAGATTGCTGGCCAGTATACTCGTTACCTTCCTATTCACTATCGGTTTCAATGTTCGGATCTTGAATATTCACGTCACTCTCTTTAGACTCAGATGATTCACCGAAGCTATCTATACCTACATCGTTTTCACTATCACTTTCTTGTATCATGCGTAAAGCATCTTCTATCGAAACTCTTTGTCGCGACATGTTGCGGCTTCGAATAAGAGCTCTCAACTGACAAGCGCGCAACGAGAAAAATACAAACACAGATGTCGCATCACCTAGCGCCATCTGTCGGATTCTGGGAATAACATTGTTGTGAAACAAAAAATTTTGGACCTTGCTATTAATACGTATTATCAAAAACACGTCATTCTTCCTAGCTATTTTTCGTTCTTTTTTAATGTGTCCAATAGTTCTCAGACACCCAGCATAACGCTGGGGTCCGTGCGGACCCCAGGTTACAGAAATGTGACATATATGTTTCAAATTTAAAAAAACCAAACAACCCCTGATATTTATGCAATTAAATTTTTACCCTGTGTTACACACATGTTAAGATGAGATGTCACTGGCTTAGACCACTCAAAGTACGATATATATTTTTTGGCAACTAGTTAAAAGTGCCTGGAGTCCGCGTGGACCCCAGGTTACAGTGATAGGGTTAATAAAAAGATGTAAAAAAATAATATTCAAGCCTCCTCTCACGACATGCTACAGATCTATACTTTCAGTATCTCTGATACAGATGAGATAAAATCTGATGACATTCCATCTCTTGCCTCTCAACCTGCAGGGAGAGGTCACATTTTCTAGTACTCGACTCCAATCTGGATGGGGGTTTCCCTACCCAGAGGTATCGGCTTTTATCAGATTCGCTCTCGCCTGTTTAGCACTTTTGTATTTAATTTCTGTTGTCATATTTAAATTGTATTGTTTTATATCAGTGCTATCTTCTCCTTTTATATGACTTTTTTTTTCCTAAATTTTATTTTTTGGCTCTGTTATAGTAGTTTTTAGTATCCGACTTATATGACAGTGTTTATTACCTGTATTATATGACCGTTTTTAATCACCTGTGCGTGGGGCTGTCCTTGATATCTGCTATTTTTGACTGATTTTATCACCGTCTACATATCAGTGCATCATTTTTTTTTTTATCACCTACTCCATCATTGTTCTTATCACCCTTTGTCTATCTCTGTCTTACATGTGTCTTTTACCTTTCTGAGATTCATTGGTTTTTACTATGTTCTAAAGTTTTAAACTTTTTTATTTTACTCTGGTTTTACATGGTTGTGTCATACCATGGTTGTTTTGCTTCACGATGGGGGAAAATCAATTCTGCTGTAACTGCTAGATTGTAAAAACGTCTTTTATATTCTTAAGTGTTTTGCCTTAAAAACGTGCACCCTGGTTTAGTAATTTTTTTAAATAGCTATGTATGTGCAAGGTTTGGTTTTCTACCACGTGTCTGGCATAGCATGTCCTTATTGAGACCTTCTGCGATTAAAAACACACCTGCCTACCTACCTTTCATCTATCATCTACATATATAAAACAGTTCCTTAACTGACTGACTGACATACAACGCACAGACCAAACCGCTGGACCTGAAGGGCTGACATTTTGCATGGCGATTCTTCTTATAATGTAGGGGTGCACTAAGAGAGATTTTTGAAAAATTATTCTTAGATTTTTTTAAAATTAAATTTTTAAGCTGTTTTTGTAACTTTTTTTTAAGTTTGCATTTAAAATAATAATTGGAGGGTTATAAAATTTATATCGCGAGAAAGATCCTAAAAATGCCTTTGAAAAAGAAATCTTTTTCGAATCTTTACCTCCATTTTCTGATTTTTGGTGAATTTTTAAAGATTCAGTTTTAGAATTTAATTTATTAAATGCCGATCGCGTGATTTCTTTTTCTGGTACAATAAATAAATTTATCGTGACGTGCGTAACAACGAAATAGACAAAAAAAATATTTTTTTTCTTGCTAATGCGGCAGACTATGGGACATTATCCAAAAAAATATTAAAATTCAGTAAAAGATATGTTCCTCAAACTGTACTATATGAACTGTACTATATTCTTTAGTATGTCCTATTATATTTAATTTGAATATTTTCTTCTACATTATTTTGACTATAAAAATATCCCTTACGGTTTTTTTAGAAATATATTTGTTTTTTTACACCAATTTCATACATTGATCGTTGTATTTATTATAAATATATTTTTTTGTTTTTGTTTTGGCATTAATTGCATACATTGACAGTTGTATTTAATTTGAATGTACTCCGTGGCGAAGTGCGGGTTTTCAGCTAGTTTTTTATATAAATTTCATGCCTTTTTTTTTTTGTATCTCCTTCATGAATGATTGTTTTTATCAACGTCATATACCTTTGTTGCTCTCCCCTTCATCTTTCATTGTCTTTATATTCGTTTCACGTATTTAAAGTCTCTAATCACTATGCTTGTAATATATAAATTCTCCTTTTTTTATCTTGCTTACCTACCCAAATCAACCAACCCACCTTTATCTATATATATAAAACAGTTCCGTGACTGACAGATAACTCACATACCAAACCGCTGGACTGTGCGTTGCTGACATTTTGCATGGCGATTCTTCTTATAGTGTAGGAGTGCAGTAAGAAAGATTTATAAAAAATTCTTACATTTTTTAAAATTAAATTTTCAAGCTGTTTTTGTAACATTCTTTAACGTTTGCATTTAAAATAATAATCCGAGGGTTATAAAATTTATATCAAGAGAAAGATCCGAAAAATTCCTTGAAAATGAAATCTTTTTCGAATCCTCCATTTTCTCATTTTTGGTGAATTTTTAAAGATTTTTAGAATTCAATTTATTAAATGCTGATCACGTGGTTTTTCTGTTTGTGGTACTTTAAATCAATTTTGCGTAACGTGCATAACAACGAAATAAACCGACAAAAAAAAATATTAAAATACAGTGAAATATAAAATTTAACCACTAGACTCATTGAGATGGAAGTTTTCTAAGAATTTAATTCAAATGAGCATGTTTTATGGATATTTAACATACAAATCAATTGCATACATTGACCGTTGTATTTAATTTAAATGTACTCCGTAGCTATTACGGAAACACAGGAATCCAGCTAAATTCTAAAAATGAATCTTTAAAAATTCACCAAAAATCAGAAAATGGAGGTAAAGATTCGAAAAAGATTTCATTTTAAAGGAATTTTTAGGATCTTTCTCGCGATATAAATTTTATAACCCTCAGATTATTCTTTTAAATGCAAACTTTAGAGAATGTTACAAAAACAGCTTAAAAATTTAATTTAAAAATATCTAAGAATTTTTCTAAAATCTTTCTTAGTGCACCCTTACACTATAAGAAGAATCGCCATTCAAAATTTCAACCCTTTCAGTCCAGCAGTTTGGTCTGTGCGTTATCTGTCACTCAGTCAGTTACGGAACTGTTTTATATATACAGTAACCACCGCTTATAGTGATCAGTGGTTATAAGAATCAATATCGCAAAAACAAAAACAAATGTATTATTTCCATGTTAAAATTTCCGCTTTAAAGAATCAATCCACCGGTTATAAGAATCAGTTTGCAATCTTCGCCTTCCTTTCATTTTTTCAAAAAATGCCACTTGAACTCTCAAAAAGTACGAAATTCTTTCTTAAGTTTTTGAAAAGAAAGATTGATAAAACTTTGGGGTGGAAAACAGTCGTAAAATACATTCCTTTAGACATAACATAAGAGTTTCTCCTTATACGTTTTTGCTAAACACTGTCTTATTAGCTTTACCCAGGGGCATCTAACCCGCCCGGGTCAGATTTCGTTTTTCTCCAGACAGGCACTCCTTTTTTCCCACCACTTACTTCCTGGTTGCGGATTTGTGGACCCTGAAAAACATAAATCTTCCGCGAAGTGTCCACCATCACTTACGCAAACGGGACAGTGGATTCAGCACTTCAAACCGTGAAACGTAAACGGATCCATTTTGCTGAATCAGATGAACCAGATGCTGAATCAAACGTTTCACGGTTTGATTCAGAATCAAACCGTGAAACGTAAGCTATAAGGTGAATCTTCGTCTGAGACTGAATAAGTATACGTCGCTAGTATTCACTTTAGTTTTCTAACAAAATTGCCAGTTAGTGTTAGAACTTTTTGATAGTCGAATTCAAATATGATAAAAACAAGGAAAACTCTTAGTTTTTCTGAAAAACAGAACTTGTTAATTAGATATGATGCTCTTCCAAAGTGTAGTCAAAGAGAAGCTGCCTCTTGTTGATTTTATAATCATGTGTTGTTACTTATAGGTCTAGAAATTGAGTTATAGTATTTGTTTAGAAATTGAGTATTTTTAAAATTATAAAAAATAATTTTAATAAATGATAAATAACGCAAATTAAAGAGTATTTAATGGTAAATTATGTATATATGTGCCTGTGTGTTTATATATGTACAAGTATATATTTGTGTATGTGTGCCTGTCCAAAGGAAAGTTTCGGTTATAAGAATCAACCGCTTATAAGAATCAAAAACAGTAATAACAAACGTGATTCTTATAAGCGGAAATCTCTGTATATAGATTAATGGGATTCCTGAAATGGCTATACAAAAATGCACTCGGGAAATAAATGGTACTCACTTCGGCGGACAGCGATTCTGTTATGTTGTAGGATTTCTTCTCTTTGGTTGCCCTAAATTTGTTTATATGGAATCTCTTGTGTACACATATAATCGATAGTTTAAGAAATTGTGGTTGTATTTCAGTTGCCTGGCAAGCTGAATTCCCAAATCTACGAAATTGCATAATGAAAACTACGAGATTTTATTTATGCAAGCGGAAGCAGTAGATTAACCAAACAAACTTTGGGGTGTACTACTTAAAGTAAAATATTACCAATCATTAAAATGAGTTGTTAGACTGTGCATTTCAGTCGATACCAGAATAAAAAAGAATCTTGATGTACCCGAAATCTTTCTTATGTTTTGTACTTATTTTTTTCAAGTGGCAATATCACCGCTTCCCACCTCTAATCTATTCAGTTCCATCAAAATGTTCGTATTGACAAAATAAAGTCAATTTGAATTCCTAAAGTGTCAAATCCAAGTACTGCGTAACTTCAAGAGGAAAATAATCTTAAACTTTTTAATAGGGACCGTTTTAGATTACATTTAACTCACCATTTTGAAATTCTCTCACTTTCATGATTAAACTCGAACATAATTAAATCTGGATCAACAAACATTTTCAAGAAAATCCCCGAAAACGGAAAGAACATTTTCGTATTCTATGGCGTTTGATATTGTGTTTTGTTATATTGTCACGTGGTGAATTAAAAAAAAAATCTAGTGCTGACTGATTATCATATCATTTATTGGCACAAGAATCACAGAAATAAATTGAAATTTTTCTAATTCAGATCAGATTCATGAGGTTGTTGACTTGGACAAAATAAAGGACAAGAGCGTTTGTTATGAGATCTTCTCTAGTAATACCCAAACATTCCAAAATGTGCTCCGGGGAGGCACTTAATGCAGATGGAAAGACCTTTCTTCCGTCAAAAGAAAGGTCCCTGATGTGTCCACTAGCAAGCCTCGTGTTAGGATGGTTTCACTGGAAGCAGAGTAAAATAAATTCTTCAATGAAGAAGACATCTCGTCTTTAAAAATATAATGAACAAAAACATACATCAAGCTAGCTAACAAGTTACATGGTGACTTCCATATATATAGCACAATTACATACTCAGTAAAAATAAAGTCAGATACCATGCTGACGTCACAACCAATCAGCTATTATTGCATAGTAATAGGAATTTGAAAGTTAAAGTAATATTGTTATGACCGAAAATAAAGGTTGATTCCAACACCTCGAGATTGCAGTTTGGAAGCTTCTATCGCAGTTTAGGAAAAGGGGAGTGCTAGGAAGACCTTTTTCATGTACCAGTGATGGGTGGGTGGGGGAGGTCAGCCAAGAGATTATCTAGGGCCTTTCCGGCAGAATATGCTTCACGGCAAGTAAGATAAGTTTTACATCCGGATGCCAGAGGATTAGAAACAACAACATTTTCATAATACCCGGATAATCCACATTAAATTATTTAGCTGCTTTTGTCAATGTTGTATTCTGGCTCCACAGGATGATGGCCCCTCCAATGCTGGGTTTTCTATCGGTGCTCGCGTACTACGAATGGGATGATCATTTCTGCCTCCATAGGGCGTGCAAGCAACTCATGCTCGCCAGCTTCTTCCTATTCATTTTTATTTCTTACAGAAATACGTCGGGAAATACCCCGTAAACGCTATGACGTCAATAATGCAGCCGAGTTTGAACGTCTTTTGTCGCTGAATCCCAAGAAATGCAAATTGGAACTTGCGTATTAAATCATGCAAAATACATATCATCTGCGCGTGCACCGAACGAAGTAAGGGTATAAAAGGCTTCACCATGAGAGGATCCGAACCCAGCCAAGCAGAGTCGCCCCAACAGCAGTCATTCCAGTTGCGGTTCAGCTGTCGCCGGCAGTTCGCAGCGACTGTCAAGTGTTGTGGACGTCGATGACCCTGATGTTCCTGCCTAGATGTTCTGACATGTTGGCCATCCTCTTGGAAACTTTCGTTCCAGTTGTTATGAAAAAATACCGACGAAGAAGATGAGCGCAAGTGGTTGTGCATGACCTGCCTGCTGTCTTTTGGTACGAGGGTCATTCTAAAAGTAAAGAACGTTTGTTTCTCTAGTCATTTTTATTAAAGATAAGGAAAGAAAACTTATATTACACCACATTTTGATAGCTTACCTATTTTTCTACGTAGTCGCCGTTCAAATTGAACCATTTGTCAAAGCGCTGTACCAGCTTTCCTATGCCTTCTGCATACTCACTTGCCGCCAAGTCACTAACTTCCTCTTTCAGTTCGTCAGCATTTCCATAGTGGTTTCCGCCCCCAAAATCCTTCAATTTGGTAAAAAGAAAGTAGTCACTGGGGGCCAAATCCAGGCTATAAGGTGGGATGTTCAAAAACTTCCCAGTTAAATTGCTGAAGCAAATTCCTTCGTCAACGCAGCAGCATGAAGCACAATGCCGCTGGACAACAATCCACGGCGTAGTCGGTGAAGGGCATTTAAAAATAATGCACCATTTTCGAACTGAAGCTTTATTCGCAACATCTCCATAAACTTCAGTTATCTGTCTGTAAATTTCAATAGGGCGAACGTGTTTTTGCATTCAGGAAGCGTGTTACGCTACGAACCTCACACTTGGCGGGATTCTTAATTTTGTCACACATTTTGAAATAGCAAAAATAAACAGTAAATGACCGCTGTTAGCGTCAAACTGGCGGAAGTAAATTTCACGGCGGCGGGAGAATTACGCGGCTCGTCAGATCAAAACGTTCTTTACTTTTAAAATGGCCCTCGTATAATATTTTTCGTGGCACAAGTTGTTCGCCACACTTGCAAGTTCTTTTTTGAAATAAAATAAAAAAATTAAACAGTTTCAACAAATGCAAGTCTTTCGTGCAACATATACTTTTGGTTACAGACATACATGGATTTAATGAAGGATGTGACAAGCCTTTTCCTCGCCCCTTTAGTAGATACTGACCTCTGCTTGAAGGCTCTCACAGTACTTTTCTGGTACCCGGTGAAACAGTCAAATACTGAGGACTTATTTATCGTGTGAAAACGGTGACTTGTCTGGAGACAACGTCTGTTATTGAAGAAAATATATATCCAACAGGTGCCGTTGTAGGTAACGGATAACAAACATCCATATAAATACATTCTAGCAGTTTATTGGACCTGACCCTTGAAAGTGGATTGAATGAAACTCTGCTACTTTACAGTCCCTCATAATCTGATTTCAGTTCAGTTGCTATCATTTTGACTGGTTTTAAGAATATTCCGATGAGACATTTTTTCCACGAGGCAGTTAAGTTTGAGGATTTAATATGGGGGTATTTGCTTCTACGGTAATACAGATCATTGATCTTGGGGGCATAAAACATTTTTACGCCCCGACTATTATAAATTCTATTTTACCATTTAAAATGAACGTTGCACCGTTCAAAACTGGACCTTACTAACTGGACTTATCCCAAACTGGTTCTGACAACAAATGTCGTTTAAGTTAAGGGGATACCCTTAAACCTTGGGGATTTTGTTTATACCTTAGTAACAAAATAGATTTCAAGAGTTCCTTATCCCTTCTACCAGGCTCGTTTTTTTATCTATTGTAAGTGACATTGTATCAATAACAGTTTTGCAAGTACTAAATTTTCTATTATTACAAAAATGAGTCTTGTCACAGTATGAAAAACTCTGATAATCTATCAACATTGTTATCTTGGTTTTTATACACTTCAGTAATAAATTAACTTTATAAGATTCTTCACAGTCTGCTATTACATGCCTCAATTTTTTACATTTAAATCATGGTACAACTGCAGACTCCTTTCTAGGAATTTTTGAAGAGATTTTCCTTAGCCTTACATGGTTTAGTTTCCTTAGATTTAGTAATTCTATCAAATTTAAAATCATCGTCGGAGTATTTATAAATGAATTGCACAATACCTTGAAAGTCCTGAGGTAGATACCCGATGAGCTGGAACGCCTGGTACAGGTCTTCAAGTTGGTGTCTTGCCTCACGGAGTTGACAACTTTCTGTAGCTGGGGTGGATAGAGGCCAATTTTCTGTCTCTCAACGAACTGGCAGTTGAATTAGTTTAAAAGTCCGATGATTAGACTCCTTGTGACGGGTTGAAAATGTACCATTAACATTTCCAACGCACCTGCTCCGTCGTCTGTGTCGGTAATAAGGTTTGTGTAATTAGATGGTCAAGAAAGCTCTGTGTGGCGAATCACATCCCGAGTTAAGAATCGTGTGGAAGAGACCAGTTACCAGCGTAATGAGAGGTAACGTCAGGGTGAAAGGCCGTATAAGACAGCTGAAGAAACAGACGTTGACGCTGTTAGATTCAACGAGCGAGCTTGAAGCGACTGCTGACGCCGGCTTCGACTAGAAACATCCCCACCAATCAAGCCTTTCGAATTTTCTTACGAGAGCTGCATGGAAGTGTTGCTATCGAGTTTGTAAAGCTTATATTAATTAACTGTGCTGTGACGTTTTGAGCACGTAGGACGTCATATTGACCACGTATGCCGTCATCAAGTGTTTTCCCATTTCTGCGTTTTATTCAAATTTCTGATTGGCCACAAGCTAAAAAGTTTAGTTTAAAGAAAGCGCTCTTTTAGTTTTGCTCTGTAAGAAGTTGTGAGGCGGATCGATGTTAATGAAGTTCATGTTGAAACTTAGAGATTGAGTGAATTTCTCGGGGGGGCGTTCACATAGTGGCGAAACAGGACGTGATCGACAGACGCAAGGATAATTTCGAGGTTAGTTTCGTTTGGAATTTATTCTGTACTAGCGGCCCGTCTCGACTTTGTCCGAGTTGAACAAAATATGATACCAATAAATTTCCAGTTGATAGCCAATAAATTGTAAATCTTTTTTTACCTTAATAATAACCTAAATAATACCTTAAATTAATTTTATGTTATTTAATAATTAAAATAAATTTTTTAAAAGAAAAAGGCGCGCCGGAGAACGGCTAGATTCGAACCGCTAGCGTCAGAACAGAAGCCCACCGCGATAGCACCACGATAAGGATCGTTGAAATCTTCGGAACAAAAAGCGGTAGAAGACAGTAGCGGAAACAATGGAGATTGTTAGGATTAAGCCCCTAACTTTATTTCTAGGGATCAGATATACATAATATATAGCCTATGTCCATCTGGAATAATGTACCTTTCAAACAGTGAAAGAATTTTTCAAATAGGTACAGTGGTTCTGAAGATTACCCTCCACGTACAAAATTGCTTCTCTCTTTATATATAAGTATAGATTATTTCCATTCCTGGCTTAAAATCCAGTATGGATTCGCTTGTTAGGAAAAGACAGCCGGTTAGAGCATCTTTTACAAGACATTATAATGAAGATATTCATTGCATTACAATGATGCAATTCACTCTAAGGGAAGATAATCCTGATAAAGCCGTAATTGAACAAAAATTTGCTTCATTAGAGCGAGTTGCAAACGATTTATATGAAATAGAGATTATGTAAACTATTATTAGAGACGAACGTCTGATTTCGATACCGAATGCCAAAAAAAATTTAAGAATATTGGGAAAATTTTGATATGGCACGAGCTCGCGTCAAGTCTAAGGGCCTTATTATACAGAGCCACAACTTCAGACGCTCAGACAAGCCACTCGAAGCGATCCATGCAATTGTACGGAGCTTATTATACCGAGCCACAGCTGTGGCTACAGGTCGCGACTGTCGCCTGGGCGGGCCACTCCAGTCGCCTACCCTCGCTTCTTGTGGCTTTGGTAGCGGACCATTGTTTGCTATGGAGCTTATGCAGAGCCACTGCACAGCGCCACGGTTCCTAGCCTTGGCAAGACTATTGACTCGGTCAACCCTTTGACGTTGTTGGATTCTGGTTTCAAAATGGCGAAAAATAATATTCCTCAGTGGATTATCATGGATATCAGTGGATAATTAAACGGTTTTACTGCAGTTTTAAGGGGGTCCGGAACACAAAATTCTTCAAATTTTCGAACAAAATTTTGTCGCATTAAAATATTTTGTAATCCGCTTAGAATGACGTTCAAATCACGTTTCTATCTTAATTAGAACAGGAGACATTCATTTTATTTTTGCAACATTCTAATAGTAGCCAATCTATGTTTAAACCTGTAAATGCGTTTTTCTGCATCATGGGTTTTTTCACCTTATCTCGTCTTTAAATTGTTATAAGTCAAGAAAAAATAAATGGTTCAAAATTGGAATATGTCTTTTTCAATTATTTTACTTTAATTTTGATTTAGCAAATTTGTAAAAAATATTTACTTTTGAAAATATGATTTTTGAAAATGTGATTTTTTAAAATTAAGTTATTTTCTTTTAACTCTAAATATTCTTAATTTTTTAAAAATTAATATTTTAAAAAATGCTGAATAAAAATTTAAACTTTTATATTTCTGTTTAATTAAATGAAAAGCTTTTTTAAATAACCCCACTTTAAAAAAAATTTTAAAAACTTTGAGAAGTTTTATATGATTGTTTACAAATTATATGGTTAACCATCACAAAAAAATTCAAATTTTTAAAAAAACATTTTTTTAATGTGGTTTACAACGATTCCCTCTTTGT
This sequence comes from Dolomedes plantarius, assembly GCA_907164885.2. Classification (NCBI taxonomy): domain Eukaryota; kingdom Metazoa; phylum Arthropoda; class Arachnida; order Araneae; family Dolomedidae; genus Dolomedes; species Dolomedes plantarius. The sequence continues at coordinate 125,397,275 of OU015503.1, forward strand.
TCGAGAGGAATGTAGAACGTTTGACCTCCAGAAAACCTCCGGAAGTACCCCAAAACAACTTGTCTGCTCTTAAATCGTCCTACAGTGTATGAAAAACACCTTTTGAGGGTCTTCCTAATAATAAGGGATGCTACTCCTAAAGTCCTCTTCTGTCTGAGTTTTCTTTTTTCAGTAAGAGAAGCAAGCACGAATCATCATCTTCACTTTACGAAGGCATCTTGAATACTAAAAAAGGGAAGAAATCATGAAGCTAGGCCGGGCGTGAGTCCGTTCTGTGGCTCTGTATAATAAGGTCCTTATTTTGACAAATTTTCTGTTCAAAACATCACTACGTCGGAAAATATTGAGAAGACGAAATTGAAACTTCGGAAAATAGAATTTGGTGGGGGAGTGAAGGACTGGCTCACGTTTTGGAGTCGATTTAACAGACTTCATAGTGAGGAATCAATGATGGGGGGGGGGGGCGACGGAGACAAGTAAGTCGATCCTTCCGCCTCCCACACCTTTCGGTTCTAAGGCAAACACACTCTGATAACTGCTCTTACGGCGGCAAACCTACTGGACCACAACAGAACCAAGGGCAACCCGTCTAGTTCAATGCGACGATCAAAACAGGCCATTCAGTGGCAAACGACTAGTTTGATTAAAGTTAGCTAATTATCACCCGAAAAAGTCCATTCCTGGAACCATTTGAATCTAGTCCTACTTGTTTTTTTAATATATATATATATGTAACATGGGAGATTGACACTGGCCCAATAGATATCGAAATCTCCCATGTCACGGTGAGAAGAAGATATTAATACTACAATTCACTCCATATCAAAACGACGCACTCGGCTTCTTACGGAAAAGACTTTATTACGTCTATTCAAGTCAGTTACATGATCAAGAAAGCGTACATGTACGTGATCCCAAACCTTATATAAACTCATCTCGTCATGTGATCGTAGTAGGGTTTAATTGGTTAAAAGTTAAGAAAAGGCGTGACAAATGCGCTACAGCGTTTAATTTTCTGCCCACGCTACGCCAGTTTAGTTTTCATTTAAACAGGCAGCCATTTAATTTTTTCCACTAGAGGCCTTTTAGGACTTAGATTTGAAAACGAAAGTTAGCTCGTACGCCCAAGGGAATTTAGAATAATGTTAGATTTTAAAATGGAATTTAACGCGAATGCCCAAAGGGAATTACCTGTTTCAAGGAATTAAAAAAGGGTTTGTAATTTGGAATAGTAAAGTGAGGAATTAATAGTTTTTAAATGTTAAGATTGTTGAATTAAGAAATTACTAGTTTTTAATATTATAGAATATCCCCCCCGTCCGAGAAGAGGCTGACCTACAATGCCTGCATTGGAGGGCAGACTCACTCAGATGAGTGAGAAGAATGGGCATTAAAAAATTTGGAATAAGTTAACGTATCAAGTTCAATTAAAGTTAAATTGCAAAAAAAATTTTTAAAGATCACGTGATGAGCTGACCTAGCAACATTATCAAATTTACTGAAAAATATATATAAAATCACTAAAAAGAAGGACACATAATATTAAATTGAAGATTCTACATAAGTATGTATTTGAAACCTGTTGAATAGGGACGTCTCCCCACACAAAATCTCAAAAAAAAAAATCAATTAACATAACCAAAAATTTGTAAACTACCAAAAATTTTCAGTATAAACATACATTTTATACAATATCTACCATCATCTCGATTTGAATAATACAAAATAACAAAACATAGTAATAAAAATATTAAAACAAACAAAAATTAAGTAACTGAAGTTGAAAATTAACAAGTTGAAAATTTCAAAAATTCTTCCTCAACGTTCACTACTATGGAGTGAGTCCAAAAAAAAAAATCTTTATTTACTTAGCTTGTAATGAATTGCAACATTTTTAGTCCTGTCACAGTCATTAGTATGTTGAGGAAAATACACCAATTAAAAAAATCACAGTCCTTGTGTTGCTGTTTCTTATTTCTGCTTCACCAACGTAGAATACATAAAACATAACATTATTTTGGTTTGTTTACATATAAAGAAAATTAGTTCTTTAGTTACATAATAAAAATCACAGTTTATAATAAAAATCACACTTTCAATAAAAATCACAAGATTTAATGAAATCACACTTCAAATATATCAATTGTATATAAAATTACAAAACATATCACTCATTATCTAGTTTTCGTATCTTTATTTATCTCATTATTTTTTTCTTAATATCTCGTATCTCCTTTATTTCAATATTACTTATTATCAAAAAATTCTCTTTTCAATATCCTTATATTTCTTATTACTCTCATTTCAATATTCATTTGTTATTCCTACAATTTTTATTCATTCCAAAATGCTATCCAATATTCTTTAGTTATACTTATTCATATTTATTCTAACTTTATTTATTTATAACTTTATTTATTCTCAATACTTTTCACTTTATTTTCAAATTATTTATTTACTATTCATTTGTGTACACTTATTTTAATTCTACGTGGATATCCAATTTTTTGTGTTGAAGGTACCTTGTTGTATGTGTGTTACTCAAACTCTTAGTTTCAATTTTTTTAATTCTACCTCTAAGCAGTGAGGGTTGTGTTTATGTTTGTGTAACAAATGGGTTTTCTTTCTCCATATTGTTCTCTGACTAATAAGGCGGAAGAGTCTTTTAGCCGTACAGTGGACTAACCGTAAATCTCCGACAGAATATGACTGCGTTGAAAACAGCATCTTGTATAGTACAAAGATTGAGAAAAAGGAAAAGGTGCAGTTGTCATACCTGTGGGAGTATAATATATAGAAATGGGAGGACAAAAGGAGTGGCCATCCCAGCCCTGTTTTAGTCATTACTCAAGCATATGATCTTCAGCACTTTAAGTGATTGAGTTGATGAATTAAAAACAAATAGTAAAAAAAATTAATAAGATCTTAAACAGTTGGGACGGCATCCAACGCGCTTGTAGAGTTGGGTGATAGGAAAGTGTATTCAAGAAATAGGAAATTTACTGAAAGGTTAAAGAAGTAGAGTTGTCATAGTCGCTGTTTAAATTGAGATCCAAAAAAAAATTCACATATAATAGTATTCTTAAGAAGAAAGTTTAAGTTAGACAGTTTTTTTTTATTATATCTTTAGTAGGACAACACATAATTATATCAATTAAAAAAATATATAATGATGTTAAGTATCACATAGTAAAGAAAGAAAAATGGATCTAATGTTTGTCATTATTCGTGGTGTAGTTTTAAGTTCTCTGGTGCATTATAATATCTCAATCTGCAAGCATGGACAATTTCAGAATCTCGTTTAGTGTGAAAGTTTGGTCTATCAATTTCATAATTAACTTTTGACATTTGTTTTAGAATAGTGTAAGGTCCAGAATAGGGTGAGCTTAATTTTCTTGTATTAGGGTAGTGAAATTCTTCGAATAACACTAAATCTCCAACATTAAATTTAGATTCTACAAAACGTGCATCATATTTTACTTTATTCCTATTATGGTAATTAATTGTCCTTTCTTTAGCTAATTTTCTCGCCTCATCTACCTGAGGATAAAAATCTTGTTTTTTAACATGAGGTTCATAAGGTAATATTCCAAAAAGTAGGTAAGCTGGGGTCATTTGGGTGACTGAATGAGGCGTATGATTGTATTCATTAATTACTTCATTTAATAGGGCTGTCCAAGGAGTTTTGCTTGTTGAGTTATGTACTTTGCACCTTAATCTAGTAATTATTGTTTGATTTACCCTCTCTACCTTTCCATTCGTTTGTGGATGATGACTCGAGGTAAGTAATTGTTGCACATTGTTATGCTCTAAAAATCTTCTAAACTTTGAACATGTAAAAGCTGCATTTCTGTCGGTTAGCAATTTTTTTGGTGTTTGAATTTGGAATATTTGTTTTAAGCAATTCGTATAAGTTTCAGTAGTTACGCTTTTTGATGGAAAAGCCCAAATATAACGCGTTGCATGGTCAATTATCAAATGTAAATATTTCTTTTACCAATACCCATCTCAGTTTTATTAAGTTAATCATGAAATCGATAAACCAAAATTAATTTTTCTTTTCTTATATCACATTTTGGTATGAATCCTCGCTGTAAAGTTCCCAAATATTCATCATTTGTATTTAATATCTTAAAACATATTTCTCATTATAATATTATCTATCCTATTTATTGATTATTCTTCATTATTTCTTTTTCGAGAATTTTCTAGGGCGGATGAACCAAATATAACATACAATGGTTTTTTAATTCTCCAATTGTGGTTTTTTGGCACCCTAAGTCATGTTATAAAGACGTTCCGTTTATATGAAATTCGTAAAACGCCTTTTAACTGTCGAACTGAACCTCCAGAAATCTCCTTTACTTAAATTCGTAGAACAATTTACGAGGTTTCAACATCAAATGTAATATGTCAAAGTACTTAAATTATAAAATTTTCTTGATGTCTGAAAATTACTATGTTATCCCTGCAGATATTTTCCAAAACCAAAACCACAGGCATCATATGTTTAAATTTAAAAAGTCGCAAAAATTCTAGGTCAAATGAATCTAAACAAGTTTGGCTCTTTTCGTGATCGTGTTTACAAAACTAATGCTGAGCATTCAAATTTATTGCGGAGGCGACCTTCGAAATGTAATATAACGGCGCTCGAAAACGGAAATGATTTACGTTATTTTTTTTTCTCCGCGACGATTCAGAACTGCGTGCTAAATTAGATACTTGTAACATTACTTTACTCATTTAATATTTCAGTTTAACGTAACCAAGGATCATTAATTATCTTAAAACACTAAAATATTCATTATCAGAAAAAGAACATAGAAATATTATAAAATTACACTAAAACACACACTTATAATAAATTTATCACATATAAGTCTCAAAAATTTCTTTAAATTCAAATATCTTATAATATGAAAAAATATACTCTTAAAATTCCATCAAAATGCAAATCAAAATGAAACACTTTAAAATAAAAAACAAAATACACGTTTTAAACCAATGATTTTTACTTTCGTTTTACTCTTTATCGATTTATTTTTTATCATAGGTACTTAATTAAATCAACAATTTGAAAATACTTTCACCGAAACACATTTATAATAAATTTTTATCAGTATCTATTAATATTAAAATTTTTCACACTTAACAATAATTCGTAAATTTTAGCTTACCAATTGAAGTGGTTATTCACACCCTTACCATTATCCTTATTAATTTTCACCATTACATATCTTCATAATTTTAACATTTGCAGCTCGGTTCTGAATTTATCTTGGTGAAGTTCTTAGCTTAGCTAGTCATAAGGTGACAGTTTTTATTTCGAAATAGTCCTAGAACTCAGTATCCCAATAGGAGATGACACTAGATGACAGTCTCTCATAAAAGTGAATTTTCAGTCAATTAAATTCAAAACTTCGCACGTTGTATCCAACAGACTATTCCACTGCACACAGCATATGTTTTCGCAGAATTTCTCGGGATATTTTTATCCCCAGGTCAACGATTAGTGAAAATCGACGTTTCACATAATCTGAAAATATTTTTTCACGAAATCTCTGCCACGAAACTTCGGAAGTTCACATGATTCGACGACTGAAAAATATTCATATTGCAGTACACAAAACTAACACTGGTGGTCGACAACTCGTCGTTGAAAATCATTAATAGTAGGTAATCCACACTCCGAAGTCAGTGACATCATCTTGGCTTAATTTAATCCGGAAATGAAACTCCTCTTTGACACAAAAATTTAATTTTCAGATTCAATCAAAGTTCACTTCGTGGGAATCCACGGGATTTGTACGCGACACACACAGCACAATATTGTATTCGAGTAAAGTTATCAATGTCACATGGTAAGATAGGGGAGTTTTTTCTCCGTTGAAAAGTATTGATGGCGGCTCAACTCACTGTCTGTATCCGAGGGGAGGTATTCCAGCCGACTTTAGTAACATGGGAGATTGACACTGGCCCAATAGATATCGAAATCTCCCATGTCACGGTGAGAAGAAGATATTAATACTACAATTCACTCCATATCAAAACGACGCACTCGGCTTCTTACGGAAAAGACTTTATTACGTCTATTCAAGTCAGTTACATGATCAAGAAAGCGTACATGTACGTGATCCCAAACCTTATATAAACTCATCTCGTCATGTGATCGTAGTAGGGTTTAATTGGTTAAAAGTTAAGAAAAGGCGTGACAAATGCGCTACAGCGTTTAATTTTCTGCCCACGCTACGCCAGTTTAGTTTTCATTTAAACAGGCAGCCATTTAATTTTTTCCACTAGAGGCCTTTTAGGACTTAGATTTGAAAACGAAAGTTAGCTCGTACGCCCAAGGGAATTTAGAATAATGTTAGATTTTAAAATGGAATTTAACGCGAATGCCCAAAGGGAATTACCTGTTTCAAGGAATTAAAAAGGGTTTGTAATTTGGAATAGTAAAGTGAGGAATTAATAGTTTTTAAATGTTAAGATTGTTGAATTAAGAAATTACTAGTTTTTAATATTATAGAATATCCCCCCCGTCCGAGAAGAGGCTGACCTACAATGCCTGCATTGGAGGGCAGACTCACTCAGATGAGTGAGAAGAATGGGCATTAAAAAATTTGGAATAAGTTAACGTATCAAGTTCAATTAAAGTTAAATTGCAAAAAAAATTTTTAAAGATCACGTGATGAGCTGACCTAGCAACATTATCAAATTTACTGAAAAATATATATAAAATCACTAAAAAGAAGGACACATAATATTAAATTGAAGATTCTACATAAGTATGTATTTGAAACCTGTTGAATAGGGACGTCTCCCCACACAAAAATCTCAAAAAAAAAAATCAATTAACATAACCAAAAATTTGTAAACTACCAAAAATTTTCAGTATAAACATACATTTTATACAATATCTACCATCATCTCGATTTGAATAATACAAAATAACAAAACATAGTAATAAAAATATTAAAACAAACAAAAATTAAGTAACTGAAGTTGAAAATTAACAAGTTGAAAATTTCAAAATTCTTCCTCAACGTTCACTACTATGGAGTGAGTCCAAAAAAAAAAAATCTTTATTTACTTAGCTTGTAATGAATTGCAACATTTTTAGTCCTGTCACAGTCATTAGTATGTTGAGGAAAATACACCAATTAAAAAAATCACAGTCCTTGTGTTGCTGTTTCTTATTTCTGCTTCACCAACGTAGAATACATAAAACATAACATTATTTTGGTTTGTTTACATATAAAGAAAATTAGTTCTTTAGTTACATAATAAAATCACAGTTTATAATAAAAATCACACTTTCAATAAAAATCACAAGATTTAATGAAATCACACTTCAAATATATCAATTGTATATAAAAATTACAAAACATATCACTCATTATCTAGTTTTCGTATCTTTATTTATCTCATTATTTTTTTCTTAATATCTCGTATCTCCTTTATTTCAATATTACTTATTATCAAAAAAATTCTCTTTTCAATATCCTTATATTTCTTATTACTCTCATTTCAATATTCATTTGTTATTCCTACAATTTTTATTCATTCCAAAATGCTATCCAATATTCTTTAGTTATACTTATTCATATTTATTCTAACTTTATTTATTTATAACTTTATTTATTCTCAATACTTTTCACTTTATTTTCAAATTATTTATTTACTATTCATTTGTGTACACTTATTTTAATTCTACGTGGATATCCAATTTTTTGTGTTGAAGGTACCTTGTTGTATGTGTGTTACTCAAACTCTTAGTTTCAATTTTTTTAATTCTACCTCTAAGCAGTGAGGGTTGTGTTTATGTTTGTGTAACAAATGGGTTTTCTTTCTCCATATTGTTCTCTGACTAATAAGGCGGAAGAGTCTTTTAGCCGTACAGTGGACTAACCGTAAATCTCCGACAGAATATGACTGCGTTGAAAAACAGCATCTTGTATAGTACAAAGATTGAGAAAAAGGAAAAGGTGCAGTTGTCATACCTGTGGGAGTATAATATATAGAAATGGGAGGACAAAAGGAGTGGCCATCCCAGCCCTGTTTTAGTCATTACTCAAGCATATGATCTTCAGCACTTTAAGTGATTGAGTTGATGAATTAAAAACAAATAGTAAAAAAAATTAATAAGATCTTAACCCTTTCACCGGCTCAATTCGAAACTCTAATTCACCTATCCTGGCTTCAGAAACTCGTACAGTTCTACCCTTCAAGCGGCCCGATTCCCTGGAAAAAAGTTTGTTTTCACTGCAAAAATACTTCTTTCCCCCTTTTCGGAAGTATCTTTTGCCTGTCACCGCAACCCTCTACAGTAATAAAATTTAGCACCCCGCTAGTGTCTCCCCCAAATTTGGTCCCCAACAAGAAAGCGGAATTTTTCTAGGAAACCGTACGTGTGTGTGTGTGTGGCTTATTCCACCCGCTCTAGCCGTAGGCTAGACCAGAGGAAAAGGGGGGAACAGCTTTTGAGGGTCGTGTATAAGAGATTTCCGTTCCTCTGAAACACTCCTCCGTAGCGGTTGATGATAACGTTAAAATGCTATGAAAATTTGGCAAAAATATTATATTCAATTTCTTCCAAACTTCAGATATTTTCAAAACAAAGCATTCGAAAATATAAATTAAATATTAAATATTTCAGATTTTAAACCATCTCTTATAGTTTTAAGTTAATAAAAAATTCTAGAGAATTCCATTAAATATTTCATCTCACTAGCATAATATTTTTCACACGTTTTCCCATATAAATTTTATTTCTTCATTGATTTCAGGAACCAAAAATTTAAACTTCTATAATTACCATTTTGTTACACAGAAGATACATTTTAACAGCCGTAAAAATATTTACACATTCTGAAACACTGCAAGTGGTTAAAAATGTTATAAGTGTAAATTTTGTATAATTAAAACATAATAATACACAAATTATTTAAATGTGTCATGTTACAATCACATTGTTTTATCCTATGAATTTTATATTTCATTGTTAAACGAATTACACTCACACAAAACGATAAAAGAATATTGCAGTTCACACACAGAATTACATATTGTTTCGTATATGTAATGAAATTTCGGAAAAAAGAATTATTTTAACAAACCAAAATTAGATAATATTAAATTTTAGAATTAAGGTTATAACATAATATTCCATTTTTGGCATGATCTCAAGGTTAGTATAAAAAGTGACACACAGTACCAAAATGACTGCTCAAAGGTTATGCTTGAATATATATGGTTTATTTACACTACTATATATTTTATATACAATAACACTTCAAAATTCATTAAACTTTCTTCAAATTATTTAATCTTATTCTAAATTTCTTTCAAGTTAATCATTCAATGCAATTTTTTCTAGATATTCACAAATGTTAACCGCAATAATTATCACAATTAATTTCAACAATAAATATTTGCTAATAGATACACACATCATTGATAATCAGTTCCATCAGTAATAAAATTCCTCATCATAACTTTGTTACTACCAATTACATTCATCAATAATTTTTACTAATAGTTATACACCTCAATAATAATGTTTTGTCAGTAATTAAATTCCTCACAATAACTTTGTTACTACCAATTAAAATCACCAGTAACATTTACTTATAGTTACACACATCATATTCAAAATCACCAATCATCAATCATATTCAAATTCATCAGTAATTAAATTTCTCAACATAACTTTGTAATTAATGTTTTAATTGTTTTCAATCTTTCTCTCAAAATCTTAAAATTTTAGGAATGCCGAAATTAGAGTTCCAAATGACACTTCCCTATCATTAATATAAAATACTCTGAAACAAACCTTGGCTGACATCGATGACACCACATGTATACGCATGAGTTTCAGTCCTCGGACTCATTAACACTCACAGGTATAAGGATAATAATCCGTTGCGTCATAATTGGCAGTCCACGTAGAATATCAGTAAACACAGTCTGGAAGTTACCACTCAGTTCCTGATCTTTGTGCAAGGGTGCAGAGTCTCACGGCTGGTATGGGGTTGATCGTTGTCGTCAAGGAAACAGGCTCAAACTCTTAGCGTCAGTTCCAGATCATTGGGCAAGGGTGCAGAATCTCTCAGCTGGCATGGGGTTGATCCTTGTGGCTGAGGGAATAGGCTCAAATCCGTGTAATCTGGTAATCAACTATTTTATCATGCAAGGGTCAACAGCAACATGGTTTCACCCTTGCTTTTAGTTTCGACTCATTTATTCTATATGTTTTCACGACAGTATATTTTCTTTCATATTACAAATAAATAATTATATCGCTAAAAATTTGTTAGTTCTTTCTGATGTTACAATTATAGATGCAATGATCTTGTTATAACCTTAATACATAATACCATATTTTCAAGTGCTACAATTTTTTACAACAGAAGATCGATAATAGATCGCTATATCATACACAATTGCTTATTTCTTATTATGTGAAAATGTGATGTAAACAAAGACGTATAGTTATTTTAAATATAGAAATATATGTTAAACATTCTATTCTTTTGTATGGTATTTTTCAAAACAGGAAGCGGGGCACAAAGCTTCATCACAAATTTTGCATGAATGGATAGAGATATTTTCTTATTCAGAAGAAATGTTTTCTTCCATTATTCTCTCTATTAATTTCAAACGGAAGTTCAGATTATTAAGATTCCCTCCATTTTTGTTTTGTAAAGAAGGAATGAATTCCAAACTGAAATATCTAAAAGGTGCCTGACAATTTTTTTATAATATTTTTTCTGTTATCATCGTTTTTCTTATATCCCATAATTTTCTGTTATCGTTTTTCTTATTTTGCCATAATTTTAAATAGATCCATCCATTCTGTCCACACCACCCATTGTATGGTTGCAATCCAGAACTGGTACGGGTTTTTTATAAGTTTTCCCATGTTTTGTTATATTTTGCATTTCTGTGGAATGGATCGTGCTTAAAATGGCGACAGATCTTTTATCATGCCACTTCATTATCAAAGTTTTCCCCCGTTGATAAGCAATCAGCTCACCCTTTTTCATTTTCTTATTTTGATTGATTTGCAGTGCAATAGCGAATTAATAACAATTTTGGAACAACATCCAAAATTAATTTTTATAATATTTATATTGCAGCCGAAAAATTTTGTTGATGAATGAATATTCATGCTTAACTTATGACTTGCCAATTTTCATGGTTTTCATGCAGAAAACCAAATTTTTTGAAATATCAGAATTAAAAATTTAGTATTTTCTCGCAACACACATATTGGATTTGAGTTCAATTGAATGCACTATTTAGACGCTATTGCACATACGTACATACACAAGTTTATAGTTAAATACACAATTTTACAAATCAGTTTTGTTTTAATCATATTCTTTTTGTGTCTATGAAAATACATTTTTTTTTTAACTGCAATTTTAAGATTGTATCGGTCATATCAATGTCCTAGTTAAATGCTGTAATAAAGAAATTCCGATAATTGGTTGTTTAGAGAGCTTAGGTCAATTTTTGGTACTCGAAGACTAATTTGACCGGGACTTACTGCTTAATGTCGATACAGATGAATACAAACATTCATATAGAAAAGGGACTCGAACCTGCGAACTCCAGCACCGTAAGGTTCACCCGGAAAATTATGCTTTCATTAATTTGCTTCCGACCACTATCAAAATCAATGAAATTTTAAGGAAACAGCTACGGGGTCCGAAAATCCTCTCGCTGGGAAGTCGGCTACGCAAGAGAGGGGTACGAAATCAGGAGAAAATTCCTATCTCATGAGGATGATCAAAATTGTGGAGATAACCTCGAATGCGACGCTCTAAACGCCTTACACCTGATAATTTGGGTAGGTAGTTCAACGTGAGTTAAAAAAAAGAAAAGAAACACCTAAGAATTTCTCACCAATCCCTCCAACCCATTAATTTACAGATTAAAACAAGATGTTAGAAGACCGAGATGAAGAACTAAACAATATTTTGTTACACGAGGGTTAATTAGATAGACTGGAACCTAATTTTAAAGCCGATTACGAAAGGCGGGAATCATCCATGCCAGAAGTAGGATTCGGGACCGAAAGACAGAGCCCTACCATTCAGCCATTTCCCAGTATGAAGCACTGTACAACATCAAATAACTTTTCAAACTTGTATGGAAAGCAATAAAATAATAATTGAAAAGTTTGAAATGTAGCCAAATTGATAAAATAAAATAAAATATGTTTAGACATTATTTTAGTTATTAAAATCGTTATTTTAGTTATAAAAATTATTAAAAGACGATTAATTAAATTTAAATATACATAATTTAAATATACAGTACATGAATTAAATCCTGATTTAAATTAGGATTTAAATCACTTGATTTTTTAAAAAAAATCATTGATTTAAATCAAAATTACTTATGTATATAGTTTTACATTATGTTTCATTCAAATGTAATTTTATTAGCTATAATGGCTTTATTTAGATTGTAAAGTAAAAGATAAAGTAGGAGGGAACTTCTATCATTGCAATATCATATTTTATCTATCACTGTGATTAGTAAGAGTTTTGTTGACATAGGATAAAAAAAATCATGGTTTCATGTATTTAATATATAATTTATCATATGTAAATACTAATAGTGCAATGAAAACTTTATCATTAATCGTAATAATAATTTAATCATAATTTAAATTATTGCCTTTGAAATTTTTAACTTGTTAATGTTTTAAAACATAAAAATTCGCGAATCTCCCAGATTATGATCCTAGGGAAATTCATAAGCGCCCTGTTCCTGTGGCCTTACAACAGCCAGCTGGATATTCCACACCCTCCATTCTTGACCTTCCTTCTTGGAAACTGATGCAATTACCGAACATCTGACTTTTCGGGAAAGTCGATCTGCAATCCCCCCCCCCCGCCCCTCCAACTTAACAACGTCGCTCTATTCAGACCCCCATCCCGTGAATGCGTCAGAATCGGAGATGTACATGTAGGGGTCTTCATTCCCCAATTTCGGACAATTCGAGGTTGTAAATCAAGCACCTTTTATCGTTCCGTAAACGGGGGAAAAACTCCGTGCAGTGCTGGAAAAATAACCTGCGCCTGTTCAGGGGTACGTCACTGCCCGAATGAGACGGCTAAGGTCGGACGTAATATTTCGTCACTGCCCGGATGAGACAGTCAGGGCTCGACGTAATATTTCGTCACTGCCGTTGAAAGGGTTAAACAGTTGGGACGGCATCCAACGCGCTTGTAGAGTTGGGTGATAGGAAAGTGTATTCAAGAAATAGGAAATTTACTGAAAGGTTAAAGAAGTAGAGTTGTCATAGTCGCTGTTTAAATTGAGATCCAAAAAAAAATTCACATATAATAGTATTCTTAAGAAGAAAGTTTAAGTTAGACAGTTTTTTTTTATTATATCTTTAGTAGGACAACACATAATTATATCAATTAAAAAAATATATAATGATGTTAAGTATCACATAGTAAAGAAAGAAAAATGGATCTAATGTTTGTCATTATTCGTGGTGTAGTTTTAAGTTCTCTGGTGCATTATAATATCTCAATCTGCAAGCATGGACAATTTCAGAATCTCGTTTAGTGTGAAAGTTTGGTCTATCAATTTCATAATTAACTTTTGACATTTGTTTTAGAATAGTGTAAGGTCCAGAATAGGGTGAGCTTAATTTTCTTGTATTAGGGTAGTGAAATTCTTCGAATAACACTAAATCTCCAACATTAAATTTAGATTCTACAAAACGTGCATCATATTTTACTTTATTCCTATTATGGTAATTAATTGTCCTTTCTTTAGCTAATTTTCTCGCCTCATCTACCTGAGGATAAAAATCTTGTTTTTTAACATGAGGTTCATAAGGTAATATTCCAAAAAGTAGGTAAGCTGGGGTCATTTGGGTGACTGAATGAGGCGTATGATTGTATTCATTAATTACTTCATTTAATAGGGCTGTCCAAGGAGTTTTGCTTGTTGAGTTATGTACTTTGCACCTTAATCTAGTAATTATTGTTTGATTTACCCTCTCTACCTTTCCATTCGTTTGTGGATGATGACTCGAGGTAAGTAATTGTTGCACATTGTTATGCTCTAAAAATCTTCTAAACTTTGAACATGTAAAAGCTGCATTTCTGTCGGTTAGCAATTTTTTTGGTGTTTGAATTTGGAATATTTGTTTTAAGCAATTCGTATAAGTTTCAGTAGTTACGCTTTTTGATGGAAAAGCCCAAATATAACGCGTTGCATGGTCAATTATCAAATGTAAATATTTCTTTTACCAATACCCATCTCAGTTTTATTAAGTTAATCATGAAATCGATAAACCAAAATTAATTTTTCTTTTCTTATATCACATTTTGGTATGAATCCTCGCTGTAAAGTTCCCAAATATTCATCATTTGTATTTAATATCTTAAAACATATTTCTCATTATAATATTATCTATCCTATTTATTGATTATTCTTCATTATTTCTTTTTCGAGAATTTTCTAGGGCGGATGAACCAAATATAACATACAATGGTTTTTTAATTCTCCAATTGTGGTTTTTTGGCACCCTAAGTCATGTTATAAAGACGTTCCGTTTATATGAAATTCGTAAAACGCCTTTTAACTGTCGAACTGAACCTCCAGAAATCTCCTTTACTTAAATTCGTAGAACAATTTACGAGGTTTCAACATCAAATGTAATATGTCAAAGTACTTAAATTATAAAATTTTCTTGATGTCTGAAAATTACTATGTTATCCCTGCAGATATTTTCCAAAACCAAAACCACAGGCATCATATGTTTAAATTTAAAAAGTCGCAAAAATTCTAGGTCAAATGAATCAAAACAAGTTTGGCTCTTTTCGTGATCGTGTTTACAAAACTAATGCTGAGCATTCAAATTTATTGCGGAGGCGACCTTCGAAATGTAATATAACGGCGCTCGAAAACGGAAATGATTTACGTTATTTTTTTTTCTCCGCGACGATTCAGAACTGCGTGCTAAATTAGATACTTGTAACATTACTTTACTCATTTAATATTTCAGTTTAACGTAACCAAGGATCATTAATTATCTTAAAACACTAAAATATTCATTATCAGAAAAAGAACATAGAAATATTATAAAATTACACTAAAACACACACTTATAATAAATTTATCACATATAAGTCTCAAAAATTTCTTTAAATTCAAATATCTTATAATATGAAAAAATATACTCTTAAAATTCCATCAAAATGCAAATCAAAATGAAACACTTTAAATCAAAAACAAAATACACGTTTTAAACCAATGATTTTTACTTTCGTTTTACTCTTTATCGATTTATTTTTTATCATAGGTACTTAATTAAATCAACAATTTGAAAATACTTTCACCGAAACACATTTATAATAAATTTTTATCAGTATCTATTAATATTAAAATTTTTCACACTTAACAATAATTCGTAAATTTTAGCTTACCAATTGAAGTGGTTATTCACACCCTTACCATTATCCTTATTAATTTTCACCATTACATATCTTCATAATTTTAACATTTGCAGCTCGGTTCTGAATTTATCTTGGTGAAGTTCTTAGCTTAGCTAGTCATAAGGTGACAGTTTTTATTTCGAAATAGTCCTAGAACTCAGTATCCCAATAGGAGATGACACTAGATGACAGTCTCTCATAAAAGTGAATTTTCAGTCAATTAAATTCAAAACTTCGCACGTTGTATCCAACAGACTATTCCACTGCACACAGCATATGTTTTCGCAGAATTTCTCGGGATATTTTTATCCCCAGGTCAACGATTAGTGAAAATCGACGTTTCACATAATCTGAAAATATTTTTTCACGAAATCTCTGCCACGAAACTTCGGAAGTTCACATGATTCGACGACTGAAAAATATTCATATTGCAGTACACAAAACTAACACTGGTGGTCGACAACTCGTCGTTGAAAATCATTAATAGTAGGTAATCCACACTCCGAAGTCAGTGACATCATCTTGGCTTAATTTAATCCGGAAATGAAACTCCTCTTTGACACAAAAATTTAATTTTCAGATTCAATCAAAGTTCACTTCGTGGGAATCCACGGGATTTGTACGCGACACACACAGCACAATATTGTATTCGAGTAAAGTTATCAATGTCACATGGTAAGATAGGGGAGTTTTTTCTCCGTTGAAAAGTATTGATGGCGGCTCAACTCACTGTCTGTATCCGAGGGGAGGTATTCCAGCCGACTTTAGTAACATGGGAGATTGACACTGGCCCAATAGATATCGAAATCTCCCATGTCACGGTGAGAAGAAGATATTAATACTACAATTCACTCCATATCAAAACGACGCACTCGGCTTCTTACGGAAAAGACTTTATTACGTCTATTCAAGTCAGTTACATGATCAAGAAAGCGTACATGTACGTGATCCCAAACCTTATATAAACTCATCTCGTCATGTGATCGTAGTAGGGTTTAATTGGTTAAAAGTTAAGAAAAGGCGTGACAAATGCGCTACAGCGTTTAATTTTCTGCCCACGCTACGCCAGTTTAGTTTTCATTTAAACAGGCAGCCATTTAATTTTTTCCACTAGAGGCCTTTTAGGACTTAGATTTGAAAACGAAAGTTAGCTCGTACGCCCAAGGGAATTTAGAATAATGTTAGATTTTAAAATGGAATTTAACGCGAATGCCCAAAGGGAATTACCTGTTTCAAGGAATTAAAAAAGGGTTTGTAATTTGGAATAGTAAAGTGAGGAATTAATAGTTTTTAAATGTTAAGATTGTTGAATTAAGAAATTACTAGTTTTTAATATTATAGAATATCCCCCCCGTCCGAGAAGAGGCTGACCTACAATGCCTGCATTGGAGGGCAGACTCACTCAGATGAGTGAGAAGAATGGGCATTAAAAAATTTGGAATAAGTTAACGTATCAAGTTCAATTAAAGTTAAATTGCAAAAAAAAATTTTTAAAGATCACGTGATGAGCTGACCTAGCAACATTATCAAATTTACTGAAAAATATATATAAAATCACTAAAAAGAAGGACACATAATATTAAATTGAAGATTCTACATAAGTATGTATTTGAAACCTGTTGAATAGGGACGTCTCCCCACACAAAATCTCAAAAAAAAAAATCAATTAACATAACCAAAAATTTGTAAACTACCAAAAATTTTCAGTATAAACATACATTTTATACAATATCTACCATCATCTCGATTTGAATAATACAAAATAACAAAACATAGTAATAAAAATATTAAAACAAACAAAAATTAAGTAACTGAAGTTGAAAATTAACAAGTTGAAAATTTCAAAAATTCTTCCTCAACGTTCACTACTATGGAGTGAGTCCAAAAAAAAAAAATCTTTATTTACTTAGCTTGTAATGAATTGCAACATTTTTAGTCCTGTCACAGTCATTAGTATGTTGAGGAAAATACACCAATTAAAAAAATCACAGTCCTTGTGTTGCTGTTTCTTATTTCTGCTTCACCAACGTAGAATACATAAAACATAACATTATTTTGGTTTGTTTACATATAAAGAAAATTAGTTCTTTAGTTACATAATAAAAATCACAGTTTATAATAAAAATCACACTTTCAATAAAAATCACAAGATTTAATGAAATCACACTTCAAATATATCAATTGTATATAAAAATTACAAAACATATCACTCATTATCTAGTTTTCGTATCTTTATTTATCTCATTATTTTTTTCTTAATATCTCGTATCTCCTTTATTTCAATATTACTTATTATCAAAAAAATTCTCTTTTCAATATCCTTATATTTCTTATTACTCTCATTTCAATATTCATTTGTTATTCCTACAATTTTTATTCATTCCAAAATGCTATCCAATATTCTTTAGTTATACTTATTCATATTTATTCTAAATTTATTTATTTATAACTTTATTTATTCTCAATACTTTTCACTTTATTTTCAAATTATTTATTTACTATTCATTTGTGTACACTTATTTTAATTCTACGTGGATATCCAATTTTTGTGTTGAAGGTACCTTGTTGTATGTGTGTTACTCAAACTCTTAGTTTCAATTTTTTTAATTCTACCTCTAAGCAGTGAGGGTTGTGTTTATGTTTGTGTAACAAATGGGTTTTCTTTCTCCATATTGTTCTCTGACTAATAAGGCGGAAGAGTCTTTTAGCCGTACAGTGGACTAACCGTAAATCTCCGACAGAATATGACTGCGTTGAAAAACAGCATCTTGTATAGTACAAAGATTGAGAAAAAGGAAAAGGTGCAGTTGTCATACCTGTGGGAGTATAATATATAGAAATGGGAGGACAAAAGGAGTGGCCATCCCAGCCCTGTTTTAGTCATTACTCAAGCATATGATCTTCAGCACTTTAAGTGATTGAGTTGATGAATTAAAAACAAATAGTAAAAAAAATTAATAAGATCTTAAACAGTTGGGACGGCATCCAACGCGCTTGTAGAGTTGGGTGATAGGAAAGTGTATTCAAGAAATAGGAAATTTACTGAAAGGTTAAAGAAGTAGAGTTGTCATAGTCGCTGTTTAAATTGAGATCCAAAAAAAAATTCACATATAATAGTATTCTTAAGAAGAAAGTTTAAGTTAGACAGTTTTTTTTTATTATATCTTTAGTAGGACAACACATAATTATATCAATTAAAAAAATATATAATGATGTTAAGTATCACATAGTAAAGAAAGAAAAATGGATCTAATGTTTGTCATTATTCGTGGTGTAGTTTTAAGTTCTCTGGTGCATTATAATATCTCAATCTGCAAGCATGGACAATTTCAGAATCTCGTTTAGTGTGAAAGTTTGGTCTATCAATTTCATAATTAACTTTTGACATTTGTTTTAGAATAGTGTAAGGTCCAGAATAGGGTGAGCTTAATTTTCTTGTATTAGGGTAGTGAAATTCTTCGAATAACACTAAATCTCCAACATTAAATTTAGATTCTACAAAACGTGCATCATATTTTACTTTATTCCTATTATGGTAATTAATTGTCCTTTCTTTAGCTAATTTTCTCGCCTCATCTACCTGAGGATAAAAATCTTGTTTTTTAACATGAGGTTCATAAGGTAATATTCCAAAAAGTAGGTAAGCTGGGGTCATTTGGGTGACTGAATGAGGCGTATGATTGTATTCATTAATTACTTCATTTAATAGGGCTGTCCAAGGAGTTTTGCTTGTTGAGTTATGTACTTTGCACCTTAATCTAGTAATTATTGTTTGATTTACCCTCTCTACCTTTCCATTCGTTTGTGGATGATGACTCGAGGTAAGTAATTGTTGCACATTGTTATGCTCTAAAAATCTTCTAAACTTTGAACATGTAAAAGCTGCATTTCTGTCGGTTAGCAATTTTTTTGGTGTTTGAATTTGGAATATTTGTTTTAAGCAATTCGTATAAGTTTCAGTAGTTACGCTTTTTGATGGAAAAGCCCAAATATAACGCGTTGCATGGTCAATTATCAAATGTAAATATTTCTTTTACCAATACCCATCTCAGTTTTATTAAGTTAATCATGAAATCGATAAACCAAAATTAATTTTTCTTTTCTTATATCACATTTTGGTATGAATCCTCGCTGTAAAGTTCCCAAATATTCATCATTTGTATTTAATATCTTAAAACATATTTCTCATTATAATATTATCTATCCTATTTATTGATTATTCTTCATTATTTCTTTTTCGAGAATTTTCTAGGGCGGATGAACCAAATATAACATACAATGGTTTTTTAATTCTCCAATTGTGGTTTTTTGGCACCCTAAGTCATGTTATAAAGACGTTCCGTTTATATGAAATTCGTAAAACGCCTTTTAACTGTCGAACTGAACCTCCAGAAATCTCCTTTACTTAAATTCGTAGAACAATTTACGAGGTTTCAACATCAAATGTAATATGTCAAAGTACTTAAATTATAAAATTTTCTTGATGTCTGAAAATTACTATGTTATCCCTGCAGATATTTTCCAAAACCAAAACCACAGGCATCATATGTTTAAATTTAAAAAGTCGCAAAAATTCTAGGTCAAATGAATCTAAACAAGTTTGGCTCTTTTCGTGATCGTGTTTACAAAACTAATGCTGAGCATTCAAATTTATTGCGGAGGCGACCTTCGAAATGTAATATAACGGCGCTCGAAAACGGAAATGATTTACGTTATTTTTTTTTCTCCGCGACGATTCAGAACTGCGTGCTAAATTAGATACTTGTAACATTACTTTACTCATTTAATATTTCAGTTTAACGTAACCAAGGATCATTAATTATCTTAAAACACTAAAATATTCATTATCAGAAAAAGAACATAGAAATATTATAAAATTACACTAAAACACACACTTATAATAAATTTATCACATATAAGTCTCAAAAATTTCTTTAAATTCAAATATCTTATAATATGAAAAAATATACTCTTAAAATTCCATCAAAATGCAAATCAAAATGAAACACTTTAAAATAAAAAACAAAATACACGTTTTAAACCAATGATTTTTACTTTCGTTTTACTCTTTATCGATTTATTTTTTATCATAGGTACTTAATTAAATCAACAATTTGAAAATACTTTCACCGAAACACATTTATAATAAATTTTTATCAGTATCTATTAATATTAAAATTTTTCACACTTAACAATAATTCGTAAATTTTAGCTTACCAATTGAAGTGGTTATTCACACCCTTACCATTATCCTTATTAATTTTCACCATTACATATCTTCATAATTTTAACATTTGCAGCTCGGTTCTGAATTTATCTTGGTGAAGTTCTTAGCTTAGCTAGTCATAAGGTGACAGTTTTTTATTTCGAAATAGTCCTAGAACTCAGTATCCCAATAGGAGATGACACTAGATGACAGTCTCTCATAAAAGTGAATTTTCAGTCAATTAAATTCAAAACTTCGCACGTTGTATCCAACAGACTATTCCACTGCACACAGCATATGTTTTCGCAGAATTTCTCGGGATATTTTTATCCCCAGGTCAACGATTAGTGAAAATCGACGTTTCACATAATCTGAAAATATTTTTTCACGAAATCTCTGCCACGAAACTTCGGAAGTTCACATGATTCGACGACTGAAAAATATTCATATTGCAGTACACAAAACTAACACTGGTGGTCGACAACTCGTCGTTGAAAATCATTAATAGTAGGTAATCCACACTCCGAAGTCAGTGACATCATCTTGGCTTAATTTAATCCGGAAATGAAACTCCTCTTTGACACAAAAATTTAATTTTCAGATTCAATCAAAGTTCACTTCGTGGGAATCCACGGGATTTGTACGCGACACACACAGCACAATATTGTATTCGAGTAAAGTTATCAATGTCACATGGTAAGATAGGGGAGTTTTTTCTCCGTTGAAAAGTATTGATGGCGGCTCAACTCACTGTCTGTATCCGAGGGGAGGTATTCCAGCCGACTTTAGTAACATGGGAGATTGACACTGGCCCAATAGATATCGAAATCTCCCATGTCACGGTGAGAAGAAGATATTAATACTACAATTCACTCCATATCAAAACGACGCACTCGGCTTCTTACGGAAAAGACTTTATTACGTCTATTCAAGTCAGTTACATGATCAAGAAAGCGTACATGTACGTGATCCCAAACCTTATATAAACTCATCTCGTCATGTGATCGTAGTAGGGTTTAATTGGTTAAAAGTTAAGAAAAGGCGTGACAAATGCGCTACAGCGTTTAATTTTCTGCCCACGCTACGCCAGTTTAGTTTTCATTTAAACAGGCAGCCATTTAATTTTTTCCACTAGAGGCCTTTTAGGACTTAGATTTGAAAACGAAAGTTAGCTCGTACGCCCAAGGGAATTTAGAATAATGTTAGATTTTAAAATGGAATTTAACGCGAATGCCCAAAGGGAATTACCTGTTTCAAGGAATTAAAAAAGGGTTTGTAATTTGGAATAGTAAAGTGAGGAATTAATAGTTTTTAAATGTTAAGATTGTTGAATTAAGAAATTACTAGTTTTTAATATTATAGAATATCCCCCCCGTCCGAGAAGAGGCTGACCTACAATGCCTGCATTGGAGGGCAGACTCACTCAGATGAGTGAGAAGAATGGGCATTAAAAAATTTGGAATAAGTTAACGTATCAAGTTCAATTAAAGTTAAATTGCAAAAAAAAATTTTTAAAGATCACGTGATGAGCTGACCTAGCAACATTATCAAATTTACTGAAAAATATATATAAAATCACTAAAAAGAAGGACACATAATATTAAATTGAAGATTCTACATAAGTATGTATTTGAAACCTGTTGAATAGGGACGTCTCCCCACACAAAATCTCAAAAAAAAAAATCAATTAACATAACCAAAAATTTGTAAACTACCAAAAATTTTCAGTATAAACATACATTTTATACAATATCTACCATCATCTCGATTTGAATAATACAAAATAACAAAACATAGTAATAAAAATATTAAAACAAACAAAAATTAAGTAACTGAAGTTGAAAATTAACAAGTTGAAAATTTCAAAAATTCTTCCTCAACGTTCACTACTATGGAGTGAGTCCAAAAAAAAAAAATCTTTATTTACTTAGCTTGTAATGAATTGCAACATTTTTAGTCCTGTCACAGTCATTAGTATGTTGAGGAAAATACACCAATTAAAAAAATCACAGTCCTTGTGTTGCTGTTTCTTATTTCTGCTTCACCAACGTAGAATACATAAAACATAACATTATTTTGGTTTGTTTACATATAAAGAAAATTAGTTCTTTAGTTACATAATAAAAATCACAGTTTATAATAAAAATCACACTTTCAATAAAAATCACAAGATTTAATGAAATCACACTTCAAATATATCAATTGTATATAAAAATTACAAAACATATCACTCATTATCTAGTTTTCGTATCTTTATTTATCTCATTATTTTTTTCTTAATATCTCGTATCTCCTTTATTTCAATATTACTTATTATCAAAAAAATTCTCTTTTCAATATCCTTATATTTCTTATTACTCTCATTTCAATATTCATTTGTTATTCCTACAATTTTTATTCATTCCAAAATGCTATCCAATATTCTTTAGTTATACTTATTCATATTTATTCTAACTTTATTTATTTATAACTTTATTTATTCTCAATACTTTTCACTTTATTTTCAAATTATTTATTTACTATTCATTTGTGTACACTTATTTTAATTCTACGTGGATATCCAATTTTTTGTGTTGAAGGTACCTTGTTGTATGTGTGTTACTCAAACTCTTAGTTTCAATTTTTTTAATTCTACCTCTAAGCAGTGAGGGTTGTGTTTATGTTTGTGTAACAAATGGGTTTTCTTTCTCCATATTGTTCTCTGACTAATAAGGCGGAAGAGTCTTTTAGCCGTACAGTGGACTAACCGTAAATCTCCGACAGAATATGACTGCGTTGAAAAACAGCATCTTGTATAGTACAAAGATTGAGAAAAAGGAAAAGGTGCAGTTGTCATACCTGTGGGAGTATAATATATAGAAATGGGAGGACAAAAGGAGTGGCCATCCCAGCCCTGTTTTAGTCATTACTCAAGCATATGATCTTCAGCACTTTAAGTGATTGAGTTGATGAATTAAAAACAAATAGTAAAAAAAATTAATAAGATCTTAACCCTTTCACCGGCTCAATTCGAAACTCTAATTCACCTATCCTGGCTTCAGAAACTCGTACAGTTCTACCCTTCAAGCGGCCCGATTCCCTGGAAAAAAGTTTGTTTTCACTGCAAAAATACTTCTTTCCCCCTTTTCGGAAGTATCTTTTGCCTGTCACCGCAACCCTCTACAGTAATAAAATTTAGCACCCCGCTAGTGTCTCCCCCAAATTTGGTCCCCAACAAGAAAGCGGAATTTTTCTAGGAAACCGTACGTGTGTGTGTGTGTGGCTTATTCCACCCGCTCTAGCCGTAGGCTAGACCAGAGGAAAAGGGGGAACAGCTTTTGAGGGTCGTGTATAAGAGATTTCCGTTCCTCTGAAACACTCCTCCGTAGCGGTTGATGATAACGTTAAAATGCTATGAAAATTTGGCAAAAATATTATATTCAATTTCTTCCAAACTTCAGATATTTTCAAAACAAAGCATTCGAAAATATAAATTAAATATTAAATATTTCAGATTTTAAACCATCTCTTATAGTTTTAAGTTAATAAAAAATTCTAGAGAATTCCATTAAATATTTCATCTCACTAGCATAATATTTTTCACACGTTTTCCCATATAAATTTTATTTCTTCATTGATTTCAGGAACCAAAAATTTAAACTTCTATAATTACCATTTTGTTACACAGAAGATACATTTTAACAGCCGTAAAAATATTTACACATTCTGAAACACTGCAAGTGGTTAAAAAATGTTATAAGTGTAAATTTTGTATAATTAAAACATAATAATACACAAATTATTTAAATGTGTCATGTTACAATCACATTGTTTTATCCTATGAATTTTATATTTCATTGTTAAACGAATTACACTCACACAAAACGATAAAAGAATATTGCAGTTCACACACAGAATTACATATTGTTTCGTATATGTAATGAAATTTCGGAAAAAAGAATTATTTTAACAAACCAAAATTAGATAATATTAAATTTTAGAATTAAGGTTATAACATAATATTCCATTTTTGGCATGATCTCAAGGTTAGTATAAAAAGTGACACACAGTACCAAAATGACTGCTCAAAGGTTATGCTTGAATATATATGGTTTATTTACACTACTATATATTTTATATACAATAACACTTCAAAATTCATTAAACTTTCTTCAAATTATTTAATCTTATTCTAAATTTCTTTCAAGTTAATCATTCAATGCAATTTTTCTAGATATTCACAAATGTTAACCGCAATAATTATCACAATTAATTTCAACAATAAATATTTGCTAATAGATACACACATCATTGATAATCAGTTCCATCAGTAATAAAATTCCTCATCATAACTTTGTTACTACCAATTACATTCATCAATAATTTTTACTAATAGTTATACACCTCAATAATAATGTTTTGTCAGTAATTAAATTCCTCACAATAACTTTGTTACTACCAATTAAAATCACCAGTAACATTTACTTATAGTTACACACATCATATTCAAAATCACCAATCATCAATCATATTCAAATTCATCAGTAATTAAATTTCTCAACATAACTTTGTAATTAATGTTTTAATTGTTTTCAATCTTTCTCTCAAAATCTTAAAATTTTAGGAATGCCGAAATTAGAGTTCCAAATGACACTTCCCTATCATTAATATAAAATACTCTGAAACAAACCTTGGCTGACATCGATGACACCACATGTATACGCATGAGTTTCAGTCCTCGGACTCATTAACACTCACAGGTATAAGGATAATAATCCGTTGCGTCATAATTGGCAGTCCACGTAGAATATCAGTAAACACAGTCTGGAAGTTACCACTCAGTTCCTGATCTTTGTGCAAGGGTGCAGAGTCTCACGGCTGGTATGGGGTTGATCGTTGTCGTCAAGGAAACAGGCTCAAACTCTTAGCGTCAGTTCCAGATCATTGGGCAAGGGTGCAGAATCTCTCAGCTGGCATGGGGTTGATCCTTGTGGCTGAGGGAATAGGCTCAAATCCGTGTAATCTGGTAATCAACTATTTTATCATGCAAGGGTCAACAGCAACATGGTTTCACCCTTGCTTTTAGTTTCGACTCATTTATTCTATATGTTTTCACGACAGTATATTTTCTTTCATATTACAAATAAATAATTATATCGCTAAAAATTTGTTAGTTCTTTCTGATGTTACAATTATAGATGCAATGATCTTGTTATAACCTTAATACATAATACCATATTTTCAAGTGCTACAATTTTTTACAACAGAAGATCGATAATAGATCGCTATATCATACACAATTGCTTATTTCTTATTATGTGAAAATGTGATGTAAACAAAGACGTATAGTTATTTTAAATATAGAAATATATGTTAAACATTCTATTCTTTTGTATGGTATTTTTCAAAACAGGAAGCGGGGCACAAAGCTTCATCACAAATTTTGCATGAATGGATAGAGATATTTTCTTATTCAGAAGAAATGTTTTCTTCCATTATTCTCTCTATTAATTTCAAACGGAAGTTCAGATTATTAAGATTCCCTCCATTTTTGTTTTGTAAAGAAGGAATGAATTCCAAACTGAAATATCTAAAAGGTGCCTGACAATTTTTTTATAATATTTTTTCTGTTATCATCGTTTTTCTTATATCCCATAATTTTCTGTTATCGTTTTTCTTATTTTGCCATAATTTTAAATAGATCCATCCATTCTGTCCACACCACCCATTGTATGGTTGCAATCCAGAACTGGTACGGGTTTTTTATAAGTTTTCCCATGTTTTGTTATATTTTGCATTTCTGTGGAATGGATCGTGCTTAAAATGGCGACAGATCTTTTATCATGCCACTTCATTATCAAAGTTTTCCCCCGTTGATAAGCAATCAGCTCACCCTTTTTCATTTTCTTATTTTTGATTGATTTGCAGTGCAATAGCGAATTAATAACAATTTTGGAACAACATCCAAAATTAATTTTTATAATATTTATATTGCAGCCGAAAAATTTTGTTGATGAATGAATATTCATGCTTAACTTATGACTTGCCAATTTTCATGGTTTTCATGCAGAAAACCAAATTTTTTGAAATATCAGAATTAAAAATTTAGTATTTTCTCGCAACACACATATTGGATTTGAGTTCAATTGAATGCACTATTTAGACGCTATTGCACATACGTACATACACAAGTTTATAGTTAAATACACAATTTTACAAATCAGTTTTGTTTTAATCATATTCTTTTTGTGTCTATGAAAATACATTTTTTTTTTTAACTGCAATTTTAAGATTGTATCGGTCATATCAATGTCCTAGTTAAATGCTGTAATAAAGAAATTCCGATAATTTGGTTGTTTAGAGAGCTTAGGTCAATTTTTGGTACTCGAAGACTAATTTGACCGGGACTTACTGCTTAATGTCGATACAGATGAATACAAACATTCATATAGAAAAGGGACTCGAACCTGCGAACTCCAGCACCGTAAGGTTCACCCGGAAAATTATGCTTTCATTAATTTGCTTCCGACCACTATCAAAAATCAATGAAATTTTAAGGAAACAGCTACGGGGTCCGAAAATCCTCTCGCTGGGAAGTCGGCTACGCAAGAGAGGGGTACGAAATCAGGAGAAAATTCCTATCTCATGAGGATGATCAAAATTGTGGAGATAACCTCGAATGCGACGCTCTAAACGCCTTACACCTGATAATTTGGGTAGGTAGTTCAACGTGAGTTAAAAAAAAAGAAAAGAAACACCTAAGAATTTCTCACCAATCCCTCCAACCCATTAATTTACAGATTAAAACAAGATGTTAGAAGACCGAGATGAAGAACTAAACAATATTTTGTTACACGAGGGTTAATTAGATAGACTGGAACCTAATTTTAAAGCCGATTACGAAAGGCGGGAATCATCCATGCCAGAAGTAGGATTCGGGACCGAAAGACAGAGCCCTACCATTCAGCCATTTCCCAGTATGAAGCACTGTACAACATCAAATAACTTTTCAAACTTGTATGGAAAGCAATAAAATAATAATTGAAAAGTTTGAAATGTAGCCAAATTGATAAAATAAAATAAAATATGTTTAGACATTATTTTAGTTATTAAAATCGTTATTTTAGTTATAAAAATTATTAAAAGACGATTAATTAAATTTAAATATACATAATTTAAATATACAGTACATGAATTAAATCCTGATTTAAATTAGGATTTAAATCACTTGATTTTTTAAAAAAAATCATTGATTTAAATCAAAATTACTTATGTATATAGTTTTACATTATGTTTCATTCAAATGTAATTTTATTAGCTATAATGGCTTTATTTAGATTGTAAAGTAAAAGATAAAGTAGGAGGGAACTTCTATCATTGCAATATCATATTTTATCTATCACTGTGATTAGTAAGAGTTTTGTTGACATAGGATAAAAAAAATCATGGTTTCATGTATTTAATATATAATTTATCATATGTAAATACTAATAGTGCAATGAAAACTTTATCATTAATCGTAATAATAATTTAATCATAATTTAAATTATTGCCTTTGAAATTTTTAACTTGTTAATGTTTTAAAACATAAAAATTCGCGAATCTCCCAGATTATGATCCTAGGGAAATTCATAAGCGCCCTGTTCCTGTGGCCTTACAACAGCCAGCTGGATATTCCACACCCTCCATTCTTGACCTTCCTTCTTGGAAACTGATGCAATTACCGAACATCTGACTTTTCGGGAAAGTCGATCTGCAATCCCCCCCCCCGCCCCTCCAACTTAACAACGTCGCTCTATTCAGACCCCCATCCCGTGAATGCGTCAGAATCGGAGATGTACATGTAGGGGTCTTCATTCCCCAATTTCGGACAATTCGAGGTTGTAAATCAAGCACCTTTTATCGTTCCGTAAACGGGGGAAAAACTCCGTGCAGTGCTGGAAAAATAACCTGCGCCTGTTCAGGGGTACGTCACTGCCCGAATGAGACGGCTAAGGTCGGACGTAATATTTCGTCACTGCCCGGATGAGACAGTCAGGGCTCGACGTAATATTTCGTCACTGCCGTTGAAAGGGTTAAACAGTTGGGACGGCATCCAACGCGCTTGTAGAGTTGGGTGATAGGAAAGTGTATTCAAGAAATAGGAAATTTACTGAAAGGTTAAAGAAGTAGAGTTGTCATAGTCGCTGTTTAAATTGAGATCCAAAAAAAAATTCACATATAATAGTATTCTTAAGAAGAAAGTTTAAGTTAGACAGTTTTTTTTTTATTATATCTTTAGTAGGACAACACATAATTATATCAATTAAAAAAATATATAATGATGTTAAGTATCACATAGTAAAGAAAGAAAAATGGATCTAATGTTTGTCATTATTCGTGGTGTAGTTTTAAGTTCTCTGGTGCATTATAATATCTCAATCTGCAAGCATGGACAATTTCAGAATCTCGTTTAGTGTGAAAGTTTGGTCTATCAATTTCATAATTAACTTTTGACATTTGTTTTAGAATAGTGTAAGGTCCAGAATAGGGTGAGCTTAATTTTCTTGTATTAGGGTAGTGAAATTCTTCGAATAACACTAAATCTCCAACATTAAATTTAGATTCTACAAAACGTGCATCATATTTTACTTTATTCCTATTATGGTAATTAATTGTCCTTTCTTTAGCTAATTTTCTCGCCTCATCTACCTGAGGATAAAAATCTTGTTTTTTAACATGAGGTTCATAAGGTAATATTCCAAAAAGTAGGTAAGCTGGGGTCATTTGGGTGACTGAATGAGGCGTATGATTGTATTCATTAATTACTTCATTTAATAGGGCTGTCCAAGGAGTTTTGCTTGTTGAGTTATGTACTTTGCACCTTAATCTAGTAATTATTGTTTGATTTACCCTCTCTACCTTTCCATTCGTTTGTGGATGATGACTCGAGGTAAGTAATTGTTGCACATTGTTATGCTCTAAAAATCTTCTAAACTTTGAACATGTAAAAGCTGCATTTCTGTCGGTTAGCAATTTTTTTGGTGTTTGAATTTGGAATATTTGTTTTAAGCAATTCGTATAAGTTTCAGTAGTTACGCTTTTTGATGGAAAAGCCCAAATATAACGCGTTGCATGGTCAATTATCAAATGTAAATATTTCTTTTACCAATACCCATCTCAGTTTTATTAAGTTAATCATGAAATCGATAAACCAAAATTAATTTTTCTTTTCTTATATCACATTTTGGTATGAATCCTCGCTGTAAAGTTCCCAAATATTCATCATTTGTATTTAATATCTTAAAACATATTTCTCATTATAATATTATCTATCCTATTTATTGATTATTCTTCATTATTTCTTTTTCGAGAATTTTCTAGGGCGGATGAACCAAATATAACATACAATGGTTTTTTAATTCTCCAATTGTGGTTTTTTGGCACCCTAAGTCATGTTATAAAGACGTTCCGTTTATATGAAATTCGTAAAACGCCTTTTAACTGTCGAACTGAACCTCCAGAAATCTCCTTTACTTAAATTCGTAGAACAATTTACGAGGTTTCAACATCAAATGTAATATGTCAAAGTACTTAAATTATAAAATTTTCTTGATGTCTGAAAATTACTATGTTATCCCTGCAGATATTTTCCAAAACCAAAACCACAGGCATCATATGTTTAAATTTAAAAAGTCGCAAAAATTCTAGGTCAAATGAATCAAAACAAGTTTGGCTCTTTTCGTGATCGTGTTTACAAAACTAATGCTGAGCATTCAAATTTATTGCGGAGGCGACCTTCGAAATGTAATATAACGGCGCTCGAAAACGGAAATGATTTACGTTATTTTTTTTTCTCCGCGACGATTCAGAACTGCGTGCTAAATTAGATACTTGTAACATTACTTTACTCATTTAATATTTCAGTTTAACGTAACCAAGGATCATTAATTATCTTAAAACACTAAAATATTCATTATCAGAAAAAGAACATAGAAATATTATAAAATTACACTAAAACACACACTTATAATAAATTTATCACATATAAGTCTCAAAAATTTCTTTAAATTCAAATATCTTATAATATGAAAAAATATACTCTTAAAATTCCATCAAAATGCAAATCAAAATGAAACACTTTAAAATCAAAAACAAAATACACGTTTTAAACCAATGATTTTTACTTTCGTTTTACTCTTTATCGATTTATTTTTTATCATAGGTACTTAATTAAATCAACAATTTGAAAATACTTTCACCGAAACACATTTATAATAAATTTTTATCAGTATCTATTAATATTAAAATTTTTCACACTTAACAATAATTCGTAAATTTTAGCTTACCAATTGAAGTGGTTATTCACACCCTTACCATTATCCTTATTAATTTTCACCATTACATATCTTCATAATTTTAACATTTGCAGCTCGGTTCTGAATTTATCTTGGTGAAGTTCTTAGCTTAGCTAGTCATAAGGTGACAGTTTTTATTTCGAAATAGTCCTAGAACTCAGTATCCCAATAGGAGATGACACTAGATGACAGTCTCTCATAAAAGTGAATTTTCAGTCAATTAAATTCAAAACTTCGCACGTTGTATCCAACAGACTATTCCACTGCACACAGCATATGTTTTCGCAGAATTTCTCGGGATATTTTTATCCCCAGGTCAACGATTAGTGAAAATCGACGTTTCACATAATCTGAAAATATTTTTTCACGAAATCTCTGCCACGAAACTTCGGAAGTTCACATGATTCGACGACTGAAAAATATTCATATTGCAGTACACAAAACTAACACTGGTGGTCGACAACTCGTCGTTGAAAATCATTAATAGTAGGTAATCCACACTCCGAAGTCAGTGACATCATCTTGGCTTAATTTAATCCGGAAATGAAACTCCTCTTTGACACAAAAATTTAATTTTCAGATTCAATCAAAGTTCACTTCGTGGGAATCCACGGGATTTGTACGCGACACACACAGCACAATATTGTATTCGAGTAAAGTTATCAATGTCACATGGTAAGATAGGGGAGTTTTTTCTCCGTTGAAAAGTATTGATGGCGGCTCAACTCACTGTCTGTATCCGAGGGGAGGTATTCCAGCCGACTTTAGTAACATGGGAGATTGACACTGGCCCAATAGATATCGAAATCTCCCATGTCACGGTGAGAAGAAGATATTAATACTACAATTCACTCCATATCAAAACGACGCACTCGGCTTCTTACGGAAAAGACTTTATTACGTCTATTCAAGTCAGTTACATGATCAAGAAAGCGTACATGTACGTGATCCCAAACCTTATATAAACTCATCTCGTCATGTGATCGTAGTAGGGTTTAATTGGTTAAAAGTTAAGAAAAGGCGTGACAAATGCGCTACAGCGTTTAATTTTCTGCCCACGCTACGCCAGTTTAGTTTTCATTTAAACAGGCAGCCATTTAATTTTTTCCACTAGAGGCCTTTTAGGACTTAGATTTGAAAACGAAAGTTAGCTCGTACGCCCAAGGGAATTTAGAATAATGTTAGATTTTAAAATGGAATTTAACGCGAATGCCCAAAGGGAATTACCTGTTTCAAGGAATTAAAAAAGGGTTTGTAATTTGGAATAGTAAAGTGAGGAATTAATAGTTTTTAAATGTTAAGATTGTTGAATTAAGAAATTACTAGTTTTTAATATTATAGAATATCCCCCCCGTCCGAGAAGAGGCTGACCTACAATGCCTGCATTGGAGGGCAGACTCACTCAGATGAGTGAGAAGAATGGGCATTAAAAAATTTGGAATAAGTTAACGTATCAAGTTCAATTAAAGTTAAATTGCAAAAAAAAATTTTTAAAGATCACGTGATGAGCTGACCTAGCAACATTATCAAATTTACTGAAAAATATATATAAAATCACTAAAAAGAAGGACACATAATATTAAATTGAAGATTCTACATAAGTATGTATTTGAAACCTGTTGAATAGGGACGTCTCCCCACACAAAATCTCAAAAAAAAAAATCAATTAACATAACCAAAAATTTGTAAACTACCAAAAATTTTCAGTATAAACATACATTTTATACAATATCTACCATCATCTCGATTTGAATAATACAAAATAACAAAACATAGTAATAAAAATATTAAAACAAACAAAAATTAAGTAACTGAAGTTGAAAATTAACAAGTTGAAAATTTCAAAAATTCTTCCTCAACGTTCACTACTATGGAGTGAGTCCAAAAAAAAAAAATCTTTATTTACTTAGCTTGTAATGAATTGCAACATTTTTAGTCCTGTCACAGTCATTAGTATGTTGAGGAAAATACACCAATTAAAAAAATCACAGTCCTTGTGTTGCTGTTTCTTATTTCTGCTTCACCAACGTAGAATACATAAAACATAACATTATTTTGGTTTGTTTACATATAAAGAAAATTAGTTCTTTAGTTACATAATAAAAATCACAGTTTATAATAAAAATCACACTTTCAATAAAAATCACAAGATTTAATGAAATCACACTTCAAATATATCAATTGTATATAAAAATTACAAAACATATCACTCATTATCTAGTTTTCGTATCTTTATTTATCTCATTATTTTTTTCTTAATATCTCGTATCTCCTTTATTTCAATATTACTTATTATCAAAAAAATTCTCTTTTCAATATCCTTATATTTCTTATTACTCTCATTTCAATATTCATTTGTTATTCCTACAATTTTTATTCATTCCAAAATGCTATCCAATATTCTTTAGTTATACTTATTCATATTTATTCTAACTTTATTTATTTATAACTTTATTTATTCTCAATACTTTTCACTTTATTTTCAAATTATTTATTTACTATTCATTTGTGTACACTTATTTTAATTCTACGTGGATATCCAATTTTTTGTGTTGAAGGTACCTTGTTGTATGTGTGTTACTCAAACTCTTAGTTTCAATTTTTTTAATTCTACCTCTAAGCAGTGAGGGTTGTGTTTATGTTTGTGTAACAAATGGGTTTTCTTTCTCCATATTGTTCTCTGACTAATAAGGCGGAAGAGTCTTTTAGCCGTACAGTGGACTAACCGTAAATCTCCGACAGAATATGACTGCGTTGAAAAACAGCATCTTGTATAGTACAAAGATTGAGAAAAAGGAAAAGGTGCAGTTGTCATACCTGTGGGAGTATAATATATAGAAATGGGAGGACAAAAGGAGTGGCCATCCCAGCCCTGTTTTAGTCATTACTCAAGCATATGATCTTCAGCACTTTAAGTGATTGAGTTGATGAATTAAAAACAAATAGTAAAAAAAATTAATAAGATCTTAAACAGTTGGGACGGCATCCAACGCGCTTGTAGAGTTGGGTGATAGGAAAGTGTATTCAAGAAATAGGAAATTTACTGAAAGGTTAAAGAAGTAGAGTTGTCATAGTCGCTGTTTAAATTGAGATCCAAAAAAAAATTCACATATAATAGTATTCTTAAGAAGAAAGTTTAAGTTAGACAGTTTTTTTTTATTATATCTTTAGTAGGACAACACATAATTATATCAATTAAAAAAATATATAATGATGTTAAGTATCACATAGTAAAGAAAGAAAAATGGATCTAATGTTTGTCATTATTCGTGGTGTAGTTTTAAGTTCTCTGGTGCATTATAATATCTCAATCTGCAAGCATGGACAATTTCAGAATCTCGTTTAGTGTGAAAGTTTGGTCTATCAATTTCATAATTAACTTTTGACATTTGTTTTAGAATAGTGTAAGGTCCAGAATAGGGTGAGCTTAATTTTCTTGTATTAGGGTAGTGAAATTCTTCGAATAACACTAAATCTCCAACATTAAATTTAGATTCTACAAAACGTGCATCATATTTTACTTTATTCCTATTATGGTAATTAATTGTCCTTTCTTTAGCTAATTTTCTCGCCTCATCTACCTGAGGATAAAAATCTTGTTTTTTAACATGAGGTTCATAAGGTAATATTCCAAAAAGTAGGTAAGCTGGGGTCATTTGGGTGACTGAATGAGGCGTATGATTGTATTCATTAATTACTTCATTTAATAGGGCTGTCCAAGGAGTTTTGCTTGTTGAGTTATGTACTTTGCACCTTAATCTAGTAATTATTGTTTGATTTACCCTCTCTACCTTTCCATTCGTTTGTGGATGATGACTCGAGGTAAGTAATTGTTGCACATTGTTATGCTCTAAAAATCTTCTAAACTTTGAACATGTAAAAGCTGCATTTCTGTCGGTTAGCAATTTTTTTGGTGTTTGAATTTGGAATATTTGTTTTAAGCAATTCGTATAAGTTTCAGTAGTTACGCTTTTTGATGGAAAAGCCCAAATATAACGCGTTGCATGGTCAATTATCAAATGTAAATATTTCTTTTACCAATACCCATCTCAGTTTTATTAAGTTAATCATGAAATCGATAAACCAAAATTAATTTTTCTTTTCTTATATCACATTTTGGTATGAATCCTCGCTGTAAAGTTCCCAAATATTCATCATTTGTATTTAATATCTTAAAACATATTTCTCATTATAATATTATCTATCCTATTTATTGATTATTCTTCATTATTTCTTTTTCGAGAATTTTCTAGGGCGGATGAACCAAATATAACATACAATGGTTTTTTAATTCTCCAATTGTGGTTTTTTGGCACCCTAAGTCATGTTATAAAGACGTTCCGTTTATATGAAATTCGTAAAACGCCTTTTAACTGTCGAACTGAACCTCCAGAAATCTCCTTTACTTAAATTCGTAGAACAATTTACGAGGTTTCAACATCAAATGTAATATGTCAAAGTACTTAAATTATAAAATTTTCTTGATGTCTGAAAATTACTATGTTATCCCTGCAGATATTTTCCAAAACCAAAACCACAGGCATCATATGTTTAAATTTAAAAAGTCGCAAAAATTCTAGGTCAAATGAATCTAAACAAGTTTGGCTCTTTTCGTGATCGTGTTTACAAAACTAATGCTGAGCATTCAAATTTATTGCGGAGGCGACCTTCGAAATGTAATATAACGGCGCTCGAAAACGGAAATGATTTACGTTATTTTTTTTTCTCCGCGACGATTCAGAACTGCGTGCTAAATTAGATACTTGTAACATTACTTTACTCATTTAATATTTCAGTTTAACGTAACCAAGGATCATTAATTATCTTAAAACACTAAAATATTCATTATCAGAAAAAGAACATAGAAATATTATAAAATTACACTAAAACACACACTTATAATAAATTTATCACATATAAGTCTCAAAAATTTCTTTAAATTCAAATATCTTATAATATGAAAAAATATACTCTTAAAATTCCATCAAAATGCAAATCAAAATGAAACACTTTAAAATAAAAAACAAAATACACGTTTTAAACCAATGATTTTTACTTTCGTTTTACTCTTTATCGATTTATTTTTTATCATAGGTACTTAATTAAATCAACAATTTGAAAATACTTTCACCGAAACACATTTATAATAAATTTTTATCAGTATCTATTAATATTAAAATTTTTCACACTTAACAATAATTCGTAAATTTTAGCTTACCAATTGAAGTGGTTATTCACACCCTTACCATTATCCTTATTAATTTTCACCATTACATATCTTCATAATTTTAACATTTGCAGCTCGGTTCTGAATTTATCTTGGTGAAGTTCTTAGCTTAGCTAGTCATAAGGTGACAGTTTTTATTTCGAAATAGTCCTAGAACTCAGTATCCCAATAGGAGATGACACTAGATGACAGTCTCTCATAAAAGTGAATTTTCAGTCAATTAAATTCAAAACTTCGCACGTTGTATCCAACAGACTATTCCACTGCACACAGCATATGTTTTCGCAGAATTTCTCGGGATATTTTTATCCCCAGGTCAACGATTAGTGAAAATCGACGTTTCACATAATCTGAAAATATTTTTTCACGAAATCTCTGCCACGAAACTTCGGAAGTTCACATGATTCGACGACTGAAAAATATTCATATTGCAGTACACAAAACTAACACTGGTGGTCGACAACTCGTCGTTGAAAATCATTAATAGTAGGTAATCCACACTCCGAAGTCAGTGACATCATCTTGGCTTAATTTAATCCGGAAATGAAACTCCTCTTTGACACAAAAATTTAATTTTCAGATTCAATCAAAGTTCACTTCGTGGGAATCCACGGGATTTGTACGCGACACACACAGCACAATATTGTATTCGAGTAAAGTTATCAATGTCACATGGTAAGATAGGGGAGTTTTTTCTCCGTTGAAAAGTATTGATGGCGGCTCAACTCACTGTCTGTATCCGAGGGGAGGTATTCCAGCCGACTTTAGTAACATGGGAGATTGACACTGGCCCAATAGATATCGAAATCTCCCATGTCACGGTGAGAAGAAGATATTAATACTACAATTCACTCCATATCAAAACGACGCACTCGGCTTCTTACGGAAAAGACTTTATTACGTCTATTCAAGTCAGTTACATGATCAAGAAAGCGTACATGTACGTGATCCCAAACCTTATATAAACTCATCTCGTCATGTGATCGTAGTAGGGTTTAATTGGTTAAAAGTTAAGAAAAGGCGTGACAAATGCGCTACAGCGTTTAATTTTCTGCCCACGCTACGCCAGTTTAGTTTTCATTTAAACAGGCAGCCATTTAATTTTTTCCACTAGAGGCCTTTTAGGACTTAGATTTGAAAACGAAAGTTAGCTCGTACGCCCAAGGGAATTTAGAATAATGTTAGATTTTAAAATGGAATTTAACGCGAATGCCCAAAGGGAATTACCTGTTTCAAGGAATTAAAAAAGGGTTTGTAATTTGGAATAGTAAAGTGAGGAATTAATAGTTTTTAAATGTTAAGATTGTTGAATTAAGAAATTACTAGTTTTTAATATTATAGAATATCCCCCCCGTCCGAGAAGAGGCTGACCTACAATGCCTGCATTGGAGGGCAGACTCACTCAGATGAGTGAGAAGAATGGGCATTAAAAAATTTGGAATAAGTTAACGTATCAAGTTCAATTAAAGTTAAATTGCAAAAAAAAATTTTTAAAGATCACGTGATGAGCTGACCTAGCAACATTATCAAATTTACTGAAAAATATATATAAAATCACTAAAAAGAAGGACACATAATATTAAATTGAAGATTCTACATAAGTATGTATTTGAAACCTGTTGAATAGGGACGTCTCCCCACACAAAATCTCAAAAAAAAAAATCAATTAACATAACCAAAAATTTGTAAACTACCAAAAATTTTCAGTATAAACATACATTTTATACAATATCTACCATCATCTCGATTTGAATAATACAAAATAACAAAACATAGTAATAAAAATATTAAAACAAACAAAAATTAAGTAACTGAAGTTGAAAATTAACAAGTTGAAAATTTCAAAAATTCTTCCTCAACGTTCACTACTATGGAGTGAGTCCAAAAAAAAAAAATCTTTATTTACTTAGCTTGTAATGAATTGCAACATTTTTAGTCCTGTCACAGTCATTAGTATGTTGAGGAAAATACACCAATTAAAAAAATCACAGTCCTTGTGTTGCTGTTTCTTATTTCTGCTTCACCAACGTAGAATACATAAAACATAACATTATTTTGGTTTGTTTACATATAAAGAAAATTAGTTCTTTAGTTACATAATAAAAATCACAGTTTATAATAAAAATCACACTTTCAATAAAAATCACAAGATTTAATGAAATCACACTTCAAATATATCAATTGTATATAAAAATTACAAAACATATCACTCATTATCTAGTTTTCGTATCTTTATTTATCTCATTATTTTTTTCTTAATATCTCGTATCTCCTTTATTTCAATATTACTTATTATCAAAAAAATTCTCTTTTCAATATCCTTATATTTCTTATTACTCTCATTTCAATATTCATTTGTTATTCCTACAATTTTTATTCATTCCAAAATGCTATCCAATATTCTTTAGTTATACTTATTCATATTTATTCTAACTTTATTTATTTATAACTTTATTTATTCTCAATACTTTTCACTTTATTTTCAAATTATTTATTTACTATTCATTTGTGTACACTTATTTTAATTCTACGTGGATATCCAATTTTTTGTGTTGAAGGTACCTTGTTGTATGTGTGTTACTCAAACTCTTAGTTTCAATTTTTTTAATTCTACCTCTAAGCAGTGAGGGTTGTGTTTATGTTTGTGTAACAAATGGGTTTTCTTTCTCCATATTGTTCTCTGACTAATAAGGCGGAAGAGTCTTTTAGCCGTACAGTGGACTAACCGTAAATCTCCGACAGAATATGACTGCGTTGAAAAACAGCATCTTGTATAGTACAAAGATTGAGAAAAAGGAAAAGGTGCAGTTGTCATACCTGTGGGAGTATAATATATAGAAATGGGAGGACAAAAGGAGTGGCCATCCCAGCCCTGTTTTAGTCATTACTCAAGCATATGATCTTCAGCACTTTAAGTGATTGAGTTGATGAATTAAAAACAAATAGTAAAAAAAATTAATAAGATCTTAAACAGTTGGGACGGCATCCAACGCGCTTGTAGAGTTGGGTGATAGGAAAGTGTATTCAAGAAATAGGAAATTTACTGAAAGGTTAAAGAAGTAGAGTTGTCATAGTCGCTGTTTAAATTGAGATCCAAAAAAAAATTCACATATAATAGTATTCTTAAGAAGAAAGTTTAAGTTAGACAGTTTTTTTTTATTATATCTTTAGTAGGACAACACATAATTATATCAATTAAAAAAATATATAATGATGTTAAGTATCACATAGTAAAGAAAGAAAAATGGATCTAATGTTTGTCATTATTCGTGGTGTAGTTTTAAGTTCTCTGGTGCATTATAATATCTCAATCTGCAAGCATGGACAATTTCAGAATCTCGTTTAGTGTGAAAGTTTGGTCTATCAATTTCATAATTAACTTTTGACATTTGTTTTAGAATAGTGTAAGGTCCAGAATAGGGTGAGCTTAATTTTCTTGTATTAGGGTAGTGAAATTCTTCGAATAACACTAAATCTCCAACATTAAATTTAGATTCTACAAAACGTGCATCATATTTTACTTTATTCCTATTATGGTAATTAATTGTCCTTTCTTTAGCTAATTTTCTCGCCTCATCTACCTGAGGATAAAAATCTTGTTTTTTAACATGAGGTTCATAAGGTAATATTCCAAAAAGTAGGTAAGCTGGGGTCATTTGGGTGACTGAATGAGGCGTATGATTGTATTCATTAATTACTTCATTTAATAGGGCTGTCCAAGGAGTTTTGCTTGTTGAGTTATGTACTTTGCACCTTAATCTAGTAATTATTGTTTGATTTACCCTCTCTACCTTTCCATTCGTTTGTGGATGATGACTCGAGGTAAGTAATTGTTGCACATTGTTATGCTCTAAAAATCTTCTAAACTTTGAACATGTAAAAGCTGCATTTCTGTCGGTTAGCAATTTTTTTGGTGTTTGAATTTGGAATATTTGTTTTAAGCAATTCGTATAAGTTTCAGTAGTTACGCTTTTTGATGGAAAAGCCCAAATATAACGCGTTGCATGGTCAATTATCAAATGTAAATATTTCTTTTACCAATACCCATCTCAGTTTTATTAAGTTAATCATGAAATCGATAAACCAAAATTAATTTTTCTTTTCTTATATCACATTTTGGTATGAATCCTCGCTGTAAAGTTCCCAAATATTCATCATTTGTATTTAATATCTTAAAACATATTTCTCATTATAATATTATCTATCCTATTTATTGATTATTCTTCATTATTTCTTTTTCGAGAATTTTCTAGGGCGGATGAACCAAATATAACATACAATGGTTTTTTAATTCTCCAATTGTGGTTTTTTGGCACCCTAAGTCATGTTATAAAGACGTTCCGTTTATATGAAATTCGTAAAACGCCTTTTAACTGTCGAACTGAACCTCCAGAAATCTCCTTTACTTAAATTCGTAGAACAATTTACGAGGTTTCAACATCAAATGTAATATGTCAAAGTACTTAAATTATAAAATTTTCTTGATGTCTGAAAATTACTATGTTATCCCTGCAGATATTTTCCAAAACCAAAACCACAGGCATCATATGTTTAAATTTAAAAAGTCGCAAAAATTCTAGGTCAAATGAATCTAAACAAGTTTGGCTCTTTTCGTGATCGTGTTTACAAAACTAATGCTGAGCATTCAAATTTATTGCGGAGGCGACCTTCGAAATGTAATATAACGGCGCTCGAAAACGGAAATGATTTACGTTATTTTTTTTTCTCCGCGACGATTCAGAACTGCGTGCTAAATTAGATACTTGTAACATTACTTTACTCATTTAATATTTCAGTTTAACGTAACCAAGGATCATTAATTATCTTAAAACACTAAAATATTCATTATCAGAAAAAGAACATAGAAATATTATAAAATTACACTAAAACACACACTTATAATAAATTTATCACATATAAGTCTCAAAAATTTCTTTAAATTCAAATATCTTATAATATGAAAAAATATACTCTTAAAATTCCATCAAAATGCAAATCAAAATGAAACACTTTAAAATAAAAAACAAAATACACGTTTTAAACCAATGATTTTTACTTTCGTTTTACTCTTTATCGATTTATTTTTTATCATAGGTACTTAATTAAATCAACAATTTGAAAATACTTTCACCGAAACACATTTATAATAAATTTTTATCAGTATCTATTAATATTAAAATTTTTCACACTTAACAATAATTCGTAAATTTTAGCTTACCAATTGAAGTGGTTATTCACACCCTTACCATTATCCTTATTAATTTTCACCATTACATATCTTCATAATTTTAACATTTGCAGCTCGGTTCTGAATTTATCTTGGTGAAGTTCTTAGCTTAGCTAGTCATAAGGTGACAGTTTTTATTTCGAAATAGTCCTAGAACTCAGTATCCCAATAGGAGATGACACTAGATGACAGTCTCTCATAAAAGTGAATTTTCAGTCAATTAAATTCAAAACTTCGCACGTTGTATCCAACAGACTATTCCACTGCACACAGCATATGTTTTCGCAGAATTTCTCGGGATATTTTTATCCCCAGGTCAACGATTAGTGAAAATCGACGTTTCACATAATCTGAAAATATTTTTTCACGAAATCTCTGCCACGAAACTTCGGAAGTTCACATGATTCGACGACTGAAAAATATTCATATTGCAGTACACAAAACTAACACTGGTGGTCGACAACTCGTCGTTGAAAATCATTAATAGTAGGTAATCCACACTCCGAAGTCAGTGACATCATCTTGGCTTAATTTAATCCGGAAATGAAACTCCTCTTTGACACAAAAATTTAATTTTCAGATTCAATCAAAGTTCACTTCGTGGGAATCCACGGGATTTGTACGCGACACACACAGCACAATATTGTATTCGAGTAAAGTTATCAATGTCACATGGTAAGATAGGGGAGTTTTTTCTCCGTTGAAAAGTATTGATGGCGGCTCAACTCACTGTCTGTATCCGAGGGGAGGTATTCCAGCCGACTTTAGTAACATGGGAGATTGACACTGGCCCAATAGATATCGAAATCTCCCATGTCACGGTGAGAAGAAGATATTAATACTACAATTCACTCCATATCAAAACGACGCACTCGGCTTCTTACGGAAAAGACTTTATTACGTCTATTCAAGTCAGTTACATGATCAAGAAAGCGTACATGTACGTGATCCCAAACCTTATATAAACTCATCTCGTCATGTGATCGTAGTAGGGTTTAATTGGTTAAAAGTTAAGAAAAGGCGTGACAAATGCGCTACAGCGTTTAATTTTCTGCCCACGCTACGCCAGTTTAGTTTTCATTTAAACAGGCAGCCATTTAATTTTTTCCACTAGAGGCCTTTTAGGACTTAGATTTGAAAACGAAAGTTAGCTCGTACGCCCAAGGGAATTTAGAATAATGTTAGATTTTAAAATGGAATTTAACGCGAATGCCCAAAGGGAATTACCTGTTTCAAGGAATTAAAAAAGGGTTTGTAATTTGGAATAGTAAAGTGAGGAATTAATAGTTTTTAAATGTTAAGATTGTTGAATTAAGAAATTACTAGTTTTTAATGATTATATATATATATATATATATATATATATATATATATATATATATATATATATATAAGCCAGATTTACTCAAGTTTATTTATGATATACATTAAACAACTACTGCGTATTAGCAGAATTATAAACAATGCAAATAATATACAATACAATAATATTCAACAAGTAATAATAAACTGCTAGCCATAGTAATCATACAATAATCAATATAATTATACTCAAATATTACAAGGATTAACATTATTCAAATCACTACTAACTTTTCAAATTGCATAATTAAGTACAATTAGTTCTTAAATATATTTAACTTGCAAAGAGCTATCAATTAATTTTTTTCCCTACTAAATTCTGAATCACTAATTTCTTTTAGTTATTTATTTCTAATTTCTTAAATTCGTTTACTTAATCACAGTTAAAATAATTTTTTTTCTAATAATATTAGTATTTTAAATTTAAATAAAAGAAAAATTTATTGAACTAAGTTTTTAGTCGGAGCTTGCTACAAGTATCCATTTACCGAATACTTGTAGTAAGCTTCGACGAGTCCCGAACCTGGGAACTCCTCCATCCTAGTCGAAGACGAATCTTGATACTTATAATTACCCATTATGTTTTGCAAGCAAGACAATTTCAAAATTTATCATATTCAAATGCAAAAGCTATTAACAAATTTACTGCTTAATAATACTAGGCCCTAGCTCAACTATTTATTCCGCCATATTAAAACAATTATAAACTTAAATTTTAAACCCCATTATGATGGAGTTTTAACACTTATCAATATCAAGAAAAGAAACCAAAGATCAAGAATCAAAGAAGACACCAGAGCGAGCAGTTTAAATGCATCCAGATAGCCAGGCAAAATTGTACTACTGCAACCAAGCCACTGCTTGTATTAGTAGCTAAGGAGACCCCAGTCATTACCGGTAAGTTGTATTAAATTTGCATAATTGTGTTAAGATTATAAAACTATTGAAAAGTCGAAGTAAATATATGGCCATACCTTTCCAATAACCACCATTCAAGAGAAAAGCTATAGCACAAAGGTGAACAATGGTATAAGTTACAAAACCTTTTAGATTGTTTCAATAAAGCTACTTAAAACTGAAAAAACTGGTTAAAATATATAACCCAAGGTTAATATTTAATTTAACCCCATTATACCAGCTATCACGATAAGATTACAGGCAAGTAAAACAAGTTAAGATTCATTAAAACAACTTACTTTGAGTTATAAAGAACGTTAATACAATACCCATGTAACAAAGTACCCACCCTAGTTAATGTAATTCTATTTACAAATTACCATTTGCAAACAAAACAATTGCCAATTCAGCTAAGCTATCTAGACGCATAGCAATGAAATTATACAAAGTGCAATTTATAAACAAGTTTCTAACAAATTACTATTTAACATATA
Source organism: Dolomedes plantarius (assembly GCA_907164885.2). Classification (NCBI taxonomy): domain Eukaryota; kingdom Metazoa; phylum Arthropoda; class Arachnida; order Araneae; family Dolomedidae; genus Dolomedes; species Dolomedes plantarius. The sequence goes on from OU015503.1 coordinate 125,441,477, forward strand.
TAATTTACAAGTAAAACAATTGCAAATTACATTTATATTCACTAGTTGTTTAGTAATTTTTTCTTATGACCCTTTTATATAATTATTTACAATTTTTACCGCATTTTACAATTCATAAATCTTTACATACATAAAGCTTGCTTACAAATAAACTTCGAGGTGCAGGCATTAAAGTATTTTAAATATAAAACATACATCGATAGAAAGAAGCAATAATCATAAATGCAGTGGTCGACTGTTTGTATGCTGCCGCACATGCATTTATCATCTTTTCTATGAAATAGTTTTTGGTAATCGCCAAAACTAACATGTCCTGTCATAGCCTGATTTAGATAAAAAATCGCCACATAATCTTTGCTTCAACTTCTTTGAATATTTCAAAGATTTGTCTGCCTTTCGTACTTAATTCCCATCTAGTTTGCCAGTTATTCATTTCTTCTTTTCTATTATTTTCTTTCTTGTCCATTTATACTTAATTCCAGTCTCTTCTAATTCGATCGCTTGCTTTGCAGCTTTATCCGCTTCTTCATTGCCCAGTATACCCACATTGGCCTTAACCCAATGCCTAAGTTATGCTTTCTCATCTCTTTTAATGCTATCTGTTGCAATATTAACGAAATAAAGAGATGGCTAGGTGAATTTAGGACTTTAATGAATAGAAAGTAGGAAGAGAAACAGTACGTTTTACTGTTTACATAAAATTACAATGGAATACAAAAAAGGTGATGCCAGATTCATAAAACACAATAACACAAAATAAAAGATGCCACTCAATAGTACGTAATATTAATTGAAGGCTCGATTCTCAACAGAGCATGAAAATAGTCATTGTTAATATGGGTTAAATTGTCACTTAAACATATTGACTGCTTTCACACCGAGCAACTTCTTTTGAGAATGAAACTGAGGTGCTGGAAGCTCCTTTGTCAGAATGTCTGCTCGCTGCTCATCACTTCTGACATAGCCTAATTCAAAGTGTCCCTTTGAGAACTCATCTTGGACAAACTTGTATCTTTGGTCGATTTGCTTTGTGCGTGCGTCGAACATCGGATTTTTGATGTATTTGATAGCACTCTGATTATCAATCTGCAGAATTGGTAATGAGACATTGTTGGCCATTTCGTTAAACAAGCGCTTCAACCATATCAGGTCTTTTGTGGCATCAGCTGCTGCCATGAACTCTGCCTCTCTCGTTAAATTGGATATGGCCTCCTGTAGCTTGCTTCGCCACGTAATTGCACCTCCACCATAGAAAGAAACTACACCTGTGCGAGACCTGCGTGTTTCTGCACAGCTGTTGTTATCTGCATCACTAAATAACATCAGGCTTTTGTCATCATTATTGTACACAATGCCGTGTCCAATGGTATTGTAAAGGTATCTTAATATTGTCTGCATGATTTCCCAATCAGTCTCTGTGGGGTTGTCCAACTTACGAGACACCAAACTCACTGCGTAAGCAATATCTGGTCGAGTCCCCATCGCCAAATAGAGCAAACTGCCAACTGCTGAGAGGCTTCGCCCCCTTGATATTGATCATGCCATCGTCATTTGGCTGACCATAGTCGACCTTGAGACTCGACTTCTTTACTGGGATGCGTGATGTCTTGGCATCTCCAAATCGCACTAACATCTTTCTTGTAAATGCTTCTTGGTGCAAGAAGAGTGAGCCGTCTTTCAACCGTTCAACTTGCAGACCAAGAAAACAATTCAACGTCGTTACTTTAATGTTGCTTGAAATGTTGCTTGAGTTCGTCCATAAATGTGAAGAATGTCGCTTCGTCCTGAACAGCGACAATGCCATCATCAACATAAATCGCCATCAGCATCTTGTGTCCGTAATCATTTCGTATGAATAGGCAGTGGTCGGATTTACTTTGGGTCCTGCCATGTTTCTTTAGCACGTCAATAAACTTGGCATTCCAACATCGTCCAACTTGTTTCAAGCCGTATAAAGGTCGGAGCATCTTGCATATGCGCCCACTTCCGTCATCTTATCCGCCGGGTTGATGCATGTAGATCTCCTCAGTCAGGTCGCCATAAAGGAATGCCGTCTCCACGTCAATTTGAAATAACTTTAGATTCTCTTGGCTGCCGTTGCAATTAGAGCTCGAATAGTGTCGTAGCGGCACACCGGGCTAAATGTTTCTCTGTAGTCGATATCCGCCGTCTGCGTATACCCCTTTGCTACTAAACGAGCCTTGAATCTCTCGATTGAACCATCAGGATTTGTCTTTACCCAGTAAACCCAGCGATTGTCGAGGATTTTCCGTCCTTTAGGTGGTTCAACAAGCTGCCACGTCCCGTGCTTGGCATGCGAAGCCATTTCGTCGTCCATGGCTCGTTTCCAGTCGACATATTCAGGAGACTTGCTTCGTCATATGTTTTGGGCTCATTCAACTTCAGAATGCTGCTGTACACATCGTAATCGTTAAATCGGACAGGACGTTGGATAGTCTAACGGTCTCGCAATTCATGCGCCGTCAGCTGTGTTGGTTCGACTTCATCAGTACAAAGATCACCTGCCTCCTGCGTATTTGCATCATCGGGAGTATCCAAAATTTCATACTGCATACCGCTTGATGGACCGGTATTAGATGTCGCTTCTAAAGGCTAAGTAAGACCGATTTGCTGTTCATTGAACACTACGTTGGCACTCTTTATCGTGTCATTCTTTGATGGTATGAAAACACGATACCCATCGTAATCACAATAACCAACCAAATAGCCCTTTATAGCCTTGTCGTCAAGTTTACTTCTGTTGATATCTGGTACATGTACAAATGCAGTTGATGCAAAAAGTTTAATCATGTTGATTGCCGGTTTGCGTCCAAACCATTCCTCAAATGGAGATTTTCCTGTGGTCTTACTTGGCCCAGTTCGATTCAGAATGTAAACAGCTGTAGATGCTGCTTCTGCCCATAGGAACTGTGGTAGACCTGTATTCTTGAGCATAGAGCGAACTGCATCCATTATTGTACGATTCTCTCTTTCAACCAAACCGTTTTGCTCTGGCGTATACGGCATAGTGATTCGCAACTTGATGCCTGCATCATCAGTCAGTTTTACCAATTTAGTATTGTCGAACTCACGGCCACCGTCTGTGACCAGTTCTTTTATATTTATACCATCCTTGTTGGCCCGAGCAAGAAACTGCCTGATTTTATCCAGTCTCGTCTTTATGTCTGAGAAATTCTACACTTCGAAACCTTGAATAATCGTCCTTAAGCACTAACATGTACTTCTTTCCACCTCTTGACAAGACTGGCGATTCGAGCAAGTCTGCATGTAGGATTTCAGACATTTTCGTCTTGAATCGTTTTGATTTGAATGTTCGTCGACTTTGTTTACCATAAGTACATGGCTCGCAAAACAGTCCATCGTCGATGAAATCGATACAATTCTGACGCAGGTACTGCTTCACATACTGTATTCCCTGGTGTTCAAGCCGTCGATGCCAAAGTGATAACGGCAACTTTGTCGTCATCGTCATTGCCGTTTCAGGAAAAGGAGTTGTCATTTCTTTGTCAACCAAGTAGGCTGAAGCAGCAGAACCCCCTTGGTGCTTGACCAGTTTTGCACGCAGTTCAAAGAGTCCATTTGATGAGCATGGAGCCTCTAAAAGTACATTATCTGGGGTCTCCTTGCGGAAGAAATGACAAATCATGTCATCTGAATCTCTGAAGTTAGAGATTCCTCGCTTCATTGCCTTTGAAGCTGATAACAAATTTTTGCCGATGTCTGGTTCATACAATACATCACCGAGTTCAATAGATTTTTGTACGGTTCCAACCGTTGCGCACATGTCAATGTCCCCGCAGCCATAAGCCGGTATTGTCTGCTTGTTACCGACTGTGATTTCTGCTTGTTTGTCAAAATGGCGGTACGTCTTGAAGTACTTTAGTGCTGAATTCGTAATGTGTGCTGTAGCTCCGCTGTCCTTAAGCCACACATTTCGGCCACTATCATCCTCTTGACAAGCAAATGCACTGCATTGAGTATTTGCAAAGAAGGTTTCTGTTCTGCCACCCGTCGTGGTTGGCTTGTCAGGGAAATCTGGACAAAATTTTTCTATGTGCCCAAGTTTATTACAATGAAAACAGATGCCATTGAAACCTTTCACACCATCACTAGTCCTACTAAGTCTATTCATCGGTTTGCATTATTTGTGATCAGGGATTTGGGTTGGTTCACCATCTGGGGCCTTTTCCCACCTTTCTTCCATTTCTTTCCATTATGTTTTGCACCATATTTAGCATTTGCCATGAATGCTGTCGTATCGTCTCTAAGCTCCTGATTTCGTCTTTGCAGTCTCATATTGATCTGTTCGATTAATTTTTCAGATGACTTTTCTGTCCTTGGCGTTGAGTCCCACTGTGACTTGAACTCACGATATTCATCATCAGGAAGAATAGACAAGATGCCTGGTGCTAGCAGGTTTTGCGGTAACTTCCCTTCACCGCTCAACTCTTGCTCACGTTAAAGATCCACCCACAGTGTACGGAAACGTGCGAGTGAATGCATTACATCTTCGTCTTTCTCGATCCGAAAAGTGAAAAATTGTTGCAGAAGAGTGTCCAAATTGATGCTTGACACTTTCTCAAAGTTGAACAACTCGGTCCATATCGCTCGTGCAGAATTACCATGCATACGAATCAAATTTAACACATTCGCTGATACATTCGTGCGGATGATGACAGCAGCTTTCGCATTCGCCTTTGCATACGCTTTTACCGCTTGGTTGTAGTCGCGTATAGTCTTTTCATTTGCGTCTGCTGCCGGTGCTGTTGGGTCTACAAGGGAATCATCGAAGATGCCCGCACAATCGTTGAGCACTAACAAAGAGTTACTTCAAATTTCCAGTCAGTCCAGTTGGATGAACCATCCAATTTGGTGCACTGAACAAAATTTTTAGCTTCCATATCATTACGTCGTCATTCACCAAAGTGCGCGAAAAAATAAAGCTATCGGTACACAATCGTCTACCTACGTCCAGCAAATATGGTGAAATCAAAAGCCAAAATCCGAAATCGAAGTCAAAATCCGCGATTCAAATACGTCGTCATAGCCATCGTTACTTCATCTGCGCCGTTAAACGTCGCTAAAACCCATAACCTGTTGTAAAATTAACGAAATAAAGTGATGGCTAGGTGAATTTAGGACTTTAATAAATAGAAAGTAGGAAGAGAAACACAGTACATCTTTCTGTTTACATAAAATTACAATGGAATACAAGAAAGGTGATGCCAGATGCATAAAACATAACACAAAATAAGAGATGCCACTCAATAGCACGTAATATTTATTGAAGGCTCGATTCTCAACAATATATAATTTTTTGGACGCCTCTGAAGGTGCGTATGGGGCAGCTATATATTTACGGTGTTTGTCCACGTCTGGTCAAGTCGAAGTAAATTTACTGCAAAGTAAATCCCGTGTAGCACCCTTGAAGGTTATTAGTATTCCAAGATTAGAGTTATGTGCAGCGTTATTATTAGCTAAACTTTTCAAGAAAGTCACTGAATCGCTTAAGGTTACTATAAGTAACATCAAGCTATATCCCGATTCCACGATAGTCTTGCCATTTTTATTTGCCTCGTAACTAAGGCAGTCCATGTTTCATACACCCAATAAATCTACCCGATTCATTTGAGTTCAAAATAATCTTTAATATTCATAATCAAATCTGCGTGTTCTTTGTTACATAAAAAGATTGGTTGCTACATATATATAACTTTTTTTCTCAGAACAACCTTTTGTTGCCACTCACAAGAAATACGTTATTAATATACACTTCAAATAAATGACGTCATTTACAATCATAATCTCTTCCGTGGTTTATATAACACTCCCAACTTTTGATTATCTTCAAATGATCAAACAACTTAACATTGAATCTAAATTCAGAATTAAGTGTCCAAATATTTTTTTTTCCAATGCGGAGGCACTTGTCACGAAGACATTCGCCTATAATTCACCGCAGTTTTGCTGGCCATTTTATTATGGGTGCGCCATATAGGCAGACCAGCATTGCCCCCTATGAAGGGACGACACAAACGGAGGTATTTTAGTGGCGCTTCGCCAGGATTCGATCTGAGCACCCTCAGCACCGAAAACCAGCGCGCTGTACCACAAGGCCCAGTGTCCAAATATCTTGATGGTATTTTCACAGTTCGACCACTTCTTATAGTAAAAGCTTTCCGTAGGGCACCTGGTAAGTCCCTTTGATGTGACCCTTCATCAGAAGTTGAACCCGCAGAATTTTCAATTGATGTTGACTGTATTTCCAAAGGATAAATTCGCTGCAAAAGTTCACCATGTGCTGTTTTAAGCCGTGCCACACGTATTTTTTTACCTTTCCCGGGATAGACGGCAATGACTTTAGCCATTGGCCAATGGAATTTTCCTTTTGAATCGTTTTCAATCAGTACGACATCTCCCACTTTTAGTTCAAAAATATTTTTCTTCTTCTCGCGTGGTTGAAGCAGAGTCGCCAAGTATTGGCGGCGAAATCTTTCTTAAACTGATGTCTTAAGGTTTGTTGCCGTTTAAGATCTACTTGGTCCAGTTTATCCAAATCTGGCACTCCCACCATCGAGATCTCTTGTAAGAACATTGAAGGAGTGAAAGGCATTAAGTCATCCAGATCTTCTGTCATGTATGTAAGTGGTCTGGAATTAATAACTGACTCGCAATCCCAAAGAAAACTAAATTACTAAATATATCTGAAATAAATATCTTGCTAAATATATCTATATTTCCATTACTAAATATATCTGAAATGATCATTTCTTCATACGAAAGACATGCTTTTCCTAAAGCGCGACGAAGATTTTTAACCATTATCTCCCAAAAGCCAGGGAGCAGATGGAATAAATTTCCATTCCATTTTGTAAATAGATGTTTCAGTTTCAACAGATTTCCAGTCTAAAGCTTGAAGTAGATTTTCAGCTCCAATGAAATTACTCCCATTATCACAATATATGATGCGAGGTCTTCCCCGGCGAGCAATAAATCTTTGCAAACTCAAAAGAAAAGATTTGGTTGAAAGTGACAGCACAAGTAAATCCAACACAAGTAAAGACAATCCAACTTTTCCCGTCTTCCTTTAAATAAAGTGGTCCGGCGAGATCTATTCCGACCACTTCGGAAATGGAACCCTCTTTAACTCTGTCTTAGGGTAAACCGGATGGAGCTGTTTTTATACTTCGTGTATTATATCGCTTGCATCTAATCTAACACAGTCTTTGAGGACGCGACGAACTGCTCGATGTCCATTAATTATCCAAAAATTCTCTCAGAATGGACAATAAAATATGCAGTCCGGCATGTAAACATTTCGAATGCCTTTCGTTGATTAGCATATCAACTAATGCATGTTTTCCAGGAATCAAAATAGGTGTTCTTAAGTTTTTGATATCATTCCTTTCCGTCAACCTCGTTTTTATCCGGTATATTTCCTTTTCATCTATGAAGACATTCAATTATTTCAAACCTTTGATATAATCTACAGTAAAGGTTTCATTTTGAATAAATTTTAAAAGCTTGATTTCTGAATCCTCAAGCTCAGTCAGCGATAATTCCCCTTTCTTTCTATCTTTTTCGGGGAGTTTGCTATTCTCAAAGAATCGTAGAATCCATCCAATCATTCTGACATTTTTTGTGTAACTTGAAAAATAAGAAAATAACTGCTTTGTGTCAAGTAAATTATTATTCACGAGCATGGTTGATCCTCTTTCTCGTTCCTTGTTAATAACTTCTTGATCAATTTTATATTCAGATTGAGGCCATGCGTTTTCAGGTAAAGGCAACCAGGAAGGACCCTCCCACCACCTTGAACTCAATTTTGTCATTGAACAGCCGCGTGATGGTAAGTCGGCCGGATTAGATTGACCAGGAATGAGTCGCCAATTTCCAGAGGATAGCACACGGATTTCTTTAACTCTATTTCTGACGAATACACTCCATGGCTCGTCTTTCTGGATCCATTGCAAGGCGGTTGTTTAATCGGACAAATAATGAAACTCAATGTTTTTTTTATTTCTAAACTTTTTTAACGAAGTCTGCTAGACGTGCGCCAATGAAACAGCTTAGAAGCTCAAGCCTAGGAATAGATATCTTTCTCAAAGGCGCTATTCTAGATTTAGACATTAACATTTGGACTGTGATTCTACATGCTGTCTCACATCTAATGAAAACAACAGCTGCATAAGACAGACCACTGGTGTCGCAAAATACATGAAGACCTACACTACTATTTCTCAAAATAGCTGGTCTTAATTACGTTAGAATTTCGATTGAAAGGATCAATCGTAGGCAATGGACTGTATTTTTAAGATTTTATTTTAAGAAGGAGTGAGCACATGTTTCGACGGTGAGTGCAGCTAACATATTACAGATAATACCACTAGGGGGCGACACAATGAAAGAGATATTTCTTTCCAAATTCCCACAGTTTTTTTAAAATGAGTTTTAAAGGAACACCTTTTCCCATAGACCGCCGAAATTAGGAGATCTAGGGGGTATAAAGTTCCAACTTACACCTTCAGAAGCCAAATAATTTCCTACCTTTTCATCAGGACTGCATACCATTTTTTGAAGTCTGTTCAACTCTGTTTGGGTTCCTCGGAAGTTAGTTGTGTTATCTGAAAATATAGAAGAGCTTTTGCCTCTTCTGGCAAAAAACCTTTTTAAAGCCGCGATGAATGCTTCTGTTGTTAAATCTGAGACAATTTCAAGATGAATGGCCTTTGTGGCTAAACATATGAATATTGACACGTATATTTTTGAATAATTTCCTTTGCGCTGTCCCTTATATTTTACTTCAAAGGAGCCCGTAAAGTCAACACCAGTGTTAGTGAAAGGTGGGCTTGATTGTATCCTAACTGATTGTAAATTACTCATTAATTGTTCACTAATAATTGGATTGTGTTTAAACCATTACATACAATTGCGTACAACCTTCTTTGCTAAAGACTTACCTTGAATAGGCCAAAATGACATTTTAATAAAATGAATCAAAGTTTGGGGTCCTACATGAAAAAATCTTTTATGGAAATATGTAAATATCAACTCTGTTAATTTATGATTTTTTGGAATAATCATAGGATGTTTCTTATACGATAATTCGGAGTTTTGAAGTCTACCTCCGACACGAATAACTCCATTATTATCGAGTATTGGGCACAAATTTTTTTAACTTACTCTTTCGAGGAATTGGCTTGTTACTTTTTAATGCCTTTAAGTCCTCTGGAAAATCCTCCCTCTGGACCATTTTAACTAGTTTAGAAATGGCGTATTTTAACTCAGTGTTTGTTAACGTACCTTTTAAGATTTCAGATTTTTGCAATTGAAGATAAATCAGTAAATATAAGCTATAATATGAACAATCGTCATATAATTAATACTAATGTTTAAAATGCTATAACAGAAAGGTTTGTCATTAGAGGAAATTAATGATATTTTAGAGTCATTAACAGTAGAGTCAATGTTTTTTTTTTTTAAGTTCGTTGGCATACCGTTCTTCTGGCACAATTAGGTCCACATCATTTGCAGGGTTCACTTCTTGGCTCAAGAAAGAGGGACCGTTGCACTTTTGGTAAGAGACTGGGCACTAATTCCTCTTGTCACCAAGTCAGGATTGTCTATACCTGGACAGTGCATCCAGGCTGATGGATCTGTCAAAGTCTGGATTTCGGACACACGATTGCTTACGAAGGATTTCCACCGTTTGCTGGAACCTTTTAACCAATACAATGTAATCTTTGAATCAGTGTAGAAGAACATTTTAGTTTCTTACTTTAAATTAACAATTCTTTTCACTTCGTTGGCTAAACGTGCAGCAAGCAGTGCGCCGAGAAGCTCCATCCTCGGAAGCGTAATTTTTTTCAAGGGTGCGACTTTACTCTTAGATGCGACTAGTTTCACATCAATGTAGTCTTTATTTATGACGCGTAAGTAAATGGCTGTTCCGTAGGCCTTTTTACTGGCATCACTGTAGCAATGCAATTCTATTTCAGAATCAGGATCATTCAAACACAGTCTTGGGATTTTTAGCTCAGCAAGTTTAGAAAGTTCAGAACACCATTGTTCCCCCTGATTTTTAACATCAGAAGGAAGTTCTTCATCCCATGCTACTTTTCTAACCCATAGCTCTTGAAAAAGGCACTTGATACGGATGGTGAATGTTTGTATTAGGCCTAGAGGATCAAAAATTTTCCCAGCCGCTTGGAATAGGAAACGTTTTATGTTCTTTTGGACTTGTACGAAGTCCATTAAGCCCAGTACGTCTACGGTGAGAGTATAGTCATCAGTATTCCAACTTAGTCCTAACACTTTGATGTTTGATTTTGAATCATCCGAGTTTTCAATCGAACGTATACTAAAATCTTTCTCCTTCCATTTTTTCATCAAAACTCGATCATTTGTCGACCACTTTCTCAACTGCATTCCAGCACTCGACATGATATTCTTCGCTTCGTAAGATACCTGAAAGGCTTCGTCAACCGTATCTCTTCCAGCGATTAGGTCATCGACATAAAAACATGAGTCTAGTATTCTCGCAGTGATCGGAAATTCACTTTGGAAATTTTCTACACGTTTCTTTATGGTTGCTGACAGTAGAAATGGACTTGCATTTACACCAAATAGTACACGTCGAAATCTGGATGTTTCCACACAAAATTTTCCTCCATTAAAGTGATTTTTCTTTATCCAAAGAAATCGAACTGCATCTCGATGTTTCTCGGTTAAAGATATCTGAAAAAATGCCTTTTCCACATCTGACGTAAAGGCAACTTTATGTAATCTGAAATAATATCAGTAACTCTAGGAGATTAGGATTTAAATTAGGACCTGTGTATAAATAACCGTACTCATGTGCACTGGCATCAAACACAATTCTGAGCTTCGTCGTCAGATGATCTTGTTTGCATACCGCCTGATGCGGCATGTAATATAATGCTTGGTCTGTGGGTTCTGTTGAGTTTTCAACCCGTTCAATTATTCCACTTTTTAAATAATCACTAATAATGTCCTTGTATTGTAAATACATCTGTCGATTTTGTCAAGTCTACGTATCAAACTTTGTAGTCGCTTCTTAGCTACAGATAAATCTTTTTTTCCACGGTAGATGTACTTCATACCGTCCATTTTTGAAAACGGTACTTTTATTATGAATCTCTAACGCTTTGTCAGTTTCGTCATGATTCGACTAGTCTCTAATGCCTATAGTTTCAAGATCCCAGAACTTCTTTTAGTCATCATGTCACTGAAATTCTGGAAGTTGGGGTAAGTAAAAAATCTATTCCAAATTCAGTTCATACAATTGTTCTTAGATCAATACTACTGAGTAGACATCCACTGAAGAAAAATCTCTACATCTACAATAAAATTAACTTTTTTTGCTTGCGTTTCTGTTACATCAGAACAGAAAACAGTGGATACCGAGTCTGTACTTCCAGTTTCTTCTTTTCGTCAACAAAAAGAAATAGTTTTTCCAAACAGTTGTTACAATTCAACAAACAGTTCGTTTGGATTTTGTAAAAACAGCGATGCGTCAGTCGCTTCCCTTCACCAGCGACACGTCGCCACACACACTGGTGGCTATACTCGTACGTATGCAGACCGACTGTTCTGCCTTATTGCTGTGCTAAGAGTAAACATTAACTGGCGTTTTAACAACAGCTTAAAATTGGTTGTACACGCGTAAACTTCCTGGGAAAAATAGAATGATTCTAGTGCAACTAATTATAAAGCAGTGTATTTAAGGAAGTACCTGCGTTCGATTCCTATAACCGTGATCCTTCTTTAGCATTTTCATCTTTTATTTGCTTCTTTTGTTTGTTCTGCACAAACGCGAACATGCGAATTCGCATTTAAGCGGTGCACGCTGGTTCGCGGTATTCGTTTTGGCGTTTCGCCAACTAGGAACGATCACGGTTGTTTTTGCCATTCGGCACGCTTCGAGTACGAGCGTACTTATTTGTGTTACTCTACATATTAGTATTGGAGTGAAACGTAGATCTACCTCCTCGTGGTGCACTCTGGGCAACGGCTAGTACGGCAAAATGATCTACAAAACCGGCATTCTGTCTGGCTCTCAATGCGAGTTTCTTAGGATTCTGCAGTGGAACGCAGGTGGCTTGTCCCAAAATAAGAGAGAGGAGCTATTAGTTACCCTTAAGAGTTGATATCGACGTATTTACTATTACAGAGGCAAATTTGTCTCATAATTTAAAATTTTACCCTTTTAAGGGTTTTGTTACTTATATTGTCCCCAAGGTTAGAAGAGTGGCAAGTGGCATTTTAATCGGTGTGAAATCCCACCTAACTGCAGAATTTAAAATTGTGAGAGGGATGGGCACCGGTGGCGAAGTTGCCCTTTTAGACATATGGAAATTTGATAAACATTTTAAAATTTACTCCCCTCCTGGAAGTAACCCGGATTTTTCATTTCTCGATGTCTCAAGGCGTTCCATTCTTCTCGGTGACTCCGAGATGGGGCTATAGTGATATGAACCATGCTGACGATGCAGTAGAAGACCTGCTTAACACTAAGACTTTTGAGCTAATCTACAGTAACGATGATGTGCATACCTATATTCATTACAATGGTACTAAAACTAATCCAGATTTACTCCTGGTTACTCCTGACCTGGAGATTAATTATAAGCGTCGGATACTTGAAGATCCAGGATCAGGGCACCGTCAAGTTGTCGCAGAATTCGCCTTTCATCCTTCGCCATTTCGTAAACCTGTACCTAGGACTTCCTGGAATTTTAGAAAGGCCAGGTGGAAAGTCTTTGAATCTCTCCTGGACAAAGAGCTGGATTCCAGTTGTCTAGACTTCGATCAAAATATCGAGAGACTGTGCAAGAACATCGGGTATAAAATTATCTCGCGTGCGAAGAAAAGTATCCCAAGGGGGTAAGGTCGCGAGGTATAAATGCTTCTGGTCATCCAATCTAAAGGAACTAAAGTTGAAGCGTGACAGGTTCTGAACTGAGTGGACGATCACAGGACGTTCAGGCCTGGAGACGTCAGGCTGCTGTTTTCAAGAAAACTCTTCTGCAGGAAAAACGTTCCACTTTTGGCGAATTCATTTCAAATTTGGATTTTCAAAGGGACGGAAAAAGGGCGTTCAGCTTTTTATCGAAGCTTAACACTCCGTTGGGCGTGTCTCGAAATTTACGTCATCGGGCGCGGTGTATCTGTCAGATACATCTCTGTTTTATGCGTTTTCTGTTAATTTGTATTACTTTAAATCTTCGATTTTTATTTTTTTTTTAAGTCCAGACTTTTACACCCGGATCTTTATTTTTTTTTTATTTTTCACAAAACACCAGCTAATAGAAGTAAACCGATAAAGGCTTTTATTTCATATTATCTGTTAGTCTTGCATCTTTTTCTCTACTACATAGATTAGAAACTGTAGAAATGTATTCTTTAGTGCATTTCACAATTATTTCCAATATTTCGTCAGAAAAAAAACAGTTCCAAGAGCCGTATATAGATTTTATACCTTACGCACTTCCGATTACTCCAGGAAATTGTGTGATAATATTCTGCGATCTACCTTTGACATTTTTTACTCCGATCCATTTTGACCATTTAGTACTATTGTCTTTTCCTACATAAAAATCATCATTATTAGCATCATCATCAAGTTCTGAGTCATTATAATCACTTTCACTGCTATCAGAATCAACTTCGCATGTTTCTAAAATATATTCTTAGTCATCATCACTTTCAAATTCTTCAGCATTTAATTCCTCATTTCCATCACTAAATATAAAACTATGAACTAGATCACGGTCTTTGTGATTATTCAAATCTAAAAAGCGTTTAGCACTCATCATGGGAAAAGATAAATTAAAAAACATAAAGGGAATCTGGATACTTCCATAAAGCTTCAAGAGACACGTGCCCGATAGCGTTTATCTAACAGATACAAAACTTCCAACAATTTTCAAAACGGGAAATACTCCTACACGGAACTGGTCGTTACTGCATTCCAAAGGAGCAGGTGGTCAGATGGACAGATACTGATAATAGCAAGGTCGTAAGAACAAGTTTTAGTGGACAAAAGCAGAGATATTGGCACGCGTGTATCTGTCAGATCAACGCGTCCGATGGAGTGTTAATAATGGTCACGCCGAAGGTACTAAACGGCCTTTTCTTTTTAAAAACAGAGCTATTACCTCCGACTATAAAGTTGCTAATTCATTTGTGCAGTTTTTTGCTGACTCGCAGAAAAAAGGGCATTTCGCAAGAAGCCAATCTAGGAAAGTTATTAAAAATTTTAAATATAAAGTAAACGCAGGGATTCCATTGGAAAATAACTTATCTATCTTCAACGCCCCTATTAACTCAAACGAATTAAGGAGTTCACTTAAGTGTCTCAAAACACGCAAGTCCCCAGGTGAGGATGGTATATTCTCCGAGTTCCTCATGCACTTAGGACCTAGAGCTTTTGAATCAATTTTGAGGTTCTTCAATAAAATTTGGTCTTCGGGATATCTGCCCTCCTACTGGTGTAAATCTACAGTTATTCCGATTTACAAAAAAGACAAGGATCCAGGGGCAGTCCAGAGTTACAGGCCGATCTCTCTGACAAGTATATTATGTAAGACCTTTGAAAGAATCATTATCAATAGATTGAACTGGTTTTTGGAGACTAGGGGCATTCTTGAGGAGGAGCAGGCTGGATTTCGAAGATTCAGATCCACCAACCATCATGTTGCCCTTCTTAGTCCATTAAGGACGCTTTCGACAATAGACTCATTCTATCTGCTGTCTTTGTGGATTTCAAATCGGCTTACGATATGGTATGGAGAGAAAATCATCTTCTGAAGCTCTCTGATATGGGTGTTCATTCGAATGTGTTAAATTTGTTTCGCGGTCTTCTTAATAATCGTATTTGTAGGGTTCGGTATAACAACTGCTACTCTAAGTTTAGATCCCTAAAGACTGGTCTGCCACAGGGTGCGGTGTCTAGCTGCACTCTGTTTAATATTTACATCAATGATCTAGTTAGCAAA
This sequence comes from Dolomedes plantarius, assembly GCA_907164885.2. Lineage (NCBI taxonomy): Eukaryota > Metazoa > Arthropoda > Arachnida > Araneae > Dolomedidae > Dolomedes > Dolomedes plantarius. The sequence goes on from OU015503.1 coordinate 125,456,518, forward strand.
CTGAAGTCTATTGATGGCATTAAATGCTTGCTGTTTGCCGATGACCTAGTCGTTTGGACCGATTCTCCTAAGTCTGTTGCGAAACAGTCCATTGAACCCACATTAAATAAAGCTATGCTCATTTTGGAGAGCTGGTCAGAGGAAAACAATATGAAAGTTAATTTGGACAAGACTTTTTTGCAATATTTTTCTCTTACCCATCAACCCTTCCATCCACAGATATATTATAAAGACCATATTATCCCTATGTCAGAAAAGTTTAAATATCTGGGTGTAACCTTCGACAGAAAACTCTCGTGGAACTCTCATATTGATGACGTCACTACTCGGGCGTCAAAGAGACCGTCACTCTTGCAGATCCTGGCAGGTTCGAAATGGGGTTGCTCTAGATCTACCTTAAATCAAACCTATAATGCTTATGTTCTACCTATCCTGACCTACTGCTGTGAACCGCTGGTTTCTGCTTCTGAGAAAGTAATTCTCTTGAAAAACTTCAAAATCAGGCCTTGTGTCTTATTACTGGCGCGGTGAAATCCGCCCCAATTGACTATTTGTTGTTGTGTACAAATAACAGGCCTCTCAGTACAATTATTAAGGAACGTGCCCTGTTGTTATGGGAGAAAATAGTAAGAACTCCCGGTTGCATGTCCATTTGGGTTCATGTCTCTACTGAGACCGAGCGTAATTTAAAGACCCAGAGAGGCTTTGTACAGGGGGTTACCGCACTTATTTCTCATCTAAACATAGATTTTGGAGCTCAATTTTTATTACCACGTAACCCCATCGAAGCACACATGTCAATAATCTGTTGCACAAATGATTCTGTATCAGTTTAAGTTAATGCTTCCTATACAGAAATTCTGTTGTAGTTTGGGGTGGGTGTGAACATTTCACGACCCTTCTTTTCTTATTTAACAAATATCTCTTTCGTGGTGCTGTTAGCTATGTGTAGGAATATTTTGAAATATTCTGTAATCCAATAGAAATGCTTATCAACATGATCCAGAACGAGTATTAGAAGTTTCACATATTTAAATTGCTTTTCGATTCCCGCGTATTAGGTACTGCAATGGATCGTGAGGGAACCTTTGAACAAAAGTGTTCGCAGTTTGTGAAATGGCTTTATCAAACTAACATTGTTCGCGGGATTACTATTGCAGAAGCTGCGACATTTCTCCTTTGTGATCCGGCTCAAACATCCGAGTGTTTCGATCACTTGCATTCTTTCACGCCCAGAGAATAACCACACAACTCAAATTCACGTGTCTAGTTTCCCCAATAATCCAGCCAAGTTTACTTTTGATATGGGTAGACACCCGACAATATGTGGGGCTAACCAGTTTCAAAAAAACAGAAATACATCTGCTTTTAATTCTTAGTCTTTATTTCGGACCTGAACAAACTGTCGACTCATTTATAGAATACGTCGATAAAAATTGCTCAAAATTCTCGGTAAACCAGGTGATGCATCATTTCTTATTTCAGTGTTATTTATAAGTGGCAGCCCAATGTTAAAGGCGTTTGCAACTTATAGCTGAAATATAACTTCGGACCTTCAATAGCTTTTCAAAATTCCATATAAGAAACTTAATTTTTATTAAAAATATAAATGTACGTATATTACAATACGAAAAGAAACAAATGTTTTCATTTGATGCAACCTGAATTTAATATATCTTCCTCATCACTGCTCAGTACAATCAAACGAGAACGTTTTTACGGTTCAACGATATCACCTTCACTTTCAGAACCTTTTTCTTCATTTAGATTTTGTGCACCTTCTATCTTCTTTAAAAAAATCTATAACATTGGTTTGTTTACTGGTTCTTACAAGGTCACTGTAGATTTCACGGTATAGAGATAGACAATTTTGCAGCTCCCTTTTGAATTCAACGGAAGGGCCTGCCTTCAAGAAAAATGATTCAAGATTTTCAGCTAAGCTTAGGCCTTCTTGTAATTTTTAACAGAAGTACGTTCCTCCATAACGGTCCGCGGTACAGCAAAATTTCAGACTTTAAAACCGTCGTCGCGAGTTATAAATCAAGAATGGCAGAATATTATTTCCGATTTTCTGACATACTAGTATGCAATTTATTTTTCTTACCATCGACCTATTCTGCATAGGGTTATCACTCATCTCTTCGTATGTAGGAGTTTTATTGTAATAAAAACAGGGGGTAAGCAACGATAAGTAATCCTACATTAATAAACCGCGGTAGCTTCGTTAGAAGAGTACCTGAATTTTGGCGTAAAATTATTAACTTTAGAATCTTCATCAGTGCTGTTGTCCTTAGAATCGATTTGATTTTCAGCTTCGGATGCCCTTTCCATCAAATCCGCTTCGTCAACTTCCACTAACCCATTAATGCCGACTTCGTTTTCTTTAACCATTTTTGTTACTTCTCTCATATGTGTATGTTTTAAGTCTATTAATATGTATTATACTAAAATTATATTTTTAGTTGCACTTTAACTATGTTTTTTTTACTGGTACGTTTTCGTACCAATCGGCGCACGTGTGTAGTACACATCGAGAATAAAAGTTAATATTAAATTTATTTATTAATGAAAATAACAAAATCGGGAATACCACAATTAAATGAAAAGCACGTTTGATGATTTTCTCACAGAATAAAACAATAAAATGTCTATTGAGTGCAAACATGATAGTTTTTAAATGGCACTGAGGATGCAGTGGCACATTTACACTTTTCGCACTTGTAGCTGCTTCTACCGGAACAGTTCTTGCAACGGGTATGTTCTTGATTCACCAGTGACTATTCTTGTCAAATCTTATTTGCAAGGCCGCTTTATGCCTAAATGAAATTGGCTTACCTGGCCCTCTAGGCAATGTTCCATAAGTGCCTGACTGTTCCCGTGCGTATTTTTGTACGCACTCAAGAAGTTGGATTTCATCAGTATCATTTTTCATTTTATACAGTTTCCATCCATTTATAACACTGGCACTAAGTACAAGCGAAAACAATGGCCACCACCACTTTTTAGAACGAATTCTTACGCGATAATTCGCCACAGCTTGATCAACAAGGTCGACACCACCCATATACTTAGCATAAATTTTTAGCTGTTGTGGCATGGAAACATTAATTTGATTTTTATCTGCGGCAATCCATCGAGTAGCAGATGCAATAGGTTTTGTAGAAACTTTGTTACTTTCAACAGTAACAACTTTATTGTCATTCCATTTGACGATACTGATATCTTCATGACATATATATTCATATGTCCCCCTTGCCGACTTTTTCAAGATTTCTTTGGATGATAAAGGAGCATTTTTCAGCTTGTTTTCTCTCAATTTCCCGGTTCCTGTTATGACTCTTTTCGATAGCTCTTTCAGCAAGGGAATGCTAGTAGATAAGTTGTCCATGACAACATGTGTTCCAGGTGGGATCTCGCATTTGTCTAGTAACACAAGAACAACATAGGCACCTTGGCCTAAATCAGATTGATATTTTGTAGATGCTCCACAATAAGGTTCAGCATGCAATAAATGTCCATTAGAAGAACACGGAGTCCAAAGTTTGAATCCAAAACGTATTGGCTTACCTCTTATGAATTGGTTTAGTCCGTGGTGCCCGAAATATGGAATTATAGACTCCTCTACACTCAAAATTTTATACCAACAGCATAAAAGCATGACTTTCAAGGGGCAATAATTTATAAAATACACTTTTATAACAATGATTTAAGTCAAAATATTATTTAAAAGAATTCTAATTCAAACGTGAAAGATTTTAGATTTTACTTCAAACTTGACTATACATTAGCCGGTTGGTACGGTTTCGTACCAACGGTATACATGTTTTTATATTTTATAATACAAAGCAAAACATGACTTTCGAGTGGCATGAATTTATAAAATATACTTTTATAACAGTGATTAATAGTCAGTATATAATTTTGAGATATATCTAAAACTCTAAACTTAGTATTTTCTATGTGATGTCAGAGGCATCTTGTTTCACGACGCTTTCATCTGAGCATAACGTCAAATAACAACAAGAACTTGAGAGCAAATGGCAGAAAATTATTTTTCCCGCTATCAGTGAACTATTCTTGAAGCACATGAATAATATTGGACAACTATACACATTTAGTGCAGAGAAAAATAATTATTCTTAAGCTGGTATGTTTTCGTACCAATAGGCATTAATGGGCTAATAAATCTTGAACGTCCTCAAAATTTATTAGTGGAATAAGCGTCCTCAATAGTCATATCCACAAAACCTTCGCCTCCGATTGATTTAGCAAGCTCTAATATGCCACCAATTTCATTTTCTGATGATTCTATTTCAACTGAAGATGTTGGTCCGCCTATATGGCGTCCCCATAATAAAGTGGCCAGCAAAACTGCGGTGAATTTTAGGCGAATGTCTTCGCGACAAGTGCCTCCGCATTTAAAAAAAAATTTCAACTTAAGATGGCCATATCTTCTTCCAATATGCATTTAACGTTGATGTTTTTAGTTCTTTCAGCGACAAATATGATGTTGATGCAGTGCTTAGTTGAAAATTGTTTAATTGTAAACTGTGCATGACGCTTTCCGCTGTGACATCGGAATAGTTATAAATGAATAAATTATAATTTGCTCGTACATTTTCATGTAAAGCCACTATACTTCATTATTCCTTACCGTCATTATTTTAAGGCAATTTAGTTTTTAAATGTGTTAAACAAAAATCATGTTATCTAGTGCTGTAGAAGTATAGTGTTGTACAAAGGTTTTCGCAATTTTTTTATCGTGTGAGAGCGAAACCGTGTTACAGGTTGCAGTGTTATACGAGGGTTACCGCAATTTATCCTTTCGTGTTAGAACGAAACCGTGTTGTAAGATTCCGTGCTGTAGGAGGGTTACCCGTATTTAGTTTTCTGACAGAGCCACATCTAAACACTCGATTCTTTGAGGTTCATACATTGCTCCTTGACACATCCCTATATTGAAGTTTAAAAATGTACCCTCAATTTTATGCCTTCGAGAGTTTTACCCCAGTCTTGAGAAACACCTGAATCGTTCATTCTCTGAATCTAGCTGTGCATGATTTTCTTGGTTACTCAGAAACATCTTTTGGCTTTTCAGAAAGATGATTCAAATGCAAACCTTTGCTTGTGATCATTACGATGAGTGGGTAAGAGCTCAAAACACGAAAACTGTGATAAACTACACTTGGTGGCCCAAGTTCATTTAGCAAGATTCTGGCGAAGCTAAGGTTCTTAGAATAACAGTCGTATGTAGATCTACTTTAAAAGAAGTAAGTTTCACAGACTAGACGTATTGAAAAGGACGTACGCTAAGTGCACCTTATTCCTCGAATGAGAGTTTATCGCTGTATCTTTCAGGCAACAATACGAGCGAAATTCTGCCAAGTTCTAACAAACTACCGATAAATGCTGCCTGATACTTTGAAATTTACCTATATCCCATTACGTGCATTCTCTTCGCACACACGATCTAGAAGTATCAAAGCATTGATGTATTTTTAAAACAGAAAAGAAGCACTTTCACCTGATCGAGAGCGCGTGTTTGTCATCAGATTATCATTACAAGTAGCTTTTGAGGTTATACATAGGACGTTTATCTCTAACTGATAATGTTTATGTTTTACATAACCTTTCAAGACGATAGATCTACCGATTCACTGGTGTTGGTAGTGCCGCAATATGCGAGATGCTCCATCGAACTACTTTCTTTGAAACTATTATAATCCGAAAACAAATTGGTAAGAAATGCAATACTTCTGGAAGTACCATTTAGCTCGAATATTCAAATTAACAACCACAGTGTTGTTAACTATAGAAGTCAAATGCACGTGTTCAGGTTCTCAAACAGTCTAGGAGAGACGGGTGAAAATCTAATGAGTCGGTCTTTATAAGCTCGGATATATAGCCGCTTCTATTCCATGGTCATTATTCTGGAACTTTACAAATCATTGACCGATTTATCATAAAACAGCAACCGAAATTTTCTACGCTCTAAGAACTATAATCACTTCACATTCGATTCAGCAGTCAGTTTTCAGTCTTCAAAATGCAGCTGTAATTTTAAGACAGACAATTTGAAATTTAAGATATCCGACTTCGGATAAAAAAAAAAATTAATCTTCACTAACCTTTGGAATCGTGTACAATTTTGGGGAACATTAAATATAAATTTTAGTCGATTTTCATGCAGGATATCTTAGGGCTACTCAAGACCTCAAAACCAAAGAACTACTATTTTAAGATTTAGAGTCTGAAATTATAGTAGTTTTTTGCAATTACGTTTCTGGTAATATTGTATCAAACAAGACTGATATTTATCTTCTTTCGGCTCCGTTATATTCTAGTTTATTTTAACGCATGCAGGCGTTTCTTCGTCTTAAGCTTTTATTTACAGAGCAAAAGTTAATGGTTAAAACTAACATCTTTTGACGTTGCGTCTGTTGTGTATTAGATTAAAAAGACCATGGACTATTGGATTTATTCTTTAAAACCGAGTGAATGAGTTGAATAATCGTATAAGAAGAGCTAGATAAATATCCCATATTAGATAACCATAACACTTAAATCTTAGTTTAAACCATACACTAGAAATACTAAAAAAAACGACCATTTCGATGAAATTACCGATGAAATTATTAAACGACTGAAGCATGCGTCTGTCATGTATCTCTATCGTAAAGTTTTAAAGAACTTCATTCATTGTAAACAGGAGCCATTTTATTTACAAGATGTATTTTTTGCCATTAAATGATCAGTAAAGTGGAAGGTTAAGAATAAACTTTGAATACTTTTCATTTGTTTATCCTTCTGATGATTCGGCATTTCCGATGCTTAGGTTTTTCACGGTAATGCATTATTCTTGACACACCGACGCATTCAATTTTTCTGCACGCTGGCGAAATTTAGCCAAAAATACTGAAGAGTAGCTTTCGAAGTGGCACTGTTGCACCTAAACTAAGTAGATCGAGCTTTAAGACTTTCCGGCGATTATTTCGAGCGAGATAAAGGGAAACTAATGCTTAGTCCAGTCACGTTTGTATGGAATGCGGTTTGCCAAATCTTTCTACAGATCATAAAAGTAATAAAACTTTAAATTTAAAACCACAAAACGATTCGACTTCCACTGTATACACCGATTTATTGACGACGTATTACATCAAGTTTAAAATGTTCTCATTTCCCTACAGACCACGGTTGGTGAGGGACCGTCCAGATAGTGCTCCAAGGTAAGAAACCGTAATCTCATACTTTTTCGACTTGAATCCATATTTCGTTCGAAGTTAGTGAAAAGTGTGTTTAATATGTGTTTTTCTCGTGCGACTGCGTGTGAAGATTTTTGCACATCTCACAATACAGAATCTGTGTCCCTGACATTGGAAAGAGGTTATGGAGATGAAATTCTTTTACTACAATCTTCGCTATCGGAATTATTACGAAATATTTTGGAACCTCCCCTCTTCCAGTTAAGAAAAGGTACACGGATCCCAAAGAAATTGACTATTATGGATGGGCAGGACGTTTTTCGATTGTGAGGATTAGAATATTTTTCCTCTACAGGTGCATTTCCTATCAAGATATTTTAGAAGAGGCACGGGATTTCTCGTATAAAATGGCGGCGAGAAAATGGCTGTGTGGAACTAGTCGCTCGACGCTAATTTAATCCAACTCAATCCGCGTGCAAAACGTACGCAGTCACCACTATAAAGCATATTGTTATATACTAGCTTTATTCTACACAATATCATATTCACTTCATTAACAGCAATATTATATACATATATACAGTTCGCTAACATTACTACAATGTCTAACTAGCGACGGAGCAACGTGCATGGCGAGTATGTGTAGGCAACTAACCCTTGCTCGCATCTAAACTTCGGGGTGTATTCTTCCGCAGTGGAAACTTCTCTGCCCGCTGCATTGTGACGCCATCTAGTGAGGCGATGCAGTATCAACAAAATAAATATTTGTTATTGTGATTGAGAGATTGTTTGAGTCATCCTGAATTTAAGTTATTATTGAGGCGTCAGTTTATTGCATTAAGAGATTGGACGAACCGAACTAAACACCCACCGCAGGGATACTCTAGATTTCTGTGCCCGTCCGCCATCTTCAATTTTTCCGACGACTTGGTGATAATAGTGCGTTCTGGTAACTCCACTGGCAACCCCTTCTAACCAATGAAATCGCGTTGATTGAACGACGTCATTTTTCTGACCTCCCATTGGATCTCCAATTTGCATAAGTCAAAAGTGGGCTACAATTATCTCAACTCATTTCCAATTTGCATATTCCACAATTAACTAATCACTTTGTGCACTGTTTACATCTGCTGCTGTCTTCACTGGGTTTATTCTAAGATTTCAATCTTATAGCATCTTAAAATTCATCCTTCTCTCGTCTGTTTTTCTCATCCTACGGAGCATAGAATAATCGAGACTGATCAATGCGCTATTTCGTTTTTGCAGGATTTAAAAATTCTTCCACGCGAGTTAGATGAAATAAATTGCACCACGTGTGGATTAACTATGCGTATTTCTCGAGGATCAAGGATGAATTTCGGATGGCGCTGGAGATGTAAAGAAAAAATGTAATGCTACAATAAACCCACTGTCCAACACATTTTTTGAACACTCCAAACTCTCAATCGATGAAATACTTAGCATCATCCTTGACTTTGTTAGTCAGCGCAAGGTGACTGAAGTTCACAGGGGCATGTACGAATGGAGGAAGTTCCCCGGATTACCCAACATCCACATTAGGTACTATGATTGATTTTTTCTTTTGTCGTGAAGTTCGTGAGGTTTATGCCTCACATAATTGTCAATTACTCGGGAGAGAGGGAAAGACGGTTGAGCTTGATGAGACTTTTCTCACTTCACGTAAGTACAATAGGGATAGAAGAACAGCCTCGATGTCGCAGGTTTGGTATCTACTGTCTAGAAGACAAAGAGGACTATTCTTCAGGGTTAAGTAGAAAAAAGGGAACATTTATGGCCGTTAGTTAAAAGGTTCTGCCACCCAAGCACCTCGGTAATTTGTACCGACTCTGCACTCCCATATGAAAATACTGATCTTTTCCCATCAGCTGTACACAAAACTACTAACCAAAGCATCTGTGAATTTGTGGGCTGGAATGATCAGTCCAGCACAATAATTTCGTTGGAGAACGAAAATAAACATCTGAAGCTCGCTTTGACCTCCAAACGCAACTCAAAAAGCATCATTCAAGGTATGGCGGTTTTTTTTACAGAAGACGTCGTCTTCAAAGAGAACTCTCTGAAGGCGAGCGAATTTACAATTTTTTGCAGGACTTAAGGGACGTCTACCCAGGTCCCGGGAAACAGGGTAAACATCTTCAGGAGATCGAATTCTCAACCCCACAATCGGAAGGAATCCAAGATCTTTTTCCTCCCCCTGCCAAGCGAAAAAGAACAGAAAAAGAACGACAAGAAGAGGATGAAGTACCGTTTGTCGAGGATTTGGAAGATGCCGATTGGGAAACAAACGTTTAGGTAAGTGGAAATTTTTTAAATCTATTTTTTAATATTTTTTTTTTATTTTATCATATATATTTTATCATATATTTTTTTATTTTATCATACTTAATGTTGATTCATTCTTAAAATTCAATTTTGAATATTATATCTCGTGTTAAATTGCCTCTATGTGAGACGCCGACAGATGGCGTCACTAGTAGTACCACTGAGCACCTCTGAATTAACCAATGAAACATCCTGATACTTCCAGCCAATTGAATGCTTTTTTGCATTTTGACTAACCCCCATGGACTTTATGGGGTTTCATTTCCCTACAGACCACGGTTGGTGAGGGACCGTCCAGATAGTGCTCCAAGGTAAGAAACCGTAATCTCATACTTTTTCGACTTGAATCCATATTTCGTTCGAAGTTAGTGAAAAGTGTGTTTAATATGTGTTTTTCTCGTGCGACTGCGTGTGAAGATTTTTGCACATCTCACAATACAGAATCTGTGTCCCTGACATTGGAAAGAGGTTATGGAGATGAAATTCTTTTACTACAATCTTCGCTATCGGAATTATTACGAAACATTTTGGAACCTCCCCTCTTCCAGTTAAGAAAAGGTACACGGATCCCAAAGAAATTGATTATGGGTGGGCAGGACGTTTTTCGATTGTGAGGATTAGAATATTTTTCCTCTAAAGGTGCATTTCCTATCAAGATATTTTAGAAGAGGCACGGGATTTCTCGTATAAAATGACTAAACATTATGATCGCCAGATGAAGCCTACTGCTGAGAGGGTAAGAAGATTTTTATATTAACTTTTTCAAAATTTGTTTAGACTTCTATATTTTATTATGTGCAGATAAGTTGTAATTATGAGCTTGTTTTTTTCTTTTAGAATTTATCTTATTATTTTTCCCGCCTCAATATTCATTTTATGCCATGTTTTATTTATGCACGTGACTATGCTTTGTTTTTACATAGCAAAATATTGACGAAAACCTATTAGAGGTTAAAAACATTTTTTAACCGCACCCCAGATCGACGCTTTGCTCTCAGCCAGTCCTAAGTCTGGAAAAATGTCTTATATTACATCAACAGCTTTTCAATACCATCTGAATACATCACAGGTGATTATGTTTAATTATATCCTTTCCTGTATTATGGTGTCATTTGCATGTATATTTAAATATAAGCGATTTTCATAAAATAAAGTGATATATTGTATATTATCTGTAGAAGAGCCGAACCAAAATTTTACGGAAAATGCGATACTCTTGTGGGATGAACTTGTTCGTAAATTTGAATTCACATTTTCGTCGCCGATATTATCCATCATTTGAGAAAATAATTTGATATCCAAATTCATGCGATATTCAAAAGTGCCAATTAAATTTAGTTTTGTCACATGTAGTACCGACTGCTCTAATACTTCGTTCAGTAAAAAGTTTAATATTTCAAAGGGTATTGTAAGTAAAATTAAAAGAAACTGAACGTGGCTTCTTATTAATAAGAAATCAAGATTTGTTACATTTTGTTACTCCAAAGTAACCTTACAGCTTGCCAACTCCACTTACTACCGGCAATAACCAGAGCGAATAGGACAGCACCGAAAAAGGTCATCCGGTAATAGGCGGGGGTAACTATGACTCTTAGATCTGTGGCCCGTATTGACTCTAGAGAGGCTTCCGTAGGTTCGCCCAGTCTTCGCAGCGCTACGGATTATTTCCGTACGCTGTTCGAATAATCCGTAGCTGAACGAGAAGCTGATCCCCAAGCTGATGGCTCTTTCCCGAGAGTCACCAATCGCTCCACCTGCGACGCGCTCGTGCAGCCTGTCACACCGGAAGAGGTTACAAACGTTATCAAACGGCTTCACTACACATTGGCTGATAGCCTTGAAGCGTAGCTTACAGAGAGGGATGGAAAGGCGGCTGGCGAAACTGTTTACGGGGTGGAGTGATCATCGGTGTTGAATCCCTGACACAAAGACGGGAAACCAGACGATTCTCATCCCAAAAGCAGTGACCAGCTCCGAGGAACTTTCTAAGTGGAGGCCCACCACGATAGGCAAAGTCCTTGAGAGTTTTCACGAACATCCAGAGACTCCTTTTTGGAGACCGTAGTTTCGCTGTGCGAGCCACAGCGGGGTTTTCGACGGTGTCCCGGGATGGCTGTAAACGTGCATATCCTGCAGCAAGTCGTATGTAAGGGCAATGCGGAGAGAGACTACACTGCTATCGTCTTCGTCAACTTTGCTAAGGGATGTCCACATCCTCATCCCGTACCTGGGGATACTCAACAGCCTGCGTTGTTTTAATGTCTGTGCTGGGTTCACACTGTTAGTTGGCAATCTCTACGCCGAATGCCAGTACCAGGCTTCTCGTCGAGCCAGTACTCTGAGCTGATCCGCTTCTAGTGTGTGGTGGAGGTAAAGCATGGGGTATCCCTTGTCCCCTTATCTTTCTAATATCGCAATTGACCCACTTACTGGCGCGTTCCAAGAGACTCAACATGGCATAATACTAAGTGGAACTCACTCAAGGATAGGGCATGTCACCTAGCCAGACGACACCGTCGTCCACGCCAGTAACTCTGAGGGAATTACCGCACAACTTGAAGTTGTAGGGAAGTTCGTAGCCCGAGCAGGTCTTGTCCTCAACGTCCGTAAGTAATGTTCTGTGATGCCATGGCGGTGTCCGGACAGTGGGGTGATGGTCGATACCTCTACAAATTGGCGCACCGCTGGCGACGAAATTCTGGGGATCCCGTCAGACTCCCTCATCCCGTACCTGGGGTTGCAATTCTCCCCTCGTACGGGCCTCGTATTAACCTCCATCCGAGAGCGGTTAAAGCGATGGCGCACAGCTGTGACGCTGTCTGCACTGAAGCCGGACCAAAAGGTTGTAGTCCCGAAGGACTACATGGTCCCTCGGCTCCTCCACTGCATTGTTACCGGCCCACTTACAGTGGGGAGCTCAGGATGGTGTACAAGTTACCGAGACAAGCGGTCAGAAGTGACTCATTTGACCGGTTGTACCACTATTGGTGTGCTATATGCGTCACCAGGGGAACGAGGGCTTCGGCTTCCCTTCCCTCATGAAAATGACAGGTATGACTTTCACCTGATACAGAGCGCGTGTTTGTAATTAGATATATCATTGCAATTTGAGGTTATCAACCACAGATGAACGTCCAATGTATAATGTTTATGTCTTAAACCTTTCAAGACGATAGATCAATCGTTTCACCAGTTGTTGCTTCAAATTAACAACCCCAGTGTGTTGCCGGATGATGGCCGAATGGTTAGGATGCTGGCATTCTCGCTGCCATTTGGTACCGAAATCAATGGGTTTCGAACCCACTCGAGACATGGACGTTTCTAGACGTTCGGAACCTGCTTTAAGCGGTAGGTCCAGGTTTATTCAGTGACAAGTGACTAAAATTTTAGAAGAGGAGAGAGGAAGCGCGCTTGACGCTGTAGGTGTAATTTGTAATGCGTTAATTCGTATTTTGTCTTCACTTGGTAGAATAAAACCACTTTTTGTTTATGAGCGCGTCATCAGTTGATACCACGACATTACAGTACCCATAATAGTAACCCTAGTGTTCAAGATAGTGTTTATTGTGGTGTTACGAATGAAAACTGTGACAAGGATGCCTCTCACGGATTTCCTGGCATTGAGAGCGGTAACGACAGGATTAAAGCATCAAAGATTTTCTACAAAACCAACTATTCTCCCTAATGGGAATACTATGAAGTCATCTCAATTTCGTTGACTTCCGGGAAACATTGCACTCCCAAGTCAACTCAGATGATTACAGCCCAGTCTTGCTTTAGATTGTGTAATTAAGGTGCTCAAGAGTCGTACTAATAATATTCAGGATTTTTTTGTATTACCATTTTTTGATCTTTACTTTAAGTCCTATAGAAAAAAACAAATTAAGTTTTTGTGTAAGTTCAATATTGAAATGTATATTGAGGGTGGTTATGTTAAAATTGGCCAGAAACAGGCCGCTAAACGACAGAGAACTGACGAGTATCCCGCAGGGTCTCTAACAAATTCGCGCTCTTCAGCCCCGAAGTAGAAATAAATCAAAACGTAAATTCTAATGTTAACAATAATGGTGAAAGTAACGAGGCCACTAATACCAGCAATAAAAAAATATCACATATACTATGAGTCATGGCCGGATTACAAGCCTCTACTCGATAAAATTATGGCTACTGTCCCAAATGTAGAACCCCAACTAGCCGGTAACTTATCTTCAAAAATGTCGACGATTATCGTGCCGTGCAGGGATTCCTGACGGATGGGAAAATTCCGCTTAGGTCTGTTGACCCTGGGTCCGAGAGGCCGAAAACAATTCTAATCGGGGTCTGCCATACATCACCCTCACTCTCACTTTAAGTGTGCCCTCAATGTCAGCATCGAGGGAACACTTAAAAATCTAGGTATTGAACCAACTCAAGTTGCTTACTTGACAAAACGAAAACACCGATGCCATTATTTATGGCCCGTCTTAGGCCTTCTCCTAATCTGGATAATTTAAAAACTATAAACCATCTTAAAATCACTATCCAGCCGTTCCGTTTAAACAGGCCGGCTTCTTGCAGTGTTACAACTGCCAGAAGTTCGGCCATAGCAGCCTAACTTGTAAGCTAACAACTAAATGTCTCCTCTGTAGGGGCAATCATCAAGCCAGATATTGCCCTGTTAGAGGTGACCAGACAAAATTCAAATTCGCAAACTGCCAGGAAAACCACAATAGTTATACTTCTAAAAAAAGTTGTAATAGTTTGAGTCTTCTAAAACAATTTCTGAAGGGGGATGTTTCATAAATAATAGCTATGAAGTAGCAAAACAGCTAAATGGTGGTATCACTGATTTAAAAAGTTACGACTTTACGGACTTTTCTAATTCTATAAACTTAAGACCTCTACAATATTATACTTAGTTTATACGAACAGTATGATTTACAATCGTATATAACTGTTAATAAATACCGTGCACTTCTGGACCAAGTCCTGTATGAAACTATACTACATAACGGTAATAGTTACTATAAACAAATTCATGGTATACCAATGGGAGGTGGATGTTCATCTGCATTAGCAGACATCTACCTTCACTTCTATGAACGTGGTGTAATGATGCTGAATGAACTTTTGTATTTTAGATATGTAGATGATATACTGGTTTGCTTCAATGAAAATTTAACTTCAGTAGAAATTAATTTTTATCCGTATAATCTTAAATTGGTAGAAACTAAAAAAGACAACGAAGGCAATTTAGTATTTTTAGACTTATGTTTAAAAGTAAATCAACTAAAATACGTCTCGAATTGTCTTTATGATAAACGAGATCATTTTAATACTGTAAGGATTATGTCATGGAATAACGATCTTCACAAAAACATCAAACGTAATGTTGTAATAAACCAGTTAATGCGCTGCCGACGTTTACATTCATGCGTAAAAAACATGGAAATTAGAATAAAAAAATCATTAAAATAGCTTCTGAACAGGGTTTTCCTGGTCAATTCCTTACTTCAATCGTAACCCAGTTTTTCAATTTAAATACTGCATGCACGCATGGTGTATATCGTGACACTAGCTTGGTGAGGTGGTATGTATTTAGATGTATTGATATGCTATACTTAATGTAGTCAGCTTAAATATTATAATTTTACTTAATTTTGTTTTTAACGCTATATTAAGCTTTATTACTTAATGGTAATCTCTGGTTTAACATGTTTGTTTCACTTTAATTCTTTATTCACTTTATTTGATATATAAGGTTTTGGTGTTGTAGCCGACCTCCGGGAGTGTTATCCGGATGTAAAGCATGTTTAACCGGGGTTGGGGGTCACAACAACCCCCCCCCCCAGTCATCAACTATAACACCTCCATTTCCTTTCAGTTTTAATACTAATATGTTAACCTTAATGATATCTGCGTTTATAGTAGTATCATAGGGTCGCATCAGTCCCCATTGTTTGTTAGTTTTTAAATTATCTAATATGTAAAAAAAGTTTGTGAGCAGCTTGGGGCCTAAATTTTATTTACTCATTCTTAGTTAGCTTTTTACGTGAATTATTATAATCACCACACACACACACAAGGGTCCCTCCCCTTTTCTCACCAAGGGATGTAGAAGTGTACCAAGAAGACAAAAATGTGCCAACACTTAGCGAACTTGTTAGGGTCATCGGAGCACAGCCTGGATCATGGCAACTGAAAGAAGTCGTCAAAAGAGCCCAGCCGACTCTCCCGGAGAGGCATTTGGCTCGGAGAAATGCAACAACTAGCGAATTTGATAGGAACCTTGTCGGGAGAGCACACAACAAAGGAGAGAAGGCCAAGTCTTTAAAACGCAATAACCGAGGAACCACGCAAACCAACTGAGGAGGTACGACTATTACAAGTAACTAAAGGGGAAGACGTCGCCAAGTAAGTACCAATTTGTTAAATAACAAGTGTAACTGTTTCTAAGATCATGACTTTTATTCCAAATATTAATATCCAGGAGAAGACGGCACCAAGTGAGTACTCTTTAGTTATTTAACAAGTGTAACCTTTTCTAACTTCATGGCATTCTTTTCAGTAATCGTTTTAGGTCTTGCACTCCAAGCGATTTCGCCAGCATCCCTTAGTTGTGGGTTCCTCATTTTCCTGTCCCCAGCTTAGCATTCTAGTTTGAGCTCCACGACAAAATTGGGTTAGGCTTCTACCTGGTCTAGAACGTTTAATTGGCAGTTAGGATTCCCTGTCTTCGGAAAGCTCTTCGCCCGACCAAAGCGGGCAAGGTAGGGTTAAATTGTTAGGACCTGCTATGATGAGTTAGGTGGCACATATTTATGTGAATATCGTTCGGGCATTTCCCGTCGTCTGCTGCACAGGTACGGCTTGTTTCATTTTAGCTTTATTACTCACCCCCCCTTAACTTTTTACTCAGGTTTAATGATCTGAATTTTTTTCCGGAGGACACAGCTATAGTCCAATGGAGTTTTGAGCACGCCACTTCATGGGGAAACTTACGCAGGGGCGGGCCACGACTCGCGTCGATGAACCTTATGCGAGTATGCGAGAGACGGGCCCGGGGTTTACACTGTCGCCTCCAAAATTGACCAGCACCTTAATTAGGCCAAGTCCGCACCCAGAAAGTCAACGCACCGATACCGATTAGTCATTGTTTGCTTTGTTTCTCTTTTGGTCTCGCGTTTCACTCCACCCCCATTAATTGTGAGTCGTTGGGCATCTCTTTTTGCTGGCCCCAGAGCATCCCTGTTGGCACTACGCCTCTCTTCCGCTATTCCAAATTTTTACCAGACAAACGTAATTGGCTACCCCAGCCATTTGAAATGGCCCCTCAGCCTGTACCTTTGCGCGAGCCACGCCCTCTGCCTTTCCACTCTGTGCTCGGGAGCAGGGGACTTGTTTTGGTCAGCCATCATCTGCGGTGTGACCCCACGGACGGGATTCCAACCTGGATGGCCACTACGTAGCCACGACGGGTCCCATTTCGTGCCCTGGAGAGTTAGAATGGCTCACAGATACTTTTCTAACGTGGTGATTAGAAGGGACTTTGACATCCGTACTTTCAGTAGAGCTGCTCATCGGCTCTCTATAATTTCTATAATAAATTGCAAGATCTCCCAAATGAAATTGTAGAATTTCCCGATTACGATTTTCGTGATCCGGCCATCCGGAATCGTTCCCGCGCTGCTCTTCTTGAGCAAGCGCCGGACTAATCCCATCTTGTTTTTCACCTTCGTTTTATTTTGCCTGTTTTATGCTGGCCACTTGGTGCCCTGTTTCAGGGTCCACTTTATTCAACTGTACTTCGCTTTACGCCTTCGGGCAATGTATGTTTCCTGTGTATTAGTGTTTTTCCTGTGTTGTCATTATAATTTAAAAAGTCTTTTAAATCCACGTTCTTTATGTACTTATTTTTCTGTGTTTATATCGTAAATGTATCGCATTTGCAGTGACTTCAAATCCTACTTCCCGTTTATGTTTTTCATTATTTTGCACAAAGTAAACTTTGTGCCGTGCCCCTGTTCCATTCTTTTGTAGTTTTATGATTACCATATTTATAACTTTTATATATCTCAAGAGCACCTTATTTATCACTATCCGTATTCACGACTGGAGATAAAGCCCCGTTGGCCAAGGTTTCCCAACAACCCGCAGCTATCGCTATGAGGCCCAGTGTGTTGTCAGATGAGATTTGTTAACCAAGACAACAAGAGACAATGGGTCTGCTTTTCTGGCACGGATTAAGTACACCATCTTAATATAGAAATATTATACTTACGTCAATCTGACGCTTTCCTTCGATCCCCCACTTACGGTATCTCCGCACCATCCGCTTGAAATCTAGGAGTTGTGGGATCCAGAATCATCCCTCAGCACATCGGGGAATAGGGACCAGCGCAACCCCTTAGACCAGTGAGAAGAGAAGAGGGGGGGGGGTCCAGCGCGAAGCAAGAGAAGAGATTTGGAGGCGGTACAGAGCAGAGGCTTTCGGGCGCCGATGTTGAAGGAATAAGTTTGTAGGAGTGAACGGGGAAGAGATCCCGGAGATTTTGGCCTAGCGTAAAGAAACTGTGCCGAAGGGGAGGCGATTAGGCCGGTGATAGGAAAGCTCCTATGTGGGATGGTTGCTGCACTAAACAAGTGGTTTAGATGCGAGCGGAAGTCTGAGTGACTTCAAGAAGTTAAAGCTTGAGAGCATTATTACTCTGAGAGGTCAACTGTTGCGTGTTGAGTTTTACATGTCAATTGTGGTATTATAAAGTATATGCTTATATACTAGCTTTATTCTACACAATATCATATCTTTCATTAACAGTAATTTTATATACATATATACAGTTCGTTACCATTACTACACTGTCCGGTGCAGATGTGTTAGACGCACCTCTTTCAAGTTGGCGATTTTTTTTATGTTTGGCGATTTTTTGTTTGGTGTGGCAGCCATGCGATTTGGCGTGATGTTTGTTTTTTGTTGCAACCCTGTTTGTACGGCTATTTAATGGGGTGTGCTTGTGGGAGTAATTATATTGCGATTTTTGATAGTGTTTGGTAGATTATTGAATAATGGCTGCTATGTTGAGGGTTTCCTAGGTGGTTGCGAAGTACCAGGCTCGTGTTTTTGATTCTGTTAGGTCCAAATTTTCTCGTAATAGGCATGTAGAAGGGGTTGTGAACGAATCTTTAGTTCATGGTTTTGTTTATGGGGATAGAATGGGTTTTTTTAGTTTTTAATGGGATGTAGGGTTTTTAAAATCTTTGTGTTAAATGTGAATGTAAAATGAAGTTGGAAAAAAAATGTTTCAGACGGCTAGGTTTGGATGTGTCGTAATAAAATTGAGGGTAAAGAGTGGTTCACAAAGAAGTTTAGGATACGGCTCTTGGTTTACTTGTAGTAAATTAACTTTAGAAGAAGTTTTTGTTTTGAGTTTTGATATTATTAATAAGAAGAAAACTTCGGATATCCAGAGGGCGTGGAGCTTTAACAGTCACACTTTGGCTGACTGGAGGCAATTTGTCAATGAGTGTTTTGGATTACGTTTGTCGTTCTTCGGAACGAATAGGGGTGAAGGTAAGATTGTGGAAATTGATGAATCAAAGTTTGGTAAAAGGAAATATCACCGAGGGCATGCAGTGGAGGGGCAGTGGGTTTTTGGTGGGGTGGAAAGGGGGTCGGGGCGTCTTTTTTTAGTTGCTGTTGGGGATAGGGGAAAAGAAACGTTAATGAAATGTATTAGTGAGTGGATTTTACCCGGTACTACTATTTATTCTGATGGGTGGGCGTCGTATAAGGATATAGGGGAGGGGGGTTAAACATTTATCAGTTAATCATTCTATACATTTTGTTGATCCAGCTTCGGGATGCCATACAAATACAATAGAAAGTACTTGGAGGCATGTCAAAGCTTCATTACCGACTCATAAGACAGGCGGATTTTCAGTTTTATTTAGGGTTATATGTTTTATCACCTGACTATAAATACATATATGTATTTGGCGTCAAAAAAATTTTGTCGCCAAGGGAGGTGCGTGTCATACATCTGTTCCCAATGTCCAACTAGCGACGGAGCAACGTGCATGGCGAGTGTATATGAAACTAACAGAATATCATTGTTCGCATCTAGACTTCGCGAGGTGTAGTCTTCCGCGGTGGAAACTCCTCTGCCCACTGCATTGTGGCGCCATCTAGTGAGGCGCTGCATACTCCCCCTCCAGTGAGGAAGCATGTAAAAATTGTTGCGGAAAATGCACTGCCCTCCCTGAGCGAGTTGATTTTCTCTGAAGAGGATCCGGTTGTCGAACTATGTTCCGACCGTCAGATTTTGGAGTGGTAATCTCACTGGAAGGATTTGTCAGAAATGCAGGCTTCAAACGATTAATTGAGACATTCACGAGCACCTCATACATTTTGCCTTTCCTGCTTACAACTTGGAAAGGGTCATCGTAGGGTTGCTGCAAGGGCCGCCGCACAGTCTCGCCGAAGAAAGACGTGAGAAGCAGCGTTTAACTGTGGATGTACGAAAGAGCTGTTCACCATGCCTTTTCATGGGTGTTGGCCTTGAACCTTGCACATGAGCCTGCAGCTTCGAGACATAAGATCAGTCCATGTTTCACTTTCAGTGGAGCCAAAATATTCTGCTGGCAAACGTAAAGTTTCACCGAACACCAGTTCTGCTGGGGTATACTTTAAATCTTGTTTCAATGCGCACCGGAGTCCCAGTAGGACGGTGGGCAGCATCTCAGTCCAATGCTCAGTCTGATGACATTAAATAGTTGTTTTCAGTGGGCGATGCCACTCCTCGATCAAGCCATTAGCTTGAGGGCGATATTCCGTAGTCCTTATTCGCTTGGCTCCCCAAAACTTGCTTAGGGCGTTAAAGAGTTGGGACTCGAACTGACGTCCTTGATCTGTGGTGATCTTGAGCGGGGTGCCATACCGCAATATCCAGCAAATGTAAAATTCTTCTGCCCCAGTAGCTGCTGAAATATCTTTGATGTGCTGTGTTTCTGACCAGCGAGAGAAACGGTCGATCATTGTTAAACAATTAGTAAAACCATTTGATGGAGGCAGAGGACCCACCAGATCCACGTGCACGTGTTAAAAATCTTTGAGATGGTTCCTGAAATGCTTGGACAGGTGTGTCGTTGCACCTTCGACAGTTGACATGGTACACAACACTTTGTCCATGCTGCAGGGTCAGAACCTTATTGAAGGCCAGATGAATCGCTTCTTTACTAAGTCAACTGTACGTTTATTTTCTGGGTGTGCCAGGTTGTGTAAGCTCCAAAATACATCTTAGCGTAATTTTCTAGTACATATGGTTGTGCAGTTGCTGTGGAGATATTTCAGTATATTGTAACTTGTGTATCTGGGAGGGTGATTTTCCTAAACTGTAAGGTTATTATCTGTAAGAAGGATAACCAACTCAGGATCTCAACTCTGTGCTTCTGCTATAGCTGTGAAATCAATGGGACTGGGTACGGATATGGCTGAAATGCGAGACAGTACATCAGCTGCAACACTGTCAGACGCAGGGATGGCACTGAAAGCAGCTGTCGGGAGACCAATTAATTGGTATTTTATCTTTCTTTTTCTTCGCCGAGCCTTTCAAAATGTTATGCAAAAGAGCTTGTTTGCTAGCAGCATACGGCCAAAAAAAATAAAATAAAAACGGCAGTAAAAGTTAACTAACCCTAAAAATTTTCAGCTCCTCCATAGTTTGAGGTTGTTGGAATTCAGCTACAGCCTTCACTTTGTCTGGAAGGGACTTAATGCCATCAGGTGTAATTACATGTCCTAAAAATTCAAGGTGGGATATTCCAAAAGCGCATTTAGACATTAATTTTTAAACCGTATTTATGGAGTCTTTGTAAAATTTGGTACAGGTGTTGTTTATGTTCATCTAAATTCTCTGAAAAACACAATATATCGTCCAAACAGACAACAGAATGGTAAACCTCTGAGAACTTCATGCATAAATCTCATGAATGTTTGTGCAACACTGACTAAACTAAAACAAAGGTGAGTATTCAAATATTCCCCAAGAGGGTGTAACTGCAGTCTTGGGTATATCCTAATCTACTATTGGTATTTGATAATAAGACTTAAAAATATCAAGTTTTGAAAAGATTGACTTACCATGTAATGCATTAGCAAAATCTTGGATATGTGGGATAGGGTAAGTCGAATTCTGTCACAGACTAATCACAGGCTGAGTTTAATCTGCGATAATCTCCAACAGGTCGTACAGACCCATCTGATTTTGGTACCACGAGCAGAGGAGAGCTCCAGGGGCTCTTTGATGGTCGAATTATCTCTAAAAAGAATTCAAATTCCGCCTTTACTTGTTTTTGCACAATTCGGCTCAAGCGCCGTGGCTTTGCAGAAATAGGCGGTCCACGCGTCAAAATGTGAGGTCGGATTTCGTGCACAGTAGTTAAACCTATAGCTGAGGGGTTTGTAATGCCATTGAAGTCTTGTAAGAGTTCTGTAATCGGAAGCACTAATATTTGTGACAAAATGCTGTGACGTGGGTATCGCTGTACAGTACACACGTAAAGGTCTCAGGTGAAATCAGCCGTTTGTTCTATATGTCGATTAATAGACAACTTTTAAAAAATCTGCACCATGATGGTTGAAGTTACACCTGCGACCACAAATGTCCAGAGGAATGTTCTTCACAACCCAATGTCCAGTTTATGTACGGTTGTACCGTAAGCTGCTATTTGTGTTATTAGCAGCGTACAGGGAAAAGTTTAGTTTCAGTGATCGCGTAGAGTTCTTTCACGGTGGGACCACAGAAATCTCGCTGACCGAATCAATGGGAATTAATTGGTATTTTATCTTTCTTTTTCTTCGCCGAGACTCTCAAAATGTTATGCAAAAGAGCTTGTTTGCTAGCAGCATGCGGCCAAAAAAAATCTTTCGAATTATATTTTGTCGAACACAAACAATCTGCTGTATTTAGCGACATTATCCATCATACCAGCTATGATGGTAGCCTTTTGAAACCTGCAGGACTGCTTACACTTAAATGCTTGATCACCAAATTTCCAGTGGTAGAAGCACGGCTCGCAGTTCAGAGCCGTGCGCGACACCGAACGCCGTCTGGTACGGTAAGGGTATTTTGCTTCGCCGCGTCCTGCGTTGAAAATTTGGCCATCTGCTGAACCAGTTTTTCGACGACCGGTGAATTGGTGTGAAACCACAACAAAGGTGAGTATTCAAATATACCCCAAGAGGGTGTAACTCCAGTCTTGGGTATATCCTCATCTACTATTGGTATTTGATAATAAGTCTTAAAAATATCAAGTTTTGAAAAGATTGACTTACCGTGTAATGCATTAGCAAAATCTTGGACATGAGGGATAGGGTAAGAGTCGACGTTATGGACGTCGTGCCCACTGACGCCTGTAACACTACTTCGGAAACTTTGTCAGCGACGTTCGCTAGTTTATCCTGCGGTTCCGAAGACGCAGATAGTATCGCTTGGATCGACGCAGGGAGCCACTGTAACCATAGGCTCTGTAGAAAATCATCCGGGAGCTGGTTGGCTGAAAGGTCCCTCATTTTCCGGGGCAGCTGGCTAGGACGGTCGACGCCTAGTTGAAGGTTGGTAAGCAGCTTCTTTACCCCGATATGTTCGGAATCAGCAAATTCCGCAACAAAGCCGATAAAGCTTCGTATTTTTTTTGGCTGGTGGTTCAAGTACTAAGTCGGACACGTGGCACAGTGTGTCTGCATCCAGGCTGGCCACGAAAGCTGCGTATTTTGTCTCGTCATTGGTAATTCCGGATAGCGTGAGAGCGCAATCGCATTGCACAATCCACAGTTTGACGTTTGATTTCCAAAACGTAGTGAGCCGAAGTGCTACCCGCGCAACTTGAAAACTGTCAGTGTTCGATTCGTTCGGCATGCTGGCGGCGAGAAAATGGCTGTGTGGAACTAGTCGCTCGACGCTAATTTAATCCAACTCAATCCGCGTGCAAAACGTACGCAGTCACCACTATAAAGCATATTGTTATATACTAGCTTTATTCTACACAATATCATATTCACTTCATTAACAGCAATATTATATACATATATACAGTTCGCTAACATTACTACAATGTCTAACTAGCGAAGGAGCAACGTGCATGGCGAGTATGTGTAGGCAACTAACAATACCCTTTGCTCGCATCTAAACTTCGGGGTGTATTCTTCCGCAGTGGAAACTTGTCTGCCCGCTGCATTGTGACGCCATCTAGTGAGGCTATGCAGTATCAACAAAATAAATATTTGTTATTGTTATTGAGAGATTGTTTGAGTCATCCTGAATTTAAGTTATTATTGAGGCGTCAGTTTATTGCATTAAGAGATTGGACGAACCGAACTAAACACCCACCCCAGGGATACTCTAGATTTCTGTGCCCGTCCGCCATCTTCAATTTTTTCGACGGTTTAGCGCGTTTCGCTTGGCGATAATAGTGCGCTCTGGTAACTCCACTGGCAACCCCTTCTAACCAATGAAATCGCGTTGATTGAACGACGTCATTTTTCTGACCTCCCATTGGATCTCCAATTTGCATAAGTCAAAAGTGGGCTACAATTATCTCAACTCATTTCCAATTTGCATATTCCACAATTAACTAATCACTTTGTGCACTGTTTACATCTGCTGCTGTCTTCACTGGGTTTATTCTAAGATTTCAATCTTATAGCATCTTAAAATGCATCCTTCTCTCGTCTGTTTTTCTCATCCTACGGAGCATAGAATAATCGAGACTGATCAATGCGCTATTTCGTTTTTGCAGGATTTAAAAATTCTTCCACGCGAGTTAGATGAAATAAATTGCACCACGTGTGGATTAACTATGCGTATTTCTCGAGGATCAAGGATGAATTTCGGATGGCGCTGGAGATGTAAAGAAAAAATGTAATGCTACAATAAACCCACTGTCCAACACATTTTTTGAACACTCCAAACTCTCAATCGATGAAATACTTAGCATCATCCTTGACTTTGTTCGTCAGCGCAAGGTGACTGAAGTTCACAGGGGCATGTACGAATGGAGGAAGTTCCCCGGATTACCCAACATCCACATAGGTACTATGATTTTTTCTTTTGTCGTGAAGTTCGTGAGGTTTATGCCTCACATAATTGTCAATTACTCGGGAGAGAGGGCAAGACGGTTGAGCTTGATGAGACTTTTCTCACTTCACGTAAGTACAATAGGGATAGAAGAACAGCCTCGATGTCGCAGGTTTGGTATCTACTGTCTAGAAGACAAAGAGGACTATTCTTCAGGGTTAAGTAGAAAAAAGGGAACATTTATGGCCGTTAGTTAAAAGGTTCTGCCACCCAAGCACCTCGGTAATTTGTACCGACTCTGCACTCCCATATGAAAATACTGATCTTTTCCCATCAGCTGTACACAAAACTACTAACCAAAGCATCTGTGAATTTGTGGGCTGGAATGATCAGTCCAGCACAATAATTTCGTTGGAGAACGAAAATAAACATCTGAAGCTCGCTTTGACCTCCAAACGCAACTCAAAAAGCATCATTCAAGGTATGGCGGTTTTTTTTACAGAAGACGTCGTCTTCAAAGAGAACTCTCTGAAGGCGAGCGAATTTACAATTTTTTGCAGGACTTAAGGGACGTCTACCCAGGTCCCGGGAAACAGGGTAAACATCTTCAGGAGATCGAACTCTCAACCCCACAATCGGAAGGAATCCAAGATCTTTTTCCTCCCCCTGCCAAGCGAAAAAGAACAGAAAAAGAACGACAAGAAGAGGATGAAGTACCGTTTGTCGAGGATTTGGAAGATGCCGATTGGGAAACAAACGTTTAGGTAAGTGGAAATTTTTTAAATCTATTTTTTAATATTTTTTTTTTATTTTATCATATAATATTTTTTTATTTTATCATATTTTTTATTTTATCATATATTTTTTTATTTTATCATACTTAATGTTGATTCATTCTTAAAATTCAATTTTGAATATTTATATCTCGTGTTAAATTGCCTCTATGTGAGACGCCGACAGATGGCGTCACTAGTAGTACCACTGAGCACCTCTGAATTAACCAATGAAACATCCTGATACTTCCAGCCAATTGAATGCTTTTTTGCATTTTGACTAACCCCCATGGACTTTATGGGGTTTCATTTCCCTACAGACCACGGTTGGTGAGGGACCGTCCAGATAGTGCTCCAAGGTAAGAAACCGTAATCTCATACTTTTTAGACTTGAATCCATATTTCGTTCGAAGTTAGTGAAAAGTGTGTTTAATATGTGTTTTTCTCGTGCGACTGCGTGTGAAGATTTTTGCACATCTCACAATACAGAATCAGTGTCCCTGACATTGGAAAGAGGTTATCGAGATTAAATTCTTTTACTACAATCTTCGCTATCGGAATTATTACGAAATATTTTGGAACCTCCCCTCTTCCAGTTAAGAAAAGGTACACGGATCCCAAAGAAATTGACTATTATGGGTGGGCAGGACGTTTTTCGATTGTGAGGATTAGAACATTTTTCCTCTACAGGTGTATTTCCTATCAAGATATTTTAGAAGAGGCACGGGATTTCTCGTATAAAATGGCTAAACATTATGATCGCCAGATGAAGCCTACCGCTGAGAGGGTAAGATTTTTATATTAGCTTTTTCAAAATTTGTTTAGACTTCTATATTTTATTATGTGCAGATAAGTTGTAACTATGAGCTTGTTTTTTTCTTTTAGAATTTATCTTTTATTTTTCCCGCCTCAATATTCATTTCATGCCATGTTTTATTTATGCACGTGACTATGCTTTGTTTTTACATAGCAAAATATTGACGAAAACCTCTATTAGAGGTTGAAAAACATTTTTTAACCGCACCCGAGATCGACGCTTTGCTCTCAGCCAGTCCTAAGTCTGGAAAAATGTCTTAAATTACATCAACAGCTTTTCAATACCATCTGAATACATCACAGGTGATTATGTTTTTTAATTATATCCTTTCCTTTATTATGGTGTCATTTGCATGTATATTTAAATATAAGCGATTTTCATAAAATAAAGTGATATATTGTATATTATCTGTAGAAGAGCCGAACCAAAATTTTACGGAAAATGCGATACTCTTGTGGGATGAACTTGTTCGTAAATTTGAATTCACATTTTCGTCGCCGATATTATCCATCGTTTGAGAAAATAATTTGATATCCAAATTCATGCGATATTCAAAAGTGCCAATTAAATTTCGTTTTGTCACATGTAGTACCGACTGCTCTAATACTTCGTTCAGTAAAAAGTTTAATATTTCAAAGGGTATTGTAAGTAAAATTAAAAGAAACTGAACGTGGCTTCTTATTAATAAGAAATCAAGATTTGTTACATTTTGTTACTCCAAAGTAACCTTACAGCTTGCCAACTCCACTTACTACCGGCAATAACCAGAGCGAATAGGACAGCACCGAAAAAGGTCCTCCGGTAATAGGCGGGGGTAACTATGACTCTTAGATCTGTGGCCCGTATTGACTCTAGAGAGGCTTCCGTAGGTTCGCCCAGTCTTCGCAGCGCTACGGATTATTTCCGTACGCTGTTCGAATCCCTGAACGAGAAGCTGATGGCTCTTTCCCGAGAGTCACCAATCGCTCCACCTGCGACGCGCTCGTGCAGCCTGTCACACCGGAAGAGGTTACAAACGTTATCAAACGGCTTCACTACACATTGGCTGATAGCCTTGAAGCGTAGCTTACAGAGAGGGATGGAAAGGCGGCTGGCGAAACTGTTTACGGGGTGGAGTGATCATCGGTGTTGAATCCCTGACACAAAGACGGGAAACCAGACGATTCTCATCCCAAAAGCAGTGACCAGCTCCGAGGAACTTGGTAAGTGGAGGCCCACCACGATAGGCGAAGTCCTTGAGAGTTTTCACGAACATCCAGAGACTCCTTTTTGGAGACCGTAGTTTCGCTGTGCAAGCCACAGCGGGGTTTTTGACGGTGTCCCGGGATGGCTGTAAACGTGCATATCCTGCAGCAAGTCGTATGTAAGGGCAATGCGGAGAGAGACTACACTGCTATCGTCTTCGTCAACTTTGCTAAGGGATGTCCACATCCTCATCCCGTACCTGGGGATACTCAACAGCCTGCGTTGTTTTAATGTCTGTGCTGGGTTCACACTGTTAGTTGGCAATCTCTACGCCGAATGCCAGTACCAGGCTTCTCGTCGAGCCAATACTCTGAGCCGATCCGCTTCTAGTGTGTGGTGGAGGTAAAGCATGGGGTATCCCTTGTCCCCTTATCTTTTTAATATCGCAATTGTCCCGCGTTCCAAGAGACTCAACATGGCATAATACTACGTGGAACTCACTCAAGGATAGGGCATGTCAACTAGCCAGACGACACCGTCGTCCACGCCAGTAACTCTGAGGGAATTACCGCACAACTTGAAGTTGTAGGGAAGTTCGTAGCCCGAGCAGGTCTTGTCCTCAACGTCCGTAAGTGTTGTTCTGTGATGCCATGGCGGTGTCCGGATGGTCGATACCTCTACAAATTGGCGCACCGCTGGCGACGAAATTCTGGGGATCCCGTCAGACTCCCTCATCCCGTACCTGGGGTTGCAATTCTCCCCTCGTACGGGCCTCGTATTAACCTCCATCCGAGAGCGGTTAAAGCGATGGCGCAGAGCTGTGACGCTGTCTGCACTGAAGCCGGACCAAAAGGTTGTAGTCCCGAAGGACTACACGGTCCCTCGGCTCCTCCACTGCATTGTTACCGGCCCACTTACAGTGGGGAGCTGAGGATGGTGTACAAGTTACCGAGACAAGCGGTCAGAAGCGACTGTCATTTGACCGGTTGTACCACTATTGGTGTGCTATATGCGTCACCAGGGGAACGAGGGCCTCGGCTTCCCTTCCCTCATGAAAATGACAGGTATGACTTTCACCTGATACAGAGCGCGTGTTTGTAATTAGATATATCATTGCAATTTGAGGTTATCAACCACAGATGAACGTCCAATGTATAATGTTTATGTCTTAAACCTTTCAAGACGATAGATCAATCGTTTCACCAGTTGTTGCTTCAAATTAACAACCCCAGTGTGTTGCCGGATGATGGCCGAATGGTTAGGATGCTGGCATTCTCGCTGCCATTTGGTACCGAAATCAATGGGTTTCGAACCCACTCGAGACATGGACGTTTCTAGACGTTCGGAACCTGCTTTAAGCTTTAGGTCCAGGTTTATTCAGTGACAAGTGACTAAAATTTTAGAAGAGGAGAGAGGAAGCGCGCTTGACGCCGTAGGTGTAATTTGTAATGCGTTAATTCGTATTTTGTCTTCACTTGGTAGAATAAAACCACTTTTTGTTTATGAGCGCGTCATCAGTTGATACCACGACATTACAGTACCCATAATAGTAACCCTAGTGTTCAAGATAGTGTTTATTGTGGTGTTACGAATGAAAACTGTGACAAGGATGCCTCTCACGGATTTCCTGGCATTGAAAGCGGTAACGACAGGATTAAAGCTTCAAAGATTTTCTACAAAACCAACTATTCTCCCTAATGGGAATACTATGAAGTCATCTCAATTTCGTTGACTTCCGGGAAACATTGCACTCCCAAGTCAACTCAGATTATTACAGCCCAGTCTTGCTTTAGATTGTGTAATTAAGGTGCTCAAGAGTCGTACTAATAATATTCAGGATTTTTTTGTATTACCATTTTTTGATCTTTACTTTAAGTCCTATAGAAAAAAACAAATTAAGTTTTTGTGTAAGTTCAATATTGAAATGTATATTGAGGGTGGTTATGTTAAAATTGGCCAGAAACAGGCCGCTAAACGACAGAGAACTGACGAGTATCCCGCAGGGTCTCTAACAAATTCGCGCTCTTCAGCCCCAAAGTAGAAATAAATCAAAACGTAAATTCTAATGTTAACAATAATGGTGAAAGTAACGAGGCCACTAATACCAGCAATAAAAAATATCACATATACTATGAGTCATGGCCGGATTACAAGCCTCTACTCGATAAAATTATGGCTACTGTCCCAAATGTAGAACCCCAACTAGCCGGGAACTTATCTTCAAAAATGTCGACGATTATCGTGCCGTGCAGGGATTCCTGACGGATGGGAAAATTCCGCTTAGGTCTGTTGACCCTGGGTCCGAGAGGCCGAAAACAATTCTAATCGGGGTCTGCCATACATCACCCTCACTCTCACTTTAAGTGTGCCCTCGATGTCAGCATCGAGGGAACACTTAAAAATCTAGGTATTGAACCAACTCAAGTTGCTTACTTGACAAAACGAAAACACCGATGCCATTATTTATGGCCCGTCTTAGGCCTTCTCCTAATCTGGATAATTTAAAAACTATAAACCATCTTAAAAATCACTATCCAGCCGTTCAGTTTAAACAGGCCGGCTTCTTGCAGTGTTACAACTGCCAGAAGTTCGGCCATAGCAGCCTAACTTGTAAGCTAAGAACTAAATGTCTCCTCTGTAGGGGCAATCATCAAGCCAGATATTGCCCTGTTAGCGGCGACCAGACAAAATTCAAATTCGCAAACTGCCAGGAAAACCACAATAATCGTTATAATAGTTATACTTCTAAAAAAAGTTGTAATAGTTTGAGTCTTCTAAAATAATTTCTGAAGGGGGATGTTTCATAAATAATAGCTATGAAGTAGTAAAACAGCTAAATGGTGGTATCACTGGTTTAAAAAGTTTTACGACTTTACTAATTCTATAAACTTAAGACCTCTACAATATTATACTTAGTTTATACGAACAGTATGATTTACAATCGTATATAACTGTTAATAAATACCGTGCACTTCTGGACCAAGTCCTGTATGAAACTATACTACATAACGGTAATAGTTACTATAAACAAATTCATGGTATACCAATGGGAGGTGGATGTTCATCTGCATTAGCAGACATCTACCTTCACTTCTATGAACGTGGTGTAATGATGCTGAATGAACTTTTGTATTTTAGATATGTAGATGATATACTGGTTTGCTTCAATGAAAATTTAACTTCATTAGAAATTAATTTTTATCCGTATAATCTTAAATTGATAGAAACTAAAAAAGACAACGAAGGCAATTTAGTATTTTTAGACTTATGTTTAAAAGTAAATCAACTAAAATACGTCTCGAATTGTCTTTATGATAAACGAGATCATTTTAATACTGTAAGGATTATGTCATGGAATAACGATCTTCACAAAAACATCAAACGTAATGTTGTAATAAACCAGTTAATGCGCTGCCGACGTTTACATTCATGCGTAAAAAACATGGAAATTAGAATAAAAAAATCATTAAAATAGCTTCTGAACAGGGTTTTCCTGGTCAATTCCTTACTTCAATCGTAACCCAGTTTTTCAATTTAAATAATACTGCATGCACGCATGGTGTATATCGTGACACTAGCTTGGTGAGGTGGTATGTATTTAGATGTATTGATATGCTATACTTAATGTAGTCAGCTTAAATATTATAATTTTACTTAATTTTGTTTTTAACGCTATATTAAGCTTTATTACTTAATGGTAATCTCTGGTTTAACATGTTTGTTTCACTTTAATTCTTTATTCACTTTATTTGATATATAAGGTTTTGGTGTTGTAGCCGACCTCCGGGAGTGTTATCCGGATGTAAAGCATGTTTAACCGGGGTTGGGGGTCACAACAACCCCCCCCCAGTCATCAACTATAACACCTCCATTTCCTTTCAGTTTTAATACTAATATGTTAACCTTAATGATATCTGCGTTTATAGTAGTATCATAGGGTCGCATCAGTCCCCATTGTTTGTTAATTTTTAAATTATCTAATATTATGTAAAAAAAGTTTGTGAGCAGCTTGGGGCCTAAATTTTATTTACTCATTCTTAGTTAGCTTTTTACGTGAATTATTATAATCACCACACACACACAAGGGTCCCTCCCCTTTTCTCACCAAGGGATGTAGAAGTGTACCAAGAAGACAAAAATGTGCCAACACTTAGCGAACTTGTTAGGATCATCGGAGCACAGCCTGGATCATGGCAACTGAAAGAAGTCGTCAAAAGAGCCCAGCCGACTCTCCCGGAGAGGCATTTGGCTCGGAGAAATGAAACAACTAGCGAATTTGATAGGAACCTTGTCGGGAGAGCACACAACAAAGCAGAGAAGGCCAAGTCTTCAAAGCGCAATAACCGAGGAACTACGCAAACCAACTGAGGAGGTACGACTATTACAAGTAACTAAAGGGGAAGACGTCGCCAAGTAAGTACCAATTTGTTAAATAACAAGTGTAACTGATTCTAAGATCATGACTTTTATTCCTAAAATTAATATCCAGGAGAAGACGGCACCAAGTGAGTACTCTTTAGTTATTTAACAAGTGTAACCTTTTCTAACTTCATGGCATTCTTTTCAGTAATCGTTTTAGGTCTTGCGCTCGAAGCGATTTCGCCAGCATCCCTTAGTTGGGGTTGTGAACGAATCTTTAGTTCATGGTTTTGTTTATGGGGATAGAATGGTTTTTTTTTGAGTTTTTATGGGATGTAGGGTTTTTAAAATCTTTTTTTTTGTGTTAAATGTGAATGTAAAATGAAGTTGAAAAAAAAATGTTTCAGACGGCTAGGTTTGGATGTGTCGTAATAAAATTGAGGGTAAAGAGTGTGGTTCACAAAGAAGTTTAAGATACGGCTCTTGGTTTACTTGTAGTAAAGTAACTTTAGAAGTTTTTGTTTTGAGTTTTGATATTATTAATAAGAAGAAAACTTCGGATATCCAGAGGGCGTGGAGCTTTAACAGTCACACTTTGGCTGACTGGAGGCAATTTGTCAATGACGTTTTGGACAATCAAACGTTTTGGATTACGTTTGTCGTTCTTCGGAACGAATAGGGGGTGAAGGTAAGATTGTGGAAATTGATGAATCAAAGTTTGGTAAAAGGAAATATCACCGAGGGCATGCAGTGGAGGAGCAGTAGGTTTTTGGTGGGGTGGAAAGGGGGTCGGGGCGTCTTTAGTTGCTGTTGGGGATAGGGGAAAAGAAACGTTAATGAAATGTATTAGTGAGTGGATTTTACCCGGTACTACTATTTATTCTGATGGGTGGGCGTCGTATAAGGATATAGGGGAGGGGGGGGTTACACATTTATCAGTTAATCATTCTATACATTTTGTTGATCCAGCTTCGGGATGCCATACAAATACAATAGAAAGTACTTGGAGGCATGTCAAAGCTTCATTACCGACTCATAATAGACAGGCGGATTTTCAGTTTTATTTAGGGTTATATATGTTTTATCACCTGACTATAAATACATATATGTATTTGCGTCAAAAAAATTTTGTCGCCAAGAGAGGTGCGTGTCATACATCTGTTCCCAATGTCCAACTAGCGACGGAGCAACGTGCATGGCGAGTGTATAGGAAACTAACAGAATATCCTTGTTCGCATCTAGACTTCGCGAGGTGTAGTCTTCCGCGGTGGAAACTCCTCTGCCCACTGCATTGTGGCGCCATCTAGTGAGGCGCTGCATACTCCCCCTCCAGTGAGGAAGCATGTAAAAATTGTTGCGGAAAATGCACTGCCCTCCCCGAGCGAGTTGATTTTCTCTGAAGAGGATCCGGTTGTCGAACTACGTTCGGACCGTCAGATTTTGGAGTGGTAATCTCACTGGAAGGATTTGTAAAAAATGCAGGCTTCAAACGATTAATTGAGACATTCACGAGCACCTCATACATTTTGCCTTTCCTGCTTACAACTTGGAAAGGGTCATCGTAGGGTTGCTGCAAGGGCCGCCGCACAGTCTCGCCGAAGAAAGACGTGAGAAGCAGCGTTTAACTGTGGATGTACGAAAGAGAGCTGTTTACCATGCATTTTCATGGGTGTTGGCCTTTAACCTTGCACATGAGCCTGCAGCTTCGAGACATAAGATCAGTCCATGTTTCACTTTCAGTGGAGCCAAAATATTCTGCTGGCAAACGTAAAGTTTCACCGAACACCAGTTCTGCTGGGGTACACTTTAAATCTTGTTTCAATGCGCACCGGAGTCCCAGTAGGACGGTGGGCAGCATCTCAGTCCAATGCTCAGTCTGATGACATTTAATAGTTGTTTTCAGTGGGCGATGCCACTCCTCGATCAAGCAATTAGCTTGAGGGCGATATTCCGTAGTCCTTATTCGCTTGGCTCCCCAAAACTTGCTTAGGGCGCTAAAGAGTTGGGACTCGAACTGACGTCCTTGATCTGTGGTGATCTTGAGCGGGGTGCCATACCGCAATATCCAGCAAATGTAAAATTCTTCTGCCCCAGTAGCTGCTGAAATATCTTTGATGTGCTGTGTTTCTGACCAGCGAGAGAAACGGTCGATCATTGTTAAACAATTAGTAAAACCATTTGATGGAGGCAGAGGACCCACCAGATCCACTTGCACGTGTTAAAAATCTTTCAGATGGTTCCTGAAATGCTTGGACAGGTGTGTCGTTGCACCTTCGACAGTTGGCATGGTACACAACACTTTGTCCATGCTGCAGGGTCAGAACCTTATTGAAGGCCAGATGAATCGCTTCTTTACTAAGTCAACTGTACGTTTATTTTCTGGGTGTGCCAGGTTGTGTAAGCTCCAAAATACATCTTAGCGTAATTTTCTAGTACATATGGTTGTGCAGTTGCTGTGGAGATATTTCAGTATATTGTAACTTGTGTATCTGGGAGGGTGATTTTCCTAAACTGTAAGGTTATTATCTGTAAGAAGGATAACCAACTCAGGATCTCAACTCTGTGCTTCTGCTATAGCTGCGAAATCAATGGGACTGGGTACGGATATGGCTGAAATGCGAGACAGTACATCAGCTGCAACACTGTCAGACGCAGGGATGGCACTGAAAGCAGCTGTCGGGAGACCAATTAATTGGTATTTTATCTTTCTTTTTCTTCGCCGAGCCTTTCAAAATGTTATGCAAAAGAGCTTGTTTGCTAGCAGCATACGGCCAAAAAAAATAAAATAAAAACGGCAGTAAAAGCTAACTAACCCTAAAAATTTTCAGCTCCTCCATAGTTTGAGGTTGTTGGAATTCAGCTACAGCCTTCACTTTGTCTGGAAGGGACTTAATGCCATCAGGTGTAATTACATGTCCTAAAAATTCAAGGTGGGATATTCCAAAAGCGCATTTAGACATTAATTTTTAAACCGTATTTATGGAGTCTTTGTAAAATTTGGTACAGGTGTTGTTTATGTTCATCTGAATTCTCTGAAAAACACAATATATCGTCCAAACAGACAACAGAATGGTAAACCTCGGAGAACTTCATCCATAAATCTCATAAATGTTTGTGCAGCACTGACTAAACTAAAACAAAGGTGAGTATTCAAATATACCCCAAGAGGGTGTAACTGCAGTCTTGGGTATATCCTAATCTACTATTGGTATTTGATAATAAGCCTTAAAAATATCAAGTTTTGAAAAGATTGACTTACCATGTAATGCATTAGCAAAATCTTGGATATGTGGGATAGGGTAAGTCGAATTCTGTCACAGACTAATCACAGGCTGAGTTTAATCTGCGATAATCTCCAACAGGTCGTACAGACCCATCTGATTTTGGTACCACGAGCAGAGGAGAGCTCCAGGGGCTCTTTGATGGTCGAATTATCTCTAACAAGAATTCAAATTCCGCCTTTACTTGTTTTTGCACAATTCGGCTCAAGCGCCGTGGCTTTGCAGAAATAGGCGGTCCACGCGTCAAAATGTGAGGTCGGATTTCGTGCACAGTAGCTAAACCTATAGCTGAGGGGTTTGTAATGCCATTGAAGTCTTGTAAGAGTTCTGTAATCGGAAGCACTAATATTTGTGACAAAATGCTGTGACGTGGGTATCGCTGTACAGTACACACGTAAAGGTCTCAGGTGAAATCAGCCATTTGTTCTATATGTCGATTTATAGACAACTTTTAAAAAATCTGCACCGATGATGGTTGAAGTTACACCTGCGACCACAAATGTCCAGAGGAATGTTCTTCACAACCCAATGTCCAGTTTATGTACGGTTGTACCGTAAGCTGCTATTTTTGTGTTATTATCAGCGTACAGGGAAAAGTTTAGTTGCAGTGATCGCGTAGAGTTCTTTCACGGTGGGACCACAGAAATCTCGCTGACCGAATCAATGGGAATTAATTGGTATTTTATCTTTCTTTTTCTTGGCCGAGCCTCTCAAAATGTTATGCAAAAGAGCTTGTTTGCTAGCAGCATGCGGCCAAAAGAATCTTTCGAATTATATTTTGTCGAACACAAACAATCTGCTGTATTTAGCGACATTATCCATCATACCAGCTATGATGGTAGCCTTTTGAAACCTGCAGGACTGCTTACACTTAAATGCTTGATCACCAAATTTCCAGTGGTAGAAGCACGGCTCGCCGTTCAGAGCCGAGCGCGACACCGAACGCTGTCTGGTACGGTGAGGGTATTTTGCTTCGCCGCGTCCTGCGTTGAAAATTTGGCCATCTGCTGAACCAGTTTTTCGACGACCGGTGAATTGGTGTGAAACCACAACAAAGGCGAGTGTATTCAAATATACCCCAAGAGGGTGTAACTGCAGTCTTGGGTATATCCTCATCTACTATTGGTATTTGATAATAAGTCTTAAAATTATCAAATTTTGAAAAGATTGACTTACCGTGTAATGCATTAGCAAAATCTTGGACATTAGGGATAGGGTAAGAGTCGACGTTATGGACGTCGTGCCCACTGACGCCTGTAACACTACTTCGGAAACTTTGTCAGCGACGTTCGCTAGTTTATCCAGCGGTTCCGAAGACGCAGATAGTATCGCTTGGATCGACGCAGGGAGCAACTGTAACCATAGGCTCTGTAGAAAATCATCCGGGAGCTGGTTGGCTGAAAGGTCCCTCATTTTCCGGGGCAGCTGGCTAGGACGGTCGACGCCTAGTTGAAGGTTGGTAAGCAGCTTCTTTACCCCGATATGTTCGGAATCAGCAAATTCCGTAACAAAGCCGATAACGCTTCGTATTTTTTTTGGCTGGTGGTTCAAGTACTAAGTCGGACACGTGGCACAGTGTGTCTGCATCCAGGCTGGCCACGAAAGCTGCGTATTTTGTCTCGTCATTGGTAATTCCGGATAGCGCGAGACGCAATCGCATTGCACAATCCACAGTTTGACGTTTGATTTCCAAAACGTAGTGAGCCGAAGTGCTACCCGCGCAACTTGAAAACTGTCAGTGTTCGATTCGTTCGGCATGCTGGCGGCGAGAAAATGGCTGTGTGGAACTAGTCGCTCGACGCTAATTTAATCCAACTCAATCCGCGTGTAAAACGTACGCAGTCACCACTATAAAGCATATTGTTATATACTAGCTTTATTCTACACAATATCATATTCACTTCATTAACAGCAATATTATATACATATATACAGTTCGCTAACATTACCACAATGTCTAACTAGCGACGGAGCAACGTGCATGGCGAGTATGTGTAGGCAACTAACAATACCCTTTGCTCGCATCTAAACTTCGGGGTGTATTCTTCCGCAGTGGAAACTTGTCTGCCCGCTGCATTGTGACGCCATCTAGTGAGGCGATACAGTATCAACAAAATAAATATTTGTTATTGTTATTGAGAGATTGTTTATGACTCATCCTGAATTTAAGTTATTATTGAGGCGTCAGTTTATTGCATTAAGAGATTGGACGAACCGAACTAAACACCCACCCCAGGGATACTCTAGATTTCTGTGCACGTCCACCATCTTCAATTTTTTTTCCGACGGTTTAGCGCGTTTCGCTTGGCGATAATTAGTGCGTTCTGGTAACTCCACTGGCAACCCCTTCTAACCAATGAAATCGCGTTGATTGAACGACGTCATTTTTCTGACCTCCCATTGGATCTCCAATTTGCATAAGTCAAAAGTGGGCTGCAATTATCTCAACTCATTTCCAATTTGCATATTCCACAATTAACTAATCA
Source organism: Dolomedes plantarius (assembly GCA_907164885.2). Taxonomy (NCBI): domain Eukaryota; kingdom Metazoa; phylum Arthropoda; class Arachnida; order Araneae; family Dolomedidae; genus Dolomedes; species Dolomedes plantarius. The sequence continues at coordinate 125,494,017 of OU015503.1, forward strand.
CTTTGTGCACTGTTTACATCTGCTGCTGTCTTCACTGGGTTTATTCTAAGTTTTCAATCTTATAGCATCTTAAAATGCATCCTTCTCTCGTCTGTTTTTCTCATCCTACGGAGCATAGAATAATCGAGACTGATCAATGCGCTATTTCGTTTTTGCAGGATTTAAAAATTCTTCCACGCGAGTTAGATGAAATAAATTGCACCACGTGTGGATTAACTATGCGTATTTCTCGAGGATCAAGGATGAATTTCGGATGGCGCTGGAGATGTAAAGAAAAAATGTAATGCTACAATAAACCCACTGTCCAACACATTTTTTGAACACTCCAAACTCTCAATCGATGAAATACTTAGCATCATCCTTGACTTTGTTCGTCAGCGCAAGGTGACTGAAGTTCACAGGGGCATGTACGAATGGAGGAAGTTCCCCGGATTACCCAACATCCACATAGGTACTATGATTGATTTTTTCTTTTGTCGTGAAGTTCGTGAGGTTTATGCCTCACATAATTGTCAATTACTCGGGAGAGAGGGCAAGACGGTTGAGCTTGAGACTTTTCTCACTTCACGTAAGTACAATAGGGATAGAAGAACAGCCTCGATGTCGCAGGTTTGGTATCTACTGTCTAGAAGACAAAGAGGACTATTCTTCAGGGTTAAGTAGAAAAAAGGGAACATTTATGGCCGTTAGTTAAAAGGTTCTGCCACCCAAGCACCTCGGTAATTTGTACCGACTCTGCACTCCCATATGAAAATACTGATCTTTTCCCCCCATCAGCTGTACACAAAACTACTAACCAAAGCATCTGTGAATTTGTGGGCTGGAATGATCAGTCCAGCACAATAATTTCGTTGGAGAACGAAAATAAACATCTGAAGCTCGCTTTGACCTCCAAATGCAACTCCAAAAGCATCATTCAAGGTATGGCGGTTTTTTTTACAGAAGACGTAGTCTTCAAAGAGAACTCTGAAGGCGAGCGAATTTACAATTTTTTGCAGGACTTAAGGGACGTCTACCCAGGTCCCGGGAAACAGGGTAAACATCTTCAGGAGATCGAACTCTCAACCCCACAATCAGAAGGAATCCAAGATCTTTTTCCTCCCCCCGGCCAAGCGAAAAAGAACAGAAAAAGAACGACAAGAGGATGAAGTACCGTTTGTCGAGGATTTGGAAGATGCCGATTGGGAAAAAAACGTTTAGGTAAGTGGAAATTTTTTAAATCTATTTTTTAATAATTTTTTTTATTTTATCATATGGCGTGCAGTTTTCAGCGCAGGGGGGGGGGAGGAGGAAATGTTATCTGTGCGTAATTTTCCAAGTTTCTGTACTTATGTTTTATTTGTGTATTTATACTGTTTTTAAGTGCATGCAAATATAAATATTTAAAAGGTTTCTAATGTGTATTTTTCCAAGTTGTATTTAAAACTGTAAAATTTTTCAGGATTTAAAATGTAATTGTATTTATGAAAATTTTTCTTGGAATTTTTGTATGAATGAATTTTCATAAAAAAATGCACGTGGACTAGAGCTCCTGCCGATACCACATTAAACAAAATACGCCTTTGAAGTTTTACCTCTTGGGTAGTGTGGAAAAAACTTCAATATTCGAAGGATTTTTTCAAAAAAATTTCCAAGTTTCATAATTTAAATAGGTGGTTTTTATTAAAAAAGCTAAAAAATTCCAAGTCCAGCGTTTTGAAAACACAGCTTAAAACACGTTAGCGAGAAATTTTCCACTCCTCAAAACATTGTAAAATCGCCAAAATCGTCTCAAATCCAAGATGGCGGACGTGCACACAAATGTAGAGTGGTGTCCCCACCCCACAATGGGGGGTGGTGGTTACATTTTTTCTTTATAGTTACAATGACGTAACTACTAGGATAGAATTGGCTGCTGTTTCGCCATAACCGTCACTTACGGAATTGGGGTGTGTATGCATCTTTCGCTTTGCATTAGGATTATTTGTGTGCTTGCATGTACGGTGCGTTGAGCCCCTACTGTAATTTGTGCTTGTCTTTTCATTTTCTTTCGACTGAATGCTTCCATGGGGAACTCGGGGCCTTGGGATGTCTTTTGGTCTTACCTGCATCCTATTCAGAAAGTTCCCCTTGAGGTAACTGATTTGGTTAGGCTCCCTGATGAAGAGACCTGTCAGTTACCTCTATGTCGTTTTATGGTTCAGTTCCGGCACTTATACAGAATCTTGCCTCTGGTGCGTGGATGCCCTGAGTGCTTGATTTTTGTTTGTTTTTTGTCTATATTCTTATTATATTTATCTATCTCTGTTGGATTATTTATTTTTAGTTATATTTATACCATATCTACTTTCTAGGGCCAATGCACCCCAGTAACAAAAATACCAATATAATTTTAGTGTCGTAGATGCTTTCACTAAATCTGTTTGGCTATACCCTGTGAAACTTACATCGTCTAAAGATGCTATTGAAAAACTGAAGAACCCTTCAAGAATAATTAGTGATATAGGCACTGCATTCCACCTCCCACGAATTTGAGGCCTTTTGTGAAAACGAAGATATTAAACACATTGAAATCACTTCAGGAATTCCGAGAGGGAATGGGCAGGCAGAACGAAACCCTCATACCGATCCTTACATTGATGAAATTTAACAAAAAATACCGAAGAGCAGCTTTCGAGGTGGCACAGTTGAACCAAACTACGTAGGTCAAGCTTGAAGACTTGCCAGTGACGTATTTCGAACGAGACAAATGCAAACTCAAAGCTTAGTGACGATTGTATGGAAAGCGGTTTGTACAGATCGTAAAAAGTAACAAATTTGTACTTTTAAATTTAAAACGATTCGGTTTCCACTGTATACACCGGTAAACAATCGTCATTCCGGACCTGTCCAAACGAATTTAGTTGCAGCATATCCGTGCATTTACTTCGAGCACCGATCAAAATACACATGCCGTAGGGGGATATCCTACTTACTGCAATATTGTCCCTTGTTTTGAAAAGGGACTTTATTACCACCGAGGCACCATAATTATGCGAGACTCCTGTGGGATTTGAATTCACATTTTTGTAGCCAGTATTATCCTTAGTTTGAGAAGATTTTGATATCAAATTCATGCCATATTCAAATCTATAAAGTATCAATTAAATTTCGTTTTGTTACATGTAATACTGTGTTCAGTAAAAAGTTTAATCTTTTAAAGGCTATTCTAAGCAGAATTAAAGAAACTGAACATAGCTTCATATTAATAATGGAGATATGTTACATTTTTTAAAGAACATAGAAAGTCTACACACTTTTCTGTTCACTAGTATACCTCATAACCTAATGATTATTTGTTCGGAATTGTACGATTCTTACATGGGTAATTCAATAATTTTTAAATGTGAATGGATTAACCGCATATCCGCGCGTTTATTTCTTTACTTCAAACATCGATTGAAATAGACAAGATGATATCTCCTACGTCCCTTTGTTTTGAAAAGAGACTATTATCACAGAGGAACCAAAATTTTACCGAAAATTCGATGCTCCTGTGGGATGGTCTTGTTCGTAAATGGGAATTCACATTTTCGTTGCTAGTATTATCCTTAGTTTGAGAAAAGAATTTGATTTGTTTTCGCAAAAAATTCACCGAGGCAGCCTTAAACTTTAATATCAACAAACCCAAGTTTTAACCAATCAAATTTTACAATTTTTACCAATAAGACACGTCCGCTATGTATCTCTCCTAACAACATCCCTCACAACTTTCAGTCACGGGGGTCAGTTTCCTTCGTGAGACTAATTTTATCTGCCCTGGCTCACTTTGCAGGCGTTCTGTTACCCTGTTCCAAAGGAAGAAAGCTGCATTTGCTTTGGAAGCTGGGACTGAGTTTCATTTACCGTTATTTATAATGAATATCTTCTATTCAGACTTATCACAAGCTTCGGTAGAAATTTTTCTACTCCAATTTGTTTACACCAGTTCAAGATTTTTAAATAGTGTCAAGTTAGACTCCTAAGGACCTGTCCACATGGAATGCAGAAAATATCACAAACCCACTTAGGGTTCACCGGGTTCAGAGCAAGACAAGTCTCTTTACTGTAAACAAAAACTGATGTCAAACTTGCATTGTTATGTCGTCCTTCATAGTTAGTGAGAATACAACAGATACCCAAGGCCTTTGAACAAACGGCATTGCAACTTTCACCATCTTAATAACTATCGTAACTTCGTAATCTAGCACTCGAGCCGGTACACGATGGGTTTATCCAGGGGATCACAAGTCAAAGCGAGTGTCTACATAATATCGCACATGATATGAATGGATGTGCTCCAATATCTGAAGTGAATCGAAGCTGTAGCACGTTCGAACATCAGATGTCTCTCCGTCAACCTCAGAACTGCAGTAGAGGCTTTGAAATTCAGCGACATGTGCATCCGAGGCTAATCACCATTTATGAATCCAATTCATAACAGTGATTGCCACACGGGGTAGAAATAGGCACCAAGGAAGAAATTCTGCTACTGACGGCAGACCACGTCATCAGATGTTACAACTTAAAAGTAACACCTTTTTTACCGAATATTAAAAGAAATCTGAATATGGCAAAGGATTACTCCAATGCCTGAAATTTGGTTTCAAAGGGGGGTCTAGTCCTAATAATTATGACAGCTGTACCGCAACAGCCGCAGCTGGTAAATATAGTTAAAGAGGAGGTGGACATTAGACTCCAGAGGCAAATACTGAACTAATAAAACCCTCTCGGATACTTTTAAAATCCAATGGTATCAGTATCTAAACACGATCTTCAACCCTTTTCAAGCAATGGGTATAACATTGATCCGTTACACATGAAAGACATGTCAATGAATACTTAATACCCACGAATAACTACCTTAGCCAATCATATCAATATAGTTTGATATATCAATGCCAATTTTTTTAATACAAAAGAAAAAAGGCACGGAACTGCAGTTGAAGTTCTAACCTGCATCGTTAAGTTAAGAGAGGGACTGTTTCTTAAAAATGGGCACCAGCCTTAGTCTCAGTACTTTTAACAGAAAAAACCATTAAATCCTGATACAATGCTTAGTCAGAGCGACGAACTAAATGGGACTCAGCGTAATTAGAGTCGCATCTATCTATATAATAACAGCTGAAGGTAAACAAATGTTAGTTTGTTAGCAGAAAACGGGGACGGGCTAATCTCGCGAACCGAGCATAGCAGGATATCGCGACTGGTACCGATGGACGCGGTCGGACGAGACGCATGCACTGGTACCATCCTCAACTTTCAAAACTTTTTAAATTATTCCATTAAAACCGCCGAACTCAAAAGAAGCGGGTAATAGAAACATGTCATTCCGGGTGGGCCAGCTCCTTTCCGTTTCGCAAATTTCCACTATTTTCATGCATGCAAAATTAAACTTTTCCGCCCACCAGTGGACAAATTTTTTATTTCCATGTGTTCTACAACACTTCATCTTTAAGCATATGCAGATTTTCAAAAAGTTAAAAATGTTTTTCACTGCAAACGAAGCTTTTTCCCCAAAGCAGTTTTCCGAATTTCACGAAATCGACAATTTTGATGGACAAATATTTCGGTTTTCTGCACCTATTAATGTCAATTTTATAATTTATCAGCATTGCCTAGATGTTCAGCTTCAAAAATATACCAAATACATTTAATAGAAAAAAATGTTATTCTAAAAAAGCGTACTTACAAAACTCACTTTTGAAATTTCCCGCACTGCGATCGCCATTGTATCTTAATGTAACTGAATGGGGAGTTCGTAATTTTTCGACTTAATATTTTCCTCACTAATAATTCCAGCAAGTTCGTGAAATTTGTTTCTAATTAATGAGCAAATGATGAGGATTCTTCCGCCCCCAATTTTGAATTCCTGAGAATTGTCATTCTATTTTTTTAAGCCCTTTTTCGCCCATGAGAATTTGTTTACATTCGGCCATGTTGCCAAAATGAAAAAGTATTAGTTGAGAACGAGTCATTTAATAATTGAAATCCAGAAATAATTTTAGTTTCAGGAAAGGAGAAGTTAAAACCTTTAGAATTTTTTTCTAATAAGGCGAAACGTCGCAACGTCACTGCCTACGTCAGTTTTCTTCTGCTATAGATGACGTCATTATCCGGTGGCAGAAAACAGAAGCAGTTCCTAAGCGTTTGCATGTATTTTTGGACAATACCTTCATTTTGAGTTAAATAATTTAAGTTTATTTATAAAATTCCTCATATTAGTTGTATGTAACAGGTATTTTAACACTTTTAATATTTCGCAAGGTTTTAGAGAATATAATGAGAATGATTTATTATGTTGAGATGTATAGATATCAGGATAAGTTTCTTCAGGCCAGCGTCTCGTATCGTAACTCCAGTCTTCCTCTGTCAAAAAATACGGGTCACATACTGAATAAACCTTTCAGGGCTGTACCTGAATGTTTAATTTAGTGATATACCTTTGTTTAGATACCGTATATAAAGACTTTGCGTAATCTGAGAGCATTTTATTCAACGAGCTGTAAAAATGCTCATTGAACGCCATGTTAAATTATGCAATTTTTTGCCACTCCTCGCCAAGCAAGAAGTAAAATCTGCAAGAGTTCAGATGTGACATGCTGCGAGACATTGCCTTATTGAATGAGCTTTTTTTTGTTTAAAAAGCAAAATTTGAAAAAGGGAAATTTAAATCATCATTTCGTTTTCTAAAAATTCTGTATTCTTAAGTGATTAAACAGTTATCAATCTTTAAGAAATAAAACTATTTTATTTTAAATCGAAAATGCAACACATCGGGTTGCCACTCAGCTAGTGTTGTGTAAACTGAAGTCATACACTGATGCTATTTTAATGCGCCTAAATATCGCAAGCGTTCGCGCTGATTAATCTTTTCTTAGAAGACTTTGGAACAAACAAAATGTTCCCAAAATCACAGTGGCCGAGATAGAGGAGAAGGCATTGCAACGTACCGCTCGTTATAGGTGGGATATCATCGAAGATATGCTCCTTGTCAATGCTCATTTATCTGCAGCATATCCACTTAGAAGATAAATTTTGCATTAATTTGCTCATATGCTGAATATGTTCCTAAATTTCCAAAATATGCACCATTCTATACATATACAAGGCGTTATTGCAGATACATAAAGATCCAATTAGATTTTTGATGAGTTATTCGTTCATCTAGTATACGAAGAAACTACCCATCAGTAGTTTATCCGTTCACAAATTTAAGACTGTCGTTTTACATACATGATTCCAAAAGAATGCACGAAAACTTAACTACTCCACGCGACAATGACTTGACCTACAAACGCAATGCTTTTTCGACATGTAGAAATATTTCTGACAAAACCACCTTTAAATTTAATGCCTCTAAATTTAATGCCTCTCAATTTAATGCCTCTTTTTCATTAAGAGCATTGATCTTCACCTCGGTCGAGATCCACGAGTCAGTCTCTGAAGTTAGGTATTTCTGACCAACCATGAAGAAAATTATGCTCACCGACGGACTTTTCTAAAAGAGTATTTAAATACAAAGCCTGCGTTTGTGGTTATCACGATTACTGGATATCTGCCCTTCTTGTGGGACCTCGCAAAACATCAACGATGATGTAAGCTAGCCGCGGTTAATCTAGCTATTTGTTAGTATAACAGTCGTTTCCCGAACTACTTTAAATTAATTGGTCTGTAACTTACCAGGAAAGTTACAATCACTAGTATTTCAAAGGATGTACGCTAAGTGCCCCTTATTCGTCGACTTCGAGTTTAGCGCTATATCTTTCAGTCCTAGGTTTGACAATACTGGTCAAACTCTGCAAAGTTTTGACAGAGCACCGATAAATGCTACCCGATACTTTTAGAATTCTCCTCCATCCTATTACGGGCATTCTCTATACCAATCAGGACATTGATGTACATCTTAAAACAAAACAGAAAAATCGCACGTTCTCCTGATCAAGACCGTGTGCTTGTCATTAAAAATAGCTTTTAAAGTTTTTGCGAATCACAAAGAATTGTTCAGTACATAATGGCTATGTCTTACAAACCTCTCAAGACGGCAGATTAACTCCAATTCACCTGCTGTTGGTAGTGTCACGATAGGAGAGATGCTTCATCGAACTATCCTTTTAATTATAAGAACCTGGAAACAAATTAGCGAGAAATGCAAAACTTCTGAAGGTGATTATATATATAGCGATTTCCGCTTATAAGAATCACGTTTGTTATTAGTTTTTAATTCTTATAAGCGGTTGATTCTTATAGCCGAAACTTAGGTTTTGGACAGGCATACACACACATATATACATAATTTACCATTAAACACTCTTTAATTTACGTTATTTATCTTTTATTAAAATTTTTTATAATTTTAAAAGTACTCAATTTCTAAACAAAATACTATAACTCAATTTCTAGACCTATAAGTAGCTATACATGATTATAGTAAGAGAAGAAAAAAAAATCCAATATTTGTAACATCATACCTGCTAAACAGTTTTAACATTTCAACTACAGGAAGGGTGGAAGAAAAAGTTTTCTACGGTTGTTTGACGTGAAGTTTTCAGGAGGCTGTTTATACCTCTTTCAATTTCATAAAATGTCCCCAAAAGTTCTTTAGATGCTCCTCTATATTCAAGAGTACTAAGAATACTCAACGCTTCTCTCGATTGTTTTGCTAATGGGGGTTTCCAAGGGAATACATCATTCATTTCATAGTGTTTTTTTAAAATTTCTTCGATGATTTCATCTTTGTCTTTTCTTCCGAAGTCTAGATTTTCGTCGATTTCAACCCACTCACGAAGTGATTCCTCAACAGGATCAGTTTCTGCTTGACATCAGTCTCACAGAAAAAAAAATCCTGCTTTACGGAAGCAATTGACAATGCACTGATTTGAAATTCTTTTCCAGGCACTTGCAATCATATGTATAGCATAAGGTGACCAGATTTTAACCCCGCGGGGATGTTCTTGATTAAAAATTTTGTCTATATGGAGCAGCAAAAATTTTCATAGAACGCAAAAATAGTAATGTAATATATATTTTTAAATTTCAACATAAGTACAATTTACAAATATAATAAATAAAAAAAATTATCTATAGTATTTTATTCTTTGGCATATTTCTCATTTGCGTGAATTTTTTTTAGTAGATTGCTGTCGTTTAAAAAGGTCAAAATTTTTCACAAGAATTTGTTAAATTATATTTCCCACATAAAATGGCTTTCAAAGTCTCGACACTTAATTGTGATTTTTCTGATGTCCACACTTTATTTACCGTAGAAAAATCGCGTTCAGTCGTAGCATTAGTTCCTGGTAAAGACAGCGCTTATTCCGCAATTTTTAGTGCATTATTGTAAGGAACATGGTTTGTTTCAAAATTCGAATTCTAACAACTGATCGACAATGCGAACTTTGATAATCAGTTCTCAACAATTATTTGTTATTATTAAAGTTTAACATTATAAAATTAGCAAAAATAATATAAAACTCATATCCTGGCTAAATAGCCACATGGCCTCCGAAAACCGTATATTCCCTTCCCGTTCCCCTAGCTTGTCGTGCATTCTTTCCAAAAATCGGGACTTTTTTAAAACGCCGCGGGACACATTGTTAAAAAGCGGGAGTCTGGTCACCTTAGTATAGCATGAAGCAAAATGATTCTTTTACTTATTTTCTTTCCTTGGTCGACAATTCCTTTTTGCAAGTGAGGGCGATATAGAAGTTTTTATGATCAAGAGGTATTACTGATGTATTCGGGGGCAAAACAAAAATACTGCATTTGTGAGCTGGATGAGACGGACAGTTGTCCAAAATCAAAACAATTTTTTCCTTTCCCAGTTGGCTTCTTATCCCACATTAGGAGGAAGTTAGTGAAGATCCTGCTACACATTTTTAAAATTTTCGTAAGGAACAGAGAGGGTTTTTATTTTCGTGAAGCATTTTCTTTACGCCCCCAGTCCCATTTGTCGTCAAAAGAACTGTAACGCGTTCTTGTTTTTTCCCAACAGATCTGTTTTAAACATCATCATTCGATCAGGCATCGCTCTAAAATAAAGCCCAGTTTCATCTGTATTAAAAATTTGGTGTGGGGCGTAGTTTTTCATTATTGCAGGCAAGCAATTATAGAGCCATTTTTGAGCTGATTCCGTATCCGCATTTTGCTTCTCACCGTAATTTTTTTTTTTTTTTTTTTTTTTTTTTTTAATAATCAATATTTTTTTTTCTTTCCATAAGGTAAGCCAACCTTCCATAGCACCAAAAATTGTTTTCTCCCAATTTTGTTTGCGAAATGTTCGGCCTTTTGCAGCAACACAGGGACACGCTGATAGGTGCATTTTTCATTTCGGGCTTCACTGCAAGTCTACGTCGACTGATTTTCCATCGGCGCTTCCTTCTTCGATCAAGATTTCCATTTTTGCTAATGGTAGCCGAAATTTCCTCTCTACATTTTAAAATTTTATCAAGAGTAGACCGAGTTATACCCAAACGGGAGGCAGCTCCTCTTTGAATGTACTTCGGAAGAGCATCACATCTCATCAACAAGTTCTGTTTTTCAGAAAAAACAGAGTTTTCCTTGTTTTTATCATTTTTGAATTAGACTATCAAAAAGTTGCAACACTAACCGGCAATTGTGTTAAAAAATTAAAGTGAATGACGAATGCTCATTACAGTCTCAGACGAAGCTTACATTTCCCGGTTTGATACTGTCCTGTTTGCGTAACTGATAGTGGACACTTCGCCGAAGATTTGTGTGTTTCAGGGTCCAGGAAGTGGGGAGTGGGGGGGGGGGGAAAAAAAAGGGAGTCCCTGTATTTGTTAGTTGAGAAAAATGAAATCGGACCCGGACGAGTTGAGATTTCCCTGAGTCAAGCTAACAGGACAGTGTTTAGCTAAAGCGTTTGACCTTTTCCTTACGGGGTGGGATAGCATGTATCCCAAGAATATATATATACACACACACACACACACACACACACACACACACACACACACACACACACACACACACACACACAGTGGAATCTCGATCGATCGTTTTCGGATCCATCGTTTTTCCGTATGTGTCTTTCATTTTATCAAGTCCCAACGATCATATTGCTTTGTTATGTTTCCGCATCTATCGTTTTCCCGCATTTATCGTTCATTTTAATCGGTCCCTTGAAAAACGATATATATATATACAGTGGACGCTCGTTAATTCGAACTGTCGGTTAATTCGAACTAATCCAAAGGCCCAAAAAAACTTGTATTCGAATTAATGAGATATTTTTAACATTAACTCCAACTAAATTTTCATCACTTCGGTTAATTCGAACTAAAAATTTGACAAAAAAAAAGTCTTTTTCCTCGTTTAATGGAGAAAATACACACTGTATTTATTATTTTGTGTGTCAAAATTTCTTTTCTGTGTAAAGATGCACATTCTTGCATTCCTAGACTATTGCATGTCCGCTAAACGTTAGTAGCTATTGTCCTTATTAGTGCTAAACGGAAAAAGCAATTTTCCTTTATTTGGATAGATTTTCTTAGAATTTCAGAAAAACTAGTCTTTACTACAGATTCTAGGGAGCTGCGTCAGTTATAACTGCAGTACAGACAAGTTAATGTGGTCTAGTTTTTCTTCCTCATTGTGTGGTGTGAACGTGTAAAAATTCAGGATGTCTACACGTGGAAAGTACAAAACCCTAACTTTGGAGACAAAGGTAGAAATTTTAAAGAAAGTAGAGAATGGCGAATGAAAACAAAGTTAGCAGCTGACTATAGAATTTAAAAAAATGCCTTGTCAACTAATTTGAAAAACAAGGAGTCAATTTTAGATTCATGGGAAAAATCAAAATTTGCTAGAGGAAGGAAACGCATGGGAAATGCGTCCCAAGAAGTACTAGAAAAAGCTCTACTGCTATGGTTCCAGGATACTAGATCTCGAAATTTTCCGATAAATGGACCCCTAGTGCTGACGAAGGTTGATGAATTGGCAATTTGAATGGGCATTGAAGATTTTAAATGCAGTGATGGATGGCTTTCTCGATTTAAGTCAACGCACAATATTTCTTATCAAACTGTATGTGGCCAAAGCTCTGATGTAATCGAAGACGTATGCACTAATTTCGGTAGGAAACTGCCAGGGCTTTTCTTTACTTACCTGCCGAAAGATATTTTTAATGCCGCCATAATGGACAAAGCCATAATGGACTCTATTAAAACTCTGAAAGCATTTATTCAGATGGAACCTTCCTCTGAAAATGAATTGAAATGTTTACTTCAAATCGAGAAGCTGGCTGAACAATGTAAGCATCATAAACAGAACCAAACATCCATTTTACAGTTTTTCCCTAAAGTGTAATTCATATTTTTAATAAAAGTTTACTTTATACTGCATATCTTCTGCTTCATTTTATGATTAAGGTAAGTCTGTATTGCTTTTTAATATGTTTAACTTTAGATAACATAGTATAATATATTTTCTGGGGTTATACATACTAGGAGAGTTTCTTCTTCAGTGATACACATTTAAAGTTATATATTTTCTCTTAACATCGGATAATTCGAACTTCGGATAATTCGAACTTTTTTCTGAGAACCTTTGAGTTCGAATTAACGAGCGTCCACTGTATATACACACACTTTCATGGACGTACTTACAAAGGGCGTATGAAATTTTCCGTTCTAAAGTAAGAAAAGGAAAAAAAGGGTATCGGATAAATGGGCCCTGTAAGCTATAGGTTAAGGGGGAACTCTAATGTTATGTCTAACAAAGAAAGGGATGTATTTTACGACTATTCCACCCCAAAGTCTTATCAGTCTTTCTTTTCAAAAACTTAATTCCGTGCCTTTTGAGGGTTTCGGTGGCTTTTTTGGAAAAATGAAAGGAAAGAAAATTGCAAGCTGATTCTTAAAACGAGTGGATTTATTCTTTAAAGGGAAAATTTTAGCATAAAATAATACATTTGCTTTTGTTTGGAAATTCATTTGCTTTTGTCTTTGCGATATTGATTCTCATAAACGGTTGATTCTTATAATCACTGATCACTCTAAGCGGTGGTTACTGTATTTTCTCGGTAACTATTTGGTGTTACAAGTATTTTCAACATAAGTTTATAACAACTGCAAATTCCTTTTTTTTTTACTGATTTTATAGAGAGCGATGAGAACCAATTATTGTCGAATTAGAATTAATTGACCACCAGAAAACAAATATGAATTATAAGCATGATTATGATGATCAATATTGATCATAATAAATATATAAAACAATAAATATACTACTATTTTAATTAACATACAAAAGAAACAGAAATTATTATAACTTTTAAAAACCATATAAGGACATATTACTTGACAAAATACTATTCTTGTTTCTATGTGATTTTCTACCATCCCACGTCTAAGAGAAAATTAAACAAAAACTCCTTTATCCACTTAAAGGAAAACTTTAAATGAGAAACGGCCTTTTTGGGGGGGTTGGGGTGTGTGTGAAGAATCATGATGCAGCAAATAATATAAACTATGCTTTAACCCTTCAGCAGGCGCGCAAAGGTTTTGAACACCGGCAGATGCGTGTGGCACAAAATGCAACGTCTCTTTTAACCTTGATTATTCCTTTGGTTGAAACTTTTTTTTTTTCAAATTGAAAATAATACAAAGCTAAGATGTTATCTTTTCCAAATTTTGTTGCACTTGCTTAATAGATTCCATTTTGAAATGCTAGACAGCACATGTTGCTTTCTTTGATGGAGTTGCCATTTTACAACTTTCGCTGTCATTGAACAACTAGCGCCACTTGTTAGATTTTTTTAAATTTTTTTTTTAGTCAAAAAAGTTGAACAATACGGTAACACCTGTGAATTTACAGATCTTATCTTTTATTTTTTTTGCATAAATTTTTAAAATGTGTCAAGGTTTTTTGAGATACCCTGTATAACCCTCTCAGGCCCAATATTCCAATTCGAATCTAGATTTTAACTCGCACTTAATTACAAAAACAAAGATTTTAGTTTTATATAAATAAATGAAGATTATAATTAACCATATTTTAATATGTAGCTTTAAAATGACGCTCTTTTTCAATTTGATTTTTTGTTAATATTTACCTCAATAAAATACGAATACATATTGATATTTAAATAAATACTTCTGTGTAAACTTCGTAAAAGATTTAATACTCAACACGCACAATGAGGATAATTCAAAATGAGTGTATTAATGGACTAAATGCGACAAAGCGCGTTTTAAATTTGGACTCTACACACACATGTATAAGCCTCGGAGTTAAAAATATATTTGAAAAGTAAAATGTTACGCCACTGGAAAATAAATATATTTTACATTTTGTTAACAAAAAAATGTAAATAATTGCACCCAAAACCTTTTTGTTTACTAATAAATTACAATAACCCCAATTACCATAATATCCTCTTATTACAAAAACTGTTTTTGCTTTGAAAAATTACAGTAGTCTTTCCGGATTTTCTCAAAGTTCAAACCTCCGCAAATTTTCGATTAAGTAGACATAATTGTCAAAACTAGTTAAACCTTTGTTTTTATTACCACGTTTTTATTAACTCGCTTTCTTGTTTGGTTGTGTGTGTGTTTGTCCAGTACAAATCTTGCAATCGATTTTTAACTAACTTCCCGACCAGCTACACATTTGAAACTTTTAGAATAGCTCAGAACACGATGAAAATGCATTCTTTTGACACTTTTAGCCATCTTTAAGAAGCATTCAATCCATTTTCAGTTAATTTTGTTTTGTAGACTGGTGCAGCCCTCTATCGGCCTGGACGGGTACGAAAAGTTAAACGCGAGTTCACTTTCAATTAACCTCATTTTCTTTCAAGTTGATGGGATAATTCATCCAAAATTTTTTTAAAAAGTATTTATCAACACACAGAATTCTCAAGTTTATATGATTCAACAGAAAATTTAAAATACATGGTATATAAAAAGTTCTTTTTATCTTGTTATTATTGTTAATATTTACTTCAATAAAATACGAATACATATTGATGTTTAAATACAGTGAAACTTCTATGTAAACTTTGTTAAAGATTTAATACTCAACACGCACAAAGGGGATAATTCAAAATGAGCGAATAACAAAATGAGCGTATTAATGGACTAAATGCGACAAAACGCATTTTAAATTTTGACTACACACACATGTATAGGCCTCGAAGTCAAAAATATTTGAAAAGTAAAATGTTACGCCACTGGAAAATAAATATATTTTACATTTTGTTAACAAAAAATGTAAATAATTGCACCCAAAACCTTTTGTTTACTAATAAATCACAAAGTATAAATAAATTACAATAACCCCATCACTATATCCTCTTATTACAAAAAACTTTTTGCTTTAAAAAAATACAGCAGTCTTTCCGGATTTTTCTCAAAGTTCAAACCTCCACAAATTTTAGATTAAGTAGACATAATTGTCAAAACTAGTTAAACCTTTGTTTTGCAACGTAGGATTACGTTCCTCAATAACGGTCCTTTGGAGAGACAAAAAATCGTCCTGCGTCGCAGAGTTATAATTTTGGCAGAGCGCCAAACACAGTAGCAGAACAGTTAAACAGAAAGACAAAAATGCGTTAAAAAAAAAAAAAAAAAAAAAAAATGGAGGTAAGCAAACGATAATTAATCCTACGTTAATAATCCGCGGTAGTTTCGTTAGACGAGACTACCTGAAATATTTTTTTCCCAAACACGAGATCTGGACTAGATTTTGATCAGTTTAAATTTGGGGAAACATGTCCAGTATTCCGATTTCTTTTCCACGTGATGCCACACTCACCTGGATTACCAAAAATGCAAAACCGAACACCAAATAAATATGGAAATGCCTCATACATCAGGCATAAAAAAAATTTCTGAATTCGTTTCTACAATGGATTCAACGAACCACAATTTAAAGCCATTTCGAACGGCTACAAATACCCTTGTTAACATCCGCTCGAACCTTTAGACTAGGGGTCTTCAACCCATGGCCAGCCAAAACATTTCTATCATGCAAAACGAAAATTTGATATAAATTCTTAAAAAACTTTGGAGCGGCAAGTTCTCACACAAAATAGATAGAGAATGCACGGGGAAAAGTAGCCCACGGCACATCAAAATAATAAACTGGTAAATGTATTCAGAATCTTAAGACCAAATAAACAGAAAAAGCAGCATGCCAAGGCTCTATCTTTCCTCGCGTGCCATCAACCCGCATTCAGTTTGTTTCATGCAATACAAAGTACAAAATACATTCATTCACGTCACATTTTTTTTGCAGTTTGTAGAAAATAAACATTTTTTTTAACTGATAATGGTTATAAAGGTACAAAATGCTTTTATAAACACCATACACACAACACTTCAGGGACGTGTTTTGAAGGAATTAATCCTTCATCGTCATGCTATAAAAAGCAAATCACAGAATCATCCCAAAGGTTGAAGCTCGTCTGCAAATAACACTTTTTTTCATCTACCTATACCGTAGATTGGGGTTACTTGGACCCAAAAAGTGAAGATTTTTGTACATTTCTTACCCAACGATAGCCTTAAAAACATTTGTGCTGATAACCTGATTTGAACAACCTATTTGAAGATTCCCCGGGATTTTAGGTCTTTTTCAAACCAAAATTTTAATATTATATATATATATTTAATAAATTATTGAAATTTGGGTTCAAGTAACCCCCTGATTGGTGTGGGGTCACTTGGACCCAACCTACATTTTACATGAAATATACAATTCAAATAGGTAGTGGGCTCAAGTAGCACCTAGGATCTTGAAATAAAAATAGAGGCTTATGTATGAAAAATTTACATTAAAACAGAAAACAAACCCTTTTTTTATTTGCAAATCTGATTGTTAACAGTGGATGCGTCTTCAAAACTATTTTACACAATCACGTCCAGGGAGTTTTTTTCGGAAACGTTTCACTGATCTTCCATGCATTGTAAGGTAACACTTGACAAATCGAAAGTCCATTTCGTCTACGGGAAATCCAAAATCAAATTTTGTCTAAATGACTGGCACAGGCCAACGCTTCTTTACTAGTAAATAGGATTGGATGTCCAGGTTTGTTCAATAAACCATTCTTCGATCTCCTTTTTATAGAGGAACTACTAATTTTAAAGTGGGTTGAGGCATCTCTCCTGACCTCACGGCATTTAAACATTCTCTAATTTTTCAGCTGTAAAATCCGCATACTTTCTGCTCCCAGGAGAGTTCTTGCAATTTTGGGGCATTTTTGTATCAGATCTGCGAATTAATGCGCACGAACAGGTTTAACCCTTTAATAAAAGGAACCCGACATGAAGTAATGATATTAATTATTTTTGCAGTGGAATTTGAGAATGTTTAATCAAAATTGTGACTAGGGGTTAATTGGACCCACTTCCTTTCTTGGGTCCAAGTAACCTCATTTTTAGTTTATCGGCTCACTAGTTAATTTTACTGGCTTAATTGATTCTCTATTCATCTAAAACTATCGTTATATTCTTAAAGACTATATTTTAAATATAAATTTATCCTTACCTAATGTGGGACTGGTGTGTAAAGAAGTTGAAGTGGAAGTTATAAGATCACAAAATTTCGTGTTTTTAAATCACAAAGCAGCCTAACCTGAACTAAAGAGTTGGAGCGATTGTGAATTATACCTATATTTTATTCACAAGAGACCTCGGTGTAATTTAAAACACTTTTTCGGTTTGGGTCCAAGTATAACCCCCAAGTAGCCCCAACTTACGGTGCTACTTATTTCATAGATGTGTGGCCCGCGAACGTGAAAGGTTGAAGACCCCTACTTCAGACTTACGGGCACCATAGCCCATAAGGGACAGACTAATGCAAGAAGCGACACTCGAAGGAATTTTGTTGCGACTCACTCGGCCGCATATCGACAAAGTTGAATTGAGAGGATCTTAAAATGCAATGGATAGCTTCCCAATCCAGTTCTGCAGAGAAACGGAAGGTAGTCAGTTTTAGAAATGATCCGGGAACTAAATGAAATCAGGTGGTTATCTATATATATAAAACAGTTCCGTGACTGACTGACTCACTGACATACAACGCACAGACCAAACCGCTGGACCTAAAGGGCTGAAATGTTGCATGGCGATTCTTGTGGTGTAGGGGTGCACTAAGAAAGATTCTCGAAAAATTCTTAGATTTTTTTAAAATTAAAATTTTAAGCTGTTTTAGTAACTTTTTTTTAAAGTTTGCATTTGAAATAATAATTTGAGGGTTATAAAATTTATATCCCGAGAAAGATCCTAAAAATTCCTTTCAAATGAGATATTTTTCGAATCTTTACCTCCATTTTCCGATTTTTGGTGAATTTTTAAAGATTCATTTTTATTCCTGTGTGTCCTTAATTATTATTCCTGTGTAAATTTTATCCTGTTAATACCACAATACAAATTCATTTTAATCGATAAATCTATAGCTAGAAGTTTGTTTTATCCCGTTAAAAAACTATCCAGCGCGTCAGCATCTGAAGGTATATTGCAGAGGTGGGGAACGCGCGGCATGCGTGATCTTGTGCGGCCTCCATAAAAGCGAGCATTTGTATTAATTAATATTTAATTTTATAGATTACAACAACTTGCAAATCGATGGAATTAAATAAAGAACGGCATGAATGTATGTACGCAGGCTTCGCGTTACGAAGCTTGATCCAAATATTCAACTACTTTCAAGCAAGAAACAACTTTAAATATCCCACTAGCTTAAATTTTCCATCGGATTTTAAAATTATTTTTCTATTGTATTTCTTCATAATGTTAAAATTATTTCTACTTTATTATTTTTATTTGAAGTGGTATTTAAATATGTAGTTGTTTATTAAGATTTAAAATTATTTATTTAGATATAGATAAGATACAACTTAAAACACACATATATATGTGTGTGTGTGTGCGGGCTTACATAAATAAAGATACCAACAGTGAAATATAAAAATTACAGCGGTATCTATGAATCTAATAATTTTATAAAAAAAATTATTAATGATTGATGTTATAACAAGTTTTTACCCTTATGTGAATACAAAAATATTTTATATTGTAACTTTTTATGTCAAATAATAAATAAAAACGGACTTAATTTTTTTTGTTATTTTTCTATATAATGCACCAAATTGTTAAAACTATACCTAACTATAATAATTTGATAAAAGTCGCATTTATAGGTTCATCAACTTATGCGGCCTCCTTTATTACTACCTAATTTACACGTGGCCTCTAATGGCAATAAAGGTTCCCCCACTTCTGTTATATTGCTTTCGATTTTGTTTGGCACACGCGCAAGAAAAGGTTTGCTATCCCCGCCATAAGTCGTTTTCAAGTTCTCAGTCGAGGGATTCGTTTTGGATTTCTATACCCCATACAATGCACGTAACCGTGCCAGGTATGGTACAAAGCGAAAGAAAAGGCCTAGCTTATACAAATTATGCTATAGTATATATATTTGTAAAAGTGCATAGTGCCCGTTTCCGAGAGGTTAAATGAATTCACCAGTGAGGTATAAAACGTGTTTAGTTTATCGGAACTGGAAAACATTTTTTAAGAGCATTCACAGTGAACTAAATACAGGTAGACCTCCTACAGCACGGCATCTTACAATACGGTTTCGCTCTAACACGATAGGATAAATTGCGGGAACCCTCGTATAACACTGCAACCTGTAACACGGTTTCACTCTAACACTATAAAAAAAATTTACGAAAACCTTTGTACAACACTGCACTTCTGATTAACATGATTTTTGTTTAACACATTTAAAAACTAAATTACCTTAAAATAATGACGGGAAGGAATAATGAACTATAGTGGCTTTACATGAAAATGGATAAACAAATTATAATTTATTCATTTATAACTATAAAATTACAAGAAGGCCTAAGCTTAGCTGAAAATCTTGAATCATTTTTCCTGAATGCAGACCCTTCCGCTGGAAGAAGCCGAACATTCAAAACGGAGCTGCAAAATTGTCTATCTCCATACCGTGAATCCACAATGACCTTGTAAGAACCAACAAATAAACCAAAATTACAAATTTTTTAAAGAGGATAGAAGGTGCAAAAAATCTAAATGAAGAAAAAGGTTCTGAAAGCAAAGGGGATATCGTTCAATCGAAAAAACGTTCTCGTTTGATTGCACTGAGCAGTGATGAGGAAGAAATTTATTAAATTTAAGGTCGCATTAAATGAAAATAATATTTTTCCTATTTCTTTTCGTTTTGTGTTATACATACATTTATATTTTTAACAAAAATTAAGTCGCTTATATGGAATTTTTAAAAAAAAAGTTTGTTTTTAATAAGTTTTCAGAACGTAACCCCTTTTTTTGAATTGTCTCTGGGTCTCATAACACGGTTTCACACAACACGGCATTTTCTAGGAACCTATCTATCGTGTTATAGGAGAGTTACCTGTACATAAAAGATAAAAATTGGTACATATCAAGTGAATAAAAAGTGTAACTAGCAATTAAGATTAAAATAATCCTAAAAAAAAGTGAAGAAAAAGCATACCCGTATATAAAAAAAAAAATAAGATTAAGCTTTGAAAGTTACAAGATGCAGTGTTATTGAAAGCTCAAAGAAATACATTTTAAGGGTCGCGTTAAGTTGTCAATCTCCTTTTGCTTGGGCTGTTGTTCCCAGTTTTACATGCATCACAAATAGTTAAATAACTCTGTTACGTGTTCTATAAACATGTTACAAGAGAACAATGGCTTTCAGCCAGCAAAACAGACTCGCACATCTGGTGCGAGCTACATAAACGTATCTGCGCGGCATAAAATACAAACATAACGTGGAAATACTCAAAAACGACGGCTTAAGATGATGACTAAATTATTCTTACCTTAAATGCCGTTTTACTGGTAATCCCTTTCACTCGATGCAGCACACATTTGGAACAGCATGCAACTAAAAGTTTGTCACTGATAACAACCGTAAAAACGACCGCAGCTAATTAGCTATTCCGAAAAAGAGAGGGTGACGTCAGAAATTTACAAGCAATCGCGTCGTCAGCTTCACCTATTACTGACTATATTTGATGAGTTAAGTGAAGAGGGGAGTGAAAAACAAAACTTGAGCCACGAGTGATTGACCCTTAGGGCCTGTTCACATGGGAGTCCGGTATCGGAAGCGTAAGGGCCTGTTCACATAGGAGTCCGTTGCGTTGCGTAAGGAAAAGATGACGTTGAGACGAAAATAAACCAATCATAGGCGTTAAAAATTTCATTGCTAATCGTTTGGGGGAATTTGATTGGTTTATTTTCGTCTCAACGTCATCTTTTCCTTAACGCAACGCAACGGACTCCTATGTGAACAGGCCCTTAAAGTATTGAAATATATTGAGCCAATGACAAACCTCCAAACGATTAGCAACGAAATTTTTAACGCCTATGATTGGTTTATTTCAGGAGCTTCAGGAAGAGTAATGGTAACTACAGTACATGTGCCGGGCCCTCCACTGTAGGATGATATAGCAATGCATAAAACTTCAGTGATCAATACAAAACGAAAGTAGGAAGGAAAATAGAAAGTGGGGAAAACAAAACGCTTCGATAGTACAAGTAAAGCTAAAACATGGGAGGGAAAAGGAGACAGAGCGAACAAAGAACAGGACAAGCAATTAAAAGTGACGAGCAAGAATGGCACGGGGCCGTTTCTTGTTAGCTGGGTCGTCATCGGCAAGATTTTTAATAAGATCATTTGGTAAATCTTTATGGAAGTTAATAGAAAGATTTTTAAAGATGATTTTGAATAGTGGGGAGAATAAATGTCAATATTGCGAAAATACCATGGGGAGTGAGTGATTTGCCGAATAGTCATGTTTTGAGCAACAGCCAGAATTTTAATGTTGAAATCCGCTGCATACGACCAAACTGGTCCAGCATACGTCTTAAGAAAGATTTATAAATGATCATTTTGTTACTAAAGTTCAATTTACTATTTCGGGCAATTAAGGGGTAAAGTTGTCTTTTAGCATTACGAAATTTATTACGATTATTAATGATACGTTGTTTCCAATTGAGTTTTTTTTTTATTGAGGGTTAACCCTAGGTATTTAACAGTGTTTGACCAGAGGATAATGGTGGAACCAATTTTAATATTGCAGTTAGCATAGGTTCTATCGAATTTATGGGTTAACATGGTGGCAATGAACTTATCCGAGTTAATTACCATGTTTTTATCAACTTGTTTTCTTGTTTGTTTGTGTGTTTGTTCCTTACAAATCTTGCAATCGATTTTTAACTAACTTCCCGACTAGCTAGAATTTGAAACTTTTAGAATAGCTCAGAACACGATGACAATGCATTATTTTGATACTTTAAGCAGGTTTGAATCCATTTTCAGTTAATTTTGTATTCTAGACTGGTGCAGCCCTCTATCGGCCGGGACGGGAACGAAAAGTTAAACGCGAGTTAACTTTCAATTAACTTCATTTTCTTTCAAGTTGATGGGATAATTCATCAAAAAAATTTTTAAAAAGTATTTATTAATACATAGAATTGTCAAGTTTATATGATTCAACGGAAAATTTAAAAACGTGGTATAGAAAAAGTTTTTTTTATCTTGTAATTATTTTTATTTTCTATTTAACGAGTCGGGAATTAATGAGGACAACGTGGTCATTAATAGCTTTGACTGCATATGTATGATTATGATTAGAGGCAAAAATAGCAATTTCGGTCTTTACGGTTTATTTCCGTCCCAGCGCCATCTTTCCTTTTACGCTTCCGCTACCTGGACTGCTATGTGAACAGGTCCTTACACCGTGAGTTTTGGTATTCTTTCTTAACCTTACAACGGTACAGTGGTTTGAGACGAAATAGATGGTACGGATCTCTCTTTTTTGATGAGGTTTTTGGTAGAACTAAGTACAACATTAAGCATTTTTGTTGTATGATAGCATTTATTGATAATACAGGGTGGTTATAATTAAAGTTCCACTTTGAAATGGTCATAAAAGGAAAACTACTGGACCAAATGTTATCAAACTTGCTAATAGTTTAAACGGAATCATGGGAGAATTTCTTTTCAGCCCCCCCCCCCCCCAAAAAAAAACACCTCACCACTAGGGGGGAAATGGCGCTGTATGCAATATTGTTAAACGAAATAAAACATGTGTAAGGGTTTTAACCGCTTTGCGTGGGGTTTCTTTTATGCAAGAAACAGAGACGACACAAAAAGGACTTCCAGAATTTTGTCCCAAACTTTTATTACATGGTTTTTAAGGGACACAGCACATACAACACATATAAAGTAATTAAATAAAGATGGATTTGGTATACACAGCTATATTCGTCACATAAACCCTGTTGGCTTATCGTTCTCCTCTGAAAAGCAACGCTCCCCTCCGAAGTAGGGTTGCCACACGCCAACCTTGACACTGGTTACCAGGCATGGCGCGCCTTACAACATGAAGACATCGGTTTAAAATGTGTGTAATCGTTTCTGAAACTTGTTACACAGCATGTTCAATGGGGCGTCCACCATTTTCCGAAAGCAAGTTAAATGGCATCAATGCATTCTCAACAGTAGCTCTTAGCATATCACGAGGAATGTTACGGACAGGTCGGGTTTTACATAACCCCACAAACAGTTTCGTTTTAGAAAGGATTAAAAACGTTTTAAACCGATATCTTCATGTCTTAGGGCCGAATTCAGGCTTCAAAATTCACAATTTAGCGATCTGTAAGAAAACGGTTTCCGGAATGCGCACGCTTTAAATGGTAATTTTGTTTAGGCCAATGTTTCTTAAGGGTATGCAAAATGTGAAACCCGTGTAACAAAAGGTTAAGGGGACAGTGGACTTTCCAAATTGTGAAATTTGTCCAAAAATTCGATTTTTTTATTTTATTGACTTTTGAAACTACGGACGAGTAGGAATGTGTTGCAAAAAGAATTTTTAATTTCTGCGATTACTTTCCCAGTTATAGGCATTTGTATTTAATTTAGATATTATGTGGTTACTAATAGCAATAACTTTAAATGTGTTTTTCTCAAAATAAAAATTTTCGTGTCCTACGAATATTCAAACTGCTCCGGGCGCATTTCTGATGATCGTATTGCTTTGAAATTTAAGTTTTATATACTTAACTGTATATCAAATAAATCTTATTGAAAATAATTATGCATCGTAGCTCAGAATTTCTAAATTTTGTACTCGAAAAGACGATTTATAGGTATTTTGCGTCATAAAAAGGGTGTTTTCACTATTATTATTTTTTTCTCTTTATATTTTTAATGAATGCTGAAAATAAACAATAAGTTTCATCGTTA
This sequence comes from Dolomedes plantarius, assembly GCA_907164885.2. Taxonomy (NCBI): domain Eukaryota; kingdom Metazoa; phylum Arthropoda; class Arachnida; order Araneae; family Dolomedidae; genus Dolomedes; species Dolomedes plantarius. Next base: position 125,518,290 of record OU015503.1, read on the forward strand.
GTTCTATAAGGTATCCTGTAAATAAAAATGACCATATTATATGCAAAAGAAATGCGCATGGAACATTTTTAATGAGGCCAATTTTTGATATAATTAATAATTAATAATTCATACATTATCAATATTTCATCCTTAAATTTTAATCACTTTTACATCTCTATGGTACTAATCACATATTAAAATTTCAAGCAAATCCATTCCAAACAAAAAAAGTTAGGTTTGAAGGTCCACTGTCCCCTAAGTTAGACTCCGACCCTTATTTCGTTTAACAATATTGCATACAGCACCATTTCCCCCCTGGTGATGAGTTTTTGAACTTTTTTTTGCCCATGATCACCTTTAAACTATTACCAAGTTTGATAACACTCGGTCCAGTAGTTTTCCTTTTATGAGCATTTCAAAGTGGAACCTTAGTTATAACCACCCTGTATTTTACATGAAATAAAAACCTTTATGTAGAAAAAATGACTTCTTTATTTTTTTTACACGTCTATAATTTAAAGAACACTTTTCTAAATGTAAAACGTCTCAATAAACTTTATGTACATTAAAGAAAATTGTTTCACAGTTCATGTGTTTCATACTATATTCTTAAAAAATCTATTTTAAAGTGATGCACACGTAGAAAAAGAAGCTTACTTTGTTATATTTAAACATGTTATTTGAAATAATAAGGTTATAAAGGCCTTTCTTGCGAGGGGTCCCTACTTCTAGGTATATCCGAAATGCCCTAGTTCTAGTGTTAAATCTAGCAGATTTTTATTTATTTGCTTTCTTGTGTGTTTGTCCCTTACAAATCTTGCAATCGATTTCTAACCAACTTCCCGACTAGCTAGACATTTGAAACTTTTAGAATAGCTCAGAACACGATGACAATGCATTATTTTAATACTTTTAGCCATCTTTAAGCAGAATTTGAATTCATTTTCAGTTAATTTTGTTTTGTAGACTGATTTTTGCTTGCCTAATATCCTATTTATTATTTTAAAATGGCTCGTAGTCGTAAAGAAACAACAAACAGCATTCGAAAATTGATTATTTTTCATCGTAGTAGTGGTTAATTAGTTCGGAATATTGCTAAATTACTTAATTTATCCCATTCTACTGTGTAGTATGTACAGTATATACAAAAAGATAAAACGCTTTAAAGAAGAAAATCGGATCGAAAACAAAGTAAGAAAAGGTCGTCCGGCAAAGTTAACAAAACGTAATCAGAGATTTATAATTAGAAAATTTGTGAAAAATCCAAGTTTGAGTGCTGTAAAAGTTTCTGCAGAATTTAATGAAACATTTTCTACTTCAATTTCACCTGAAACTATTCGACGAGTTCTCAGAGCAGCCGGATTACATGGGCGTTCTGCCCGTAGAAAATTTTTTGTGAGAAAAACAGAAAGCTTAGGCTTTCCTTCGCACTATCAATGATAAATGAGCCCCAAAGTATTGGAATAATGTCTTATTTGCCGATCAAAGCAAGTTTAACATTTTTGGTTCCGATGGGTGTATAATTGTATGGAGAAGAAAATCGAGGAACTTAATCCCAAGAACTTAGTAGGAACAGTTAAGCATGGCGGTGGAGGTGTCCTCGTGTGGGGGTGCATGTCAGCATCTGCACTAGGTAATTTGGTATTTATTGATGGCATAATGAATCATGCTGTTTATATAAATATTTTAAGAGACAATTTAAAATTATCAGCCCAAAATTTGGGTATTGGAAACAACTTTGTTTTTTTATCAAGAGAACGATCCTAAGCACACGGCCCTCAACGTTCGCCTCTGGTGTCTTTTTAATAGTCCACAGGTTTTGAAAACACCACCTCAATCGCCAGATTTAAACCCAATATTTGGAGAGAACTGGAGGTTCGAGTACGAAAACACGATATTCACACGAAAAGCGAACTAAAAACAATTATGATGGAAGAATGGATGAACATTGATGCAGAAATTACAAAAGAACTAAAGCAATCTGTTCCCAGACGTTTAAAAGCTGTTGTGGATGTGAAAGGATATCCTGCTAAATATTAATTTAACGAAAAATTAGAATATTTACTAATATGTAGATTTTTTACAAGTGTACGATGACTTTTGTGAGATAAAGTTTGTGTTACTTTTGGATTATTGGTTTCTTAAAAATAAAGTTTTACTATGTTTTCAAAATATTTCGTGTAGTTTTGTTAAGAATAGATTATAGATCTTATTATTAAATACCCATTCTGAAATATTCATTTTAATGAATGGATAGGCCCCTATTTCATTGAAAATCGTATGTGTACGAACACTTTTGGGAGCCACTGTATGTATACGTAAGTACATAGAGGTGCTTTATGAATTATAAAAACTTTATAATTATAATCATTATATATATACACTAGCTGAAAACCCGCACTTCGCTACGGAGTACATTCAAATTAAATACAACGGTCAATGTTTGCAATTAATGCCAAAAAATATATATATATATATATTTATAATAAATACGACGATCAATATATACAATTGACGTAGGAAAAAAATATATATTTATAAAAAAAATCGTAAGGGATATTTTTATAGACAAAATAATGTCCAATCGTCTGCCGCATTAGCAAGAAAAAAATATTTTTTTATCTATTTAGTTTTTATGCACGTGACGATAAATTTATTGAAAGTACCAGAAAAAGAAGTCACGTGATCGGCATTTAATAAATTAAATTCTAAAAATGAATCTTTAAAAATTCACCAAAAATCAGGAAATGGAGGTAAAAATTCGAAAAAAATTTCATTTTGAAGGAATTTTTAGGATCTTTCTCGTGATATAAATTTTATAACCCCCAATGTATTATTTTAAATGCAAACGTAAAAAAAGTTTAAAAAACAGCTTAAAAATTTAATTTAATAAAATCTAAGAAGAATTTTTGAAAAATCTTTCTTAGTGCACCCCTACACTATTAGAAGAATCGCCATGCAAAATTTCAGCCCTTTAGGTCCAGCGGTTTGGTCTGTGCGTTGTATGTCAGTCAGTCAGTGAATGAATGAATGAATGAATGAATGAGTCAGTTACGGAACTGTTTTATATATATAGATAATGGAGATAGAAATATTTGACTCGGATATCATTCTCAGATCAGATCAGATCCGATCGAATTAGACCAGAATACTTCTCATCCGATCTAATCCGAGAAAAACAAATTTCTTTCTCTCTTACCAAATTTCTCCATAAGTTAACATTGATCTGATCTTAGTATAATTTTGATGAGATTAATGTTTACATGACTATGGTGAAATGCAGTTATAACTCGGGTGGAGTCTCGATCGATCGTTTTTGAAGGGACCTATCACACTGAACGATAAGTACGGGAGAGAGGGAACATAACAAAGAAATATTACTATTAGGACTGGATGAAATAAACGACACACACGGGGAAACAATTATTCGATCGAGATTTCACTGTATATATATTATGAGATAGGAATATTTAACTAGGATATCTTTCCGAGATAAGATCAGAAAAATGTTAACTTATGAAGTAATAAGAAAAAAAGATTTTTACAGTTTTGCAAATATGGTAGGCAGATACTTAAAAAACATATTCCAGGCAGATACATTCCACACAGTTCTTGCAAACATAAAAAAATCTTTATTTATTTAAAATTATTTAAATACTTTTTTCAGTTTGTAAAAACAAATCGTCTGCAAAAAATACAACGTATTTATCACAGCAGTTCAACACTGTTTAAAACTTCAAATTTCCTACAAGCAGGTTGAGTACTTTGGGCACTCGAGTTTGACTTTTTCTTCGACTTCTTTTTAGATTTCTTGCCCGTCAAACCATTTTTTAAAATAAAATCGGGAGGCACATCGCGGCAAATTATAGAATTCAACGTCGTAAACAGTAAATACAAATTTGTTTCTCTGCCCAGAACTTCAGCTATGAACAACAGGGGATTGGAACGCGTCGAAATATCTTTGGCTAAATTATACAGCATCGTGCCTCCGAAGCATTCATGAAGGTTTGGGTTTTGCATGCCATAACCCAATAACTTATTTAAAGTGGCAGTATTTAAAACGCATACTTGTACTTGGCTATAACTGTGTAAATAATGCAGGATCAGAGGATTTCCCTGGTTAAAAGGAGACTTGAGCGTATATTTTTCTAAATTTTTACCTGCGAATCTCAACTCCGATTCCGTGATTCTCGATAAAATGCAAAGGACGGACGAACAAGAACAATGCCCTTCTGCCAACACACTATCGGGACACTTGAACTGGCAGCCGCTACGATTTTTGCGCTTCATCAAGCCAAAATAGATCAAGTTTATAGTCAAAGCATAGACAAAAGACTCCGTGGAACGCGGTGTACAGTTGCGTAACCAATAATTATAGCATCCGATTAACAACTTCCATTCTTCGGGTAGATCTCGGAAAATATCCGGATTCACACCCAGGACTGTGACTAAAACGAGCTGACGTTTTTCTTCTTCGAGGCCACCTATTTCGTCGAGTTTCGGCAACTCTCCGACGCCCTCCAACGAAAATACCGGTTGCACCAGCTCTTTCCGCAAGCAGTTCTTTTGCCGATCGTGTTCTTCGATGGGCGCGAGGCATTTTTCATTCTCGCAGACTCTGTCACCCACGAGATGTCGAATGAGAATTCCATACATGACTTGCCTGATGGGACGGGAACACGCAAAACTGCTGGCGAAAGAGATATCTTCAATTTGGGGCCTGAGAAAAGCTTTGTGAGAAACTATGGCATTGATGAAAAATGAACAATATTCACCGCTATGAAACTGAACCATGAAGTCGAGGGGCAAGGAAGTCCCACACGGCGTCACTAATCTACTGTTAAAGGACTTTTCTATTTTACCGTCGAATAATTTCTTGTCGATAATATTTGACAAATTACAATAATGCCACTCATAACTATTGACAGCCCTTTCTATGATGGACTTGGCATATTCCCGTTTATCTTTCTTGAGGTACTCGACCACTTGGCGGACCGCTTCGTCCACAGTCTTGTTCTTCAACCAACATAACAGACCGATCATTTTCTTCTGTTTGGTGTTCAAAATTAATTTCCTGCCTTTGTATTTCGGCAGCTGTATGTTCGAGAAGAAGTTCTCGAACTCTTTTCCTTCCACGTAGTCATTTCCGATCAAAGTTCCGAATAACGGCAATACACTTTTATCGATACCAGGAAAGCACGAGACAAACTCGTCAATGTGATATATGTTGCAGTTCAAGAACTTGAATTCTTTTCCGTCGGTATCTGTGTCTCGATGGACGGTCATCTCGACAGAACTGATATTTACGAAACCTTTGTGAATGTCGTAAATGTAGAAATCGCTGTCGGCACTTATAACGGGGCACTCGTAATAGTTTGCAAGGGCAGTTATTTGATCGTCCGCCTCGTAGTCGCACTGAGCATAAGCGATGCCGAGTTCCACAAGAACGGAGAGGAAAACTTCACGAGCCAATAACGGCAGCACTTTTCCCGAACTATGTCCATGTTTGACGATATATTCAATTTCCGCAAGCCGTTGTTTCACTCTCTGGAGAATAGTCTTTAACTTCTTTCCCGATTGATCGAAGCCTCCGTCAAAGATTAAAATGGGCTTAATGTTGCATTCCAGATAGGTTAGGAAGTATCTCCGGACAGAATCGGCATACCTGGAAAAATAACAAAGTTTATTTTGAAACACTGAAATATTATTAAGATATCGCGGTCAAAACAAAGTTTATATGGCAGTGATGGCGTCACTTTCAAGCAAATTTCTCCCGCATTCTTGCTTCCGACAACGCCACGTGACACATCCATCAGCAAATTATTTTTACAAGACTGATAGTTATATATAGCTTGTACATGTTTATCTGGGACGCGTTAGCAAAGGCAGCGAGCCAGTGATCTGCACGGGAAAAAAAAAATATGTCGTAGCTGCAATGTTCCCAAAATACCTCTGGAGGTGCGCGGTCTCGGTTCAAAATGACGGGACTTGGAGGTCAAGTCAGACTTGAGCCTTAAGTGAAGCTGCTTACTACCCTTCGCCATGGACCAAGGTCCTTTGGGCTTGGTGTGAGCTTTCCAACACGAAGGGGATCGGGAACAACATGTTTATCTGCTGCAGCACTACTTTTTACTTGTTTTGTTGGACTGGCGGCCACAGATGTGTGATGTCATTATATGTTAAGATGAACTCTTGTTAAGCTCAGATATTAATGAAATATTTTTCATCTTCGAAATACATCGAGGTGTGTCTAAACGATGCGTTCCTGTTACTTTTAAATAAATACTCATCGCTTTTCTTTCGTTTCAACTCCGGTAGGAGCTCTGTAATTTTAAATGTTTAATATCTATAACAAGGTTGAGTCAACAATACATAATTTGAGACCACTGAAAATGATTTGTATTAGTGGTGTTGTGTAGAAATTATATAACTCCTGCCTTTCACCAGGTTAAGGCTTTAGGGCTGCGAGAAATTAGGGGAAAAGCCAAAAATAAATTCAGGCAAAAACAAGTATCTCTAAAGGCTTCCCTTGTAGACTACGGATTCACTTCTTCTGTTCCTAATGTTGAAATGTTGGATTAACAGTCATTTCTTTATTTTCCACTGCTTTTCATTCATATTTTCTTCCCCACACTTATTTTATTTATTTAAGATATGTATTTTGGGTTCATGAAGGATGCAAATTTTGCGACCACTGATTGGCTAAGCAGTGGATGACATCAAGGCTTAACTAGAAAGCTGTAAATGTTTTATGTTCCAGCAATTTTAGCAGGCAGTGTAGCTTGTGCACAATGCAATTGTGATCTGTGTATAGATAGGCACTGCACTGAACTTGAGTTTTACAAGAATTTCTCTGAAGGTGTACCGAAACAAACTGGTATTGCTTTTTTTAAGTCACTCTAGTTACAGTAATGTTCAATGAACCCAGTGGCGTAGCGAGGGGTGGGCAAGGGGGTCTATCATGCCCCAGGCGCCAAATGATCCTTTTCATTAATTCTATATATAATCTTTATTTCTTCTGGCCGTGTGTATGTCACTGAACTCCTCCTAAACGGCTGGACTGATTTTAATGAAATGTTGTGCGTGTGCGAATCAGTTGATTCGAGAATGGTTTAGATTCACAATTTGATCCGATAGAAAATGTTTTTTTTTGGTTGATTTATTTATTTATGTGTTGTTGTTGATCTTTGGTTAGTTTAGGTACACAATTGGATCCGGTAGGCAGCAATCGCGTTTCAGAAATTTTTTTTAATTTTTATGAATTTTAATGATGTATAGACGTGCATTCAATAATTGGATCCGGTAGGCAGCGCTGCTATCGCGTTTCAGGATTCTTTTTTTATTTTCATGAATTTTAATGCTGTATACACGTGCATTGAATAACAATTAACTTGACCTACAAATTTAAATTGTCAATTCTCATTTGATTCTACGCAACTTATGAAGTATTGAACAGCTCATTGAATAGCCATACTAATAGCCATATTAATGAAATTTCGTGCACATTCTTGCTAATTTTAAGATAGGTCGCGTTGTGATAACTGTACGCGTGGTGGTGTAAGGTTTTTTAAAAATGATTTTTTTATCATTTTTTCATCAAAACGGTCCAAACAATTTATAGTTTATTAAAATAATTTTATGATTTTTGGATTTACAACGTTTGAACAGCACAACGTCTGTCGGGTCCGCTAGTATTACTATATGTTTTTCGGGGGCGGGGAAGTGGGGGGGGGCGCCAGTTATGTTCGCTACGTCACTGAATGAACCCGTCAGAACATGCAACAGATTCGGTGCTCTGTATACGCGATAACCTTGTTAGGACTTGCACAATGTCATTGCGCACGTACAGGCTAGTAAAAACATTTTTTAGCTAAAAAGTGGGTATATGTTGGTTCCAACATGTTTCATTAATAAAACTTTTCAGAATGTACAGCCAAGGGGGGCGGTGGCTGGTCCTCAACGCCCCTCTACCCTCGTCTTGGAACAGCAACATCCTCCTGCTGGATCTCCTCAGTGACCACCAGGGGGCGCTGAGAACCACTGTTTTAGAGAAATGCGTTACCAAGAAATGACGCCCAGCAAATAGTTAACTTTTAATAGTCATTAACTGCGTAAGAATAAATTTGATTTTGACAGTTGCACAAGAGAGACTCGACAGATTTGCTCTGTACGGTAACTGAAAATGATATTCCCACTATTTACCGATGTTTTAGAGATATGTGTTTCTAAGAAATGGTGCTAAACAAATAGTTAAATTTTAATAGTTATTAACTTCGTAGGAATAAATTTAATATTGTCTTTAACTCCTTTTTTGCTCTCTGAAAATTCGGAGAGATGCAAAAGGTCACTGGACACCAGCAGTTATTCATCTATCGGTGACCAGAGATGTAGCAATGGGCGGGGTCGACAAATAACAAATCCATCAACAATAGATGATAGAGTTGCATGGCACAGAACGTTGTATGTATAGAAATGAGACAATAAAAAGGCACAGTAGGTATAATAAAATGAACCTTTATGATGTGACTTACACCCAATCCAATATTATTGGAAGCCTAACAGTACCCTGGCCCATGGGCGTAATTGTCTTAATTTACAAAATGTTGTCCTCCTTTATATTAAAGACTAGCTGAATACCCGTGCTATCCATTGTGTGCTTGGTTTAATTTAATATAAATTCACTTTAGTAGCTAAGTGTGATTTCTTAGAGGAGTTCACCATGTAATGGAACGACCGTGATCGGTCATTCAATATGGGTTTAAGAATTTTTTTTTCTTTTTATGAATTTAAGGACCTATTTTAACCTTTAAAGATTGGATTAAAAAAATTTTTTTTTACAAAAATCTTAGTAAGAACAAAGTTCAACCGACGCAAAATTTCAGCATCCTAGGTATTACGGTTCTAGAGATATAGTGATCAGTTAATGAGTGATATTTGACTTTTACATATAGAGATAATAAAGGGTTCTTAAGTCATTAAAAAAAAAACTAACTCCATATCACCTAATTCATTCATCATCAAATCAGATAAAAAATAATATTACCTACACAAGATTAAAGTGATGCACTTGCACTTACATTAATGTGTTAATAAAAATAACACTGATTTTACAAACTTTTTTTTCTGCAAAATAGTATTTTAAGCTAATTCAAGAGTTAATACATTTTAAGTCCAACTCATAACATCGCTTCATAAAGTGATAATTTTGGAAAAACTGCTAGATTCCCAGATCAGAATCTTATTCTCAGTTTTTAATATCTTATATAAGTATATAACATGAAATACGTTACAATTACCTGGGTTAAACAAAGAAATAAAAAGGTTTATATGTCAACTGGTTAAAATTAAAACTCAAATATTTCAGCTAATTAAGTCTTAACTATTTACTAAAAAGAAATGGCTAGAAATGAATTATTCTGAAAGCAACAATATAAAAATGCTGCATTGGAAATAATAAATAAATAAAAACGTTTAGCTTTAATTATTAAACATATAAAACACTATTATTTATTTTATTCCTGCTTAATAAAATTCAACATTATTTAAATGAGACGAATGTAAATCCTGGTACACTGAGTAAATAAATTTTTTAAAAATTTATTTACTCAGTTATAAATTTAAAAAAAAATTCAATTTCAACTTTTTTTATTCTGCATATGTTAAAAATTGGTATTTCAATACTCAAATTTAAAAAAATTGCCTAAATAGATAAATGTACAAAATTTTCCTCATTTTCAAATCATTTTTCCTTTTTCTTCAAATACTTCTATTTTAATAAAACTATTTCATAGAAATAGTACCTTATTAACAATTTAATATTTAATTTTAGTGGGAAATTATTATTTTAATATGAAAATCAAGTCGATGAAATACTACTACTTCTCTTTTCCACATAATATAGAATGTAATATATGCAGGGCCTTTTTATCGCATGGGCAAATCGGGACTTTGCCCAGGGCCCCCTGATGCTAGGGGGCCCCAAAACCCCTTTGGTGTATGCACATAGTACTTCTAATAGTATGTATTTTTATAAATGTCCGTAAGAGGGGGCCCCCAAATAACATCTGCCCAGGGGCCCCCAGCATTCATAATCGGGCCCTGAATATATGTCATAAAATTGAATTTATTTTAAAATTAGAAAAATATTTTCAATTTCTCATGGCAATACTATATGCTGATGTCATAAAAATAAAATTCAAATTTCAGAAAATAATTTACTACAAGTACAGCTATTATGTAGTATATTTTAAAAATCTAGCAATGTGGTCATACTTTTTTTTCCCCACATTGAGGGAAAGTCCAGTGACCATAACTCCCCACAGTCAGCCCAGTAGACAATGTGCAGTATTAGAAAAAAATTGTGACTGAAAAGTGCTTGTCTTGAAGAGAAGAACACAAAAGGTGGTTCAAATCCATGAGTTCCCCAGAAAAACAAAGTAGGCAGTCAGAAGAAGAAGCAACACCATTCAATGTAGGTATCCACGTAAAAAGTCATACCACAAAAAGTCACTTTTCTTCTAAGACACATTGCTGTTGCAATGTGTCTTGGGAGATACTGAGCAATAGGGCAAGATAGCAGTTCACTCCAAGTCTTGCTCGCAGTCTGCAGTTTATGTATATTGCCAACTACCTCCCTGAATTTTTAGTCTATCTTAGCTCAAGCTCAAAAGTAAAGGAAAGAGTTCATGGGTCGTGGTAATCTACAACCCTCTTAGGGAAGATAATCAGCTCACTTATTACACCCAATATACAACTGTAGCTAAGAACACATTGATATGGAATGTTCAGCATGGAGTTAGCATGGTGATAGAAGCAAAGAGTTAAAATTGCTGCCTGGGAGTCAATAATCCCAGTCCCAATGTGGTCATACTAACATTCCTACATTGCCTAAAATACCTATATCATAAGCGTAAGGACCAAAATGAAAATTTATGAACTTTTCTTCGCAAATATCTTAATCTCAATTAGCTCTTCAGTGAACACATTTCAATTTTAACAAAATAAATTATAAACAACTATATAATGGACAAGATTACAGATTACAATATTTCTTAAAGAAATTAAATTTATAAATAATAGTATATTCAAGCGTATTTAACAATAACCAAGGTGATGTGAATCAAACTAATACCAGAGGAAACACGTATCCTTACTTGTAATAATCACCACCATACATGAAGTTAGTTCTGTAGTTGAAATACAGCGCATGAACTAAATTGTTTCCATCAATAATAACATAAGAATCGTGCAGTTTATACGATTTAAAAAAATCAGGGTTTTGATTTAAAAAAGTGCTTAGACCTCTGATTCCCATCCTAAACTATAGTAAATTTACTAGATAGTTTACACTTTCAAGGTTGGCAGATTCGAAAGTAACGAAACTGCATTTTCAAAACTATGGTAAATTTCGCAATTGTAAACAAGGAAATGCAGATTACAAATATGTATTTGAAAAGTGATTAATATTTAAACGGTATAAGAATTATCTCAAATGATTTGAATTTCTATCTTCACATTTAACAAAAACTCATTTCGTTTGTGACATTTTCGAACACATGACTCAAACTGTCAAATTTCGTAAAAACATTTGATAAATTAGAAATACTCTGAACCGTCAAACATATCAGCAGCTCAGCGCGTCCCAACAAAAATTCAGAACTCGAAATTTTAAAGAGTTCATATTTAGAGGCGTAACAAAGTTCACTCTGATTACTTCATTCCCATGTGATTCCTGTAAAAATTACTTTGCTGATAAGACATACTTAAAATGATTTATAGATGGAATATTCTTAAAAGAATTTAATTCTTAAAATTATTTCGAAAGCGATTGTTTCTCATTGTCAATCTTTTAATGTCGAATCGATTCCAATGCGAATAATTAAATATGAACTCGAATGTTTGTCTACAATATCATAACATCACGTCTCGTGAAGGTCGTTGCATTTAAGTCTTACAATTATTAATTAAGCGTTAACAGTAATTAGTTTTGCATCGCTGCCTTTTCCTTCCATAATATATATTTTGTCATGCACATGGAAAGCGCCAGACATTTTTTTCTTGAACTACTCGGCTCCAAAAGATAGTGCTTTATTTCATAATAGGTGACGCAATCGCTTGAAGTATGAGTTGAACATGCTGGTGTGCAAGTTTATTTAATCCTACGATTTTACAAGTGACTATTTATCCGTTTCTTCATGACTGCTCAGTCGAAGAGCAATACATCCAGCAACAGAAATGTGCTCGCTCACATTAAATTCGAGCATCTTGTGGCGGGTATCAGTGGTGGTGTGACATCTACTCTAGTTTTGCATCCACTGGATTTACTGAAAATTAGATTTGCAGGTATATTATTGAATAGAGATTGCAATTTTTTTATTTGATGAAAAAAATTTTAATTTAGGATGAAGTGGGGTGAGAACGCAGGCTTAAAACCCTTAAAATATAACTTTAAATAAAGTTTCAAGTGTACTTTGTAGGAAAATTCTTACTCTACTGTTATGTTTAGTTTTTAATTGCAGAAAAAAATGTAAAACGGAAGATTTTTGTACCTACCAAACCCTTGCATTTTAACAAAGGTACCCATGTTTGAGTACTAATAAAAACAAAAAAAAAAAACTGGGACAAGTGAGAACACGAAGGTTGGGGGGCAAGTGAGAACAGTGAAATTTTTCTGAAAAAGAAACAAAAATGAAAGAAAATCAACTAGTTTTGTGTGGCCTGTTCTCGATGATTGCTCGAATATACCAGATGTTGACTTATTAAAGTTCCTGGAAGGCACGGTGAACAATTTTTTTCCATGTCTTTTTGGTCCTACAATATTCAGTAAGGCCTAGGCAAAGGAAAAAAAACTTAAGTAGTTTAGAACATGCAAATAAACAGTTAATTTAAGTAGTAAGCTAGTGAAAAAGGTTTTGTTTTGTTTTGAACTTTTAATAGAAGTTTTCATTCATTACAATATTCAATTAACTAAAGAAAAAAGCATTCAAGTAGGATAGAAGGTGTAAATAAATAGTACGTTGGACTACTAGGCCAAATTGATTTAATTGACCTAATAGTCTAATTCGCCAAATATTGTCCACATGTAGCATTTTTTGGTTTCTCTGTTTATTAACTGTAATTCTCATAGTTAATGTGTTTAAATGAACAAAATGTAGACCAAACATGAATTTTATTCATTATTAAGTTAATTAGTTAGGAGGCCTAAAATCTTAAATGTCTTTAAACGGATCTTCTTTTTGTTGTCACCACAGAAATTCAGCTAGGTACAATCGCAAATAATGGCATGCCATTCCTTGATGTTTCTTATTTCACCATTTGGTGCTTCCCCACAATCACTCAATCTTTTGTGTGCATGTCGGTTTCCGGATCTATAATATTGAATTTATGATTGACTTAAAAGTAGTGGAATCCACCTGCTTCTAATTTTGTAGTGCAGTACAATTTCCAAGCATCCAAGTAAAGTATGGACCCTTCATTTATATTGTTCATAATAGCTACTGATATTGATTGGTTAGGCACTTGTACTAGGAAGCATTCATTAGTTTGTTTACAGATACTGCCAGATATCTACTGTAGCAGCAAAACACTTCCAACTTCACTTTTGCATTTAGTGAACAAGCTTCCGTCCACTTCAATGATCCTATTTGGACCACCTATTTTTTTATCCTAGTATATCTATAATGAGAAAGTGCACATTCCTGTCATGTAGTACAACTGCTTTGTGGGACATTTCGAGCTGTTTAAAGCACCATTCCAAACTCAAATTTCATTAATTAAATGTATAATCATTGTAGAATGTTCTTATTTTATGCATATGTCTAAGTCCTTTTAATATAATATTGAAAGAAATAATTATTTTACTTTAATACCCTGAATTTAATGACTGTTTGTCATGATTAGAAATGAATTTAGTACAGAAATACTTTGTTTTTTTTAATACTTTTAAATAAAATGTCATAGTATTTTCTCCATGCTGCTGTTTAACCAGTTCTTTTTAGGATAGAATGATATGTGTGATTAGGACTCTGCTGTATATTCTTACTCTATAGTCTGATCCATAGAAGGAAGATTTAAGGAGTTATCTTTTCTAGCATAAAAAATTTAATTTTACTACCCATGTAAGTTTTGTTGAAATTATTTGTGACAATGTAATGCATAATTTTTATAGTCTGTGTTATTTATATTATATATATATTAGGCCCAAGGTAGTTTAGTGGTAGAGCATTGGCTTTCGGTGCTGAGGATGCTCAGTTGAAACTCAACAAGTGCCTTTAAATACCTCAGTGTCTAGTCTGGATAGGGACATGTAAAATCCATAGACTGGAAAGTCCGTCTATGAGCTCAGAGAGGGTGGGAGAGGATATAATCCCCCAGATGTCATCCCTGGAGTTGCTGTATCAAAAATGAAGTGGCACCTGGTTAAATCAGGCTCTGACCTTGTGGTGCCATAAAAAAAATGACCCTCAGTCCGCTATTCTATATTGACCTGGTCTGAAGGAAGGCCAGAATGAAAGTGGTCCAAGTCATATTTTTCATTTCGAAGGAAGGCTTTCATTTTGGCCTTCCTTCTAGCCAGTTGGCAGTACAATCAACAACAACAATATATATATATATATATATATATATATATATATATATATATATATATATATATATATATATATATATATATATATATATATATATGTGTGTGTGTGTGTGTGTGTGTGTACATATATGTGCTATTGCTTATGAAAGTGGCCTGAGCCAAGAATCTAAAAAAAATAAGTTTATTGATTATTTCATATTGCATTCTTTGCAAATTTGTAAAAATTGAACCATTAAATTAAGTAGGATGTTGCATCATTACGCAGAATTCAGTTCATGTTCAAACTCAATATGTCAAATATCTCAAAACAAAAAATATGACTTAGACCACTTTCATTATCACTGGTATATATATATATATATATATACATATATATATATAGGGTGGTCATAAAAAAACTTTGCCGATTTATGGACCTCTAGGGGCCGTTCCGTTAAACAGATCGAGATGAAATTTCAGATATCTCATCTCAATCACGATCAGGGTACATGGAGGAAATTTGTATAAGACAGAGGCAAGACACCAATCACTGATAACAACATATGTTGGACAAAAGTAAACTTTTATTTGGATTACACATTTTCCTCATGGGTGCCGTCATCGTGTTTTTGTTGGCCATTCACAGAGCTGTTTTTTTGTGCGTGCATAACGCGTCCGTTTTTTCTGATACACATATCGTTCTAACACTCTCTAGGGTTTTCACATGCGTTGAACATTTTGTGATGGGAAAAAGTGGGTGTTGCTATTCGAAAATTTCGAGTTACTATACCTATAACCATAACCATGAGCACCACTTTGTTGCCATTCACAGAATCCCAAGCTCATACTTCTGAATAACTATACCTGAAATCTCATCTCGAACGGGTGAAAGGAACAGCTGCTAGAGGTCCATATATTGGCAAAGTTTTTTTATGACCACCCTGTATATATATATATATATATATATATATATATGTATGTATGTATGTGTGTGCGTGTATATATACTGTATTTTTTGGACAATAGTACATACCTCAAATTAATGAGAGGATTTTTAGAAAAGAATATTTTGTATTTTATTAGGTATATAAAGATATTTTCAATTTCTTACTTGATAAAGATAAAAAATATATATTCTAAACAATAAATTAAAAATATATATAACGTATATATTAAAATATTAATTTTATTTTAATGTTACCTTTGGACCATAAGACACGCACAAATTTTTAAGTTGATTTTCCTATGTAAAAACATGCATCTTATCATCCAAATTATATGGTATATAAATATCTATATACAGTTGGCTCTCTGTTTAACGACTTTCAAGGGACCGTGAAAAATCGTCCTTAAACAGAATTTGTGAAAAAATAACATTTCCCATAACGTCGGAGGGGCTGGGACTGGGAAATATCTTTAAATAGAGAGCGTTGTTAAACAGAGAGCCAACTGTATATATTTATACATACACACACATGCACATATATATATATATATATATATTTATATTTATATATATACTGTGGCAAATGTCCTAATGGTAGTGTATAATGACAGCCGGCTTGCTGAGCATGGACTTTATTGCACAAGACTTCTTGGTAGAAAAATATATATACAACAGATGTTAACATGTTTTAAGAACACGCACAGTTATCCCATAGTTGCAGGAACGCACACTGGACACACACACTCGATTACATTAACACAAAAAATTTTACACTTACATCTACACTATTATACATTCACTTAAACCTTTACTGATTGTCTTGTCCCCCTTCTTTTCTTTCTAGGCGGGGACTCTCCTTTCTCTCCATACGCTGATGAGTTTATTGCGAATATTTCTGGAGGGAGAAAGGATGGGGCTTTCACCACAGTAGGGACAAAAACTATATTTGATACAATACATATATATATGTATATATTTACATATAGATACATAAATATATACATAAATTTATATATATACATGTAATATATGTATATATTTGTGTATATTTCAGTATTTATATTTCTGATTATTATATTTTTCAGTGAACGATGGTCAGTTATTGACTCGGCCCAACTACCACGGATTAGGAAATGCTGTGGCAACTATAGTACGAGAAGAAGGAATTCGTGGACTTTATCGTGGAGTGACACCCAATTGTTGGGGAGCAGGTGCATCATGGGGATTTTACTTCCTTTTGTATGTAATAAATATTGTTTTAAAATAACAATAGTTTATTTAAGTTTAAATTTTTTTCCCAAGATATTAAAAATATCTGCTTATAGAAAATTAAGGATTTTTTTTCATTAAATAATTCAATGTGATATATTTGGCCATCCCATAAATGATGCAGTATTATGACATATTAGACAATACCATAATACCGCATAATTTATGAGATAGCTCATTTAGGTAAATCAGCTTCATCATCATCTAGTAATCTCTTTTCTATAGATATTTTCAGATTTTCATTTAATGATATAGGACCTATTGGTGGGTCATCCTTTCTATCTTGTATATGGGAACCTCCTGGAAGATGAGACATTTGGCGGCAGTGGTGGCTTTTTCATAATATGGTCCAGGATATATTTGTCTCTCTTCAAATATTTTAGCAAGACGTTTAATCATTTTTTTCGCACAATACAAATTTGTTGTGTTCTTGTAATTCCAAACTTAGCTCAGAAAGCTTTTGAAGGGCATCACACATCAACCCTAGATCTAACTAAAAAACTTGCAATTTTAAAAAAAATGTTTTTTGTTACATATTTACAGCTGATTCGTAAGTGTCTTTAAATTTTGGTTAAGCCAAAATAATAACTTCGAAAAAGGTGGGGATATGTCATATCCCCACATACCCCTAGAAAAAAAGCATTGCATATATATATATGTATATATATAAATACAGACATAAATATATTTACTTACATATACATACATCTCTGCATACACACATATATATATATATATATATATATTTACGTATATATGGCCCATAGTGGGATGTCATGATATCCATGATAAAATTCATGTTATTAGGATGAAATGTGGAATTTTTTTAAAGTAATTGCTCAAAAGATGTTATTTCTTGTCATTTGATTAATGTGCTTAATTCAATTTTATAGTTACAATGCCATCAAGGGCTACATGATAGAAGGTGGAGGCAAGAAAACGTTAGGTGCTGGGAGCCACATGTTAGCAGCTGCTGAGGCAGGTTTGTGATTTTAACTTCGATCTATGTTTTATCTTTACTTTCATTTCTGGATATTGTAATGACTATGTTATTTTTAGAGCAGGGTTTGTACGGTCCTTAAAAATCCTTAATTTCAGTTTCTGTTTTGAAGGGCTCTTAAAAAGTTTTTAAAAAGTTCTTATTTTTGCTTTCATCTGCCTTACATTTTTTTCGTAGACTTTCTGGTCCTTAAGAATAACTTATTTTTGAGTTGATATACAAGAATTTTCAGTGTATTGCTGTCCCTAATTACTTGTACGCAAATGCAGGCTTATTTTTTTTGTGTGCATATTATCTGTTTGTATCATTATTGACCAGGATGAGAATACTTTATATATCACAATTCATGCCATCTACTCCATATATATATATACAGTGGAATTTCGATTGATCCTTTTCGGATCCATCGTTTTTCCATATCTGTTGTTCATTTTTTCCAGTCCCAACAATCATATCTCTTTGTTATGTTTCCGCATCTATCATTTTCCTGCATTTATCGTTCATTTCAATCAGTCCCTTGAAAAACAATCAATCGAGATTCCACTGTATATATATATATATATATATACATTCAGTGAAACTTCTCTAGCCAGTCACCTCTTTCAACAGCCCTATTTTGTTCAGAACTGATTGAAGATTCTTTACAGACAATATTATGGAAGAAACCCCATCTCCTTGTCCCCCCTCCAAACGGTCACTTTTTTTCACAACCATGACTGGCTGCCATAGGGAAGTTTCACTGTACATATATATATATATATATATGTATTTACAGTGCTTTTTTCTTAAAAAAAATAGGTGAGTATTCTGTGTTTTCTCAAATAAAGGTGTGTATTTTTAGTACCATGTTTTCAACTTCAAAAGAAATTTATGGTTTAGCAAGATGTTAAAGGTTATTTTTTTCGTTTTGGAACTTATTGGAGAAATTTGTTAAAATATAATAATAAATCTGTTAATTGTAATTCTTTGTATTGATTCGGAAAACTACACAAAATTTTAAATTTATGTGAATATTAAAAAAAAGCATTTGTAAAAATGTTATAATAAACAAATTTGACTCGTGCCTTTAGGCGGTTCAATGTCTCGACTTCTCTCTTTCCTATTTACATCTAATGCTGAGTGGTGTCCAAAAAGCATTCAAGATTCTACACATTTTGTTGGATTAAACAGACCTAGAGGAGGCCAACAATTTTGATGAACATTATTGCTGATGTTGTTTTAGTCATAATGAAGTTCTTAAAGGGATTAAAATAAGGTTTATCTGTGACAAACCTCTTTAACATTCACTTGAAGGTATCGAAATCATATCAAGGTGGTTATTTTAATTGAAATAATCCTTCTGGAATTATTTTTTCCGCCATGTATTCTCAGAAAATCTGTATAATTTCCCTTTCATTCTAACGAAGTCTTCTTGATAAATTCCTTATTTCTGCTTCCCCAAACATCAAATGATTTTGAATTTCTTCTGACCACTGTTTTGGATATAGCACTCTGGCCTATTTAGGTAAATCAGCTTCTTCATCCTCTAGTAATCTCTTTTCTAGAGATATTTTCAGATTTTTCATAAAATGAAATAGGTCATATTGCTGGGTCCTCCTTTTTATTTTTCTTGTATATGGGAACCTCCTGGAAGGTGTGACATTTAGCAGCAGTGGTGGTTTTTTCATAATATGGTCCAAGATGTATTTTTCTCTCTTTAAGTATTTGAGCAAGACGTTTAATCATTTTATTTGCACATTACAAATTTATATTGCATTCTTTTAAATGATTTGATATGGGTGATAAAAAGGTTCGTTATTTTATTCATTTTATGGAGATATGAAGTGTCCTTTAAAAGTTGAGATTACACAATTTTTTTTTCAGTTTTACACAACAATTTACACACAATCTGTTAATCTGGGACGCGAATGTTGAAAGTCTGTTTCATCCTTTGCACTTCGAGCGAAGACAGCTAACAGCATCCACTGTATAGAAGATATTGCCACAGTATTCACACACAAACAGACCACAAATACAAGCACATGATATTCTCTCGCTCACTGCATTCTGCCAACATTTCCCACTACCCTGTTACTCTGCACGTCCCTTGCCAAGGATTCCTAAGGGTCAATGCCCTTGCAACCATACTGCCATCTAGGGGACCACGATAACATCTATGCTTATTTATGTCATACGCTGTTGTACTATGCTTATTTATGTCATGTTGCCTTGTTTCTTTTCATGGGAAATCTTTAACTGTTCATGAAACAGAGATTGAAACACAGAAGAGTAAATATTAATTTATGAGAATACATCACAGGGGAACTAAAAACCCGCAATAAAAAAAACCAACTTTTTGTTATACATTGATTCCTAAGTTTCTTAATATTTTGGTCCAGTGGAGCCAAAATAATACTTAAAAAAAGGTGGGGGTACACTCTAAATCCCCACGTACTCACAGAAAAATGCCCTGTATATTCATATATATATATATAACTATTGGTTTGCTCTTATGATATGCTATGATACTGCTTACTAGTATCAATTTGTTAAGTTAACACAATGATAACCCAACAGATTGCAACATGGGAGAGTAAATTTGAAATAATATTATTAATGTTAAGAATATATTAAATTGATATAGATCTTTTCATAAGGTTGTATAGGATTGTAAAACTGAAATACTTTTAGTAGTCTAAACTTCAGAAATAGAAAAAAAACAATTTATCAGAATTTAATTAAGATCA
Source organism: Dolomedes plantarius (assembly GCA_907164885.2). Lineage (NCBI taxonomy): Eukaryota > Metazoa > Arthropoda > Arachnida > Araneae > Dolomedidae > Dolomedes > Dolomedes plantarius. The sequence continues at coordinate 125,538,779 of OU015503.1, forward strand.
AAAAGGATTCATTCTTCGGATAGATATCTTCAAGCCCTGGTGTAAAACTGAAAGCCCTTTTTGACCTGATACTTGTGAGAGTCATACTTAAAAAATAATTGTAGCACAGCTTTAATTGTTAAGAATTCTGGCTCGCTTTTTATTCTGTGTGATGATTTTATATTTTTATTTTCCGTTTGCCTCTCAATTGGAAATGTGGGAAAGATTAGATTGCAATATTTTAAATAATATAAAATAGAATATATTTTTCCTGTTTATAACTACAATAAAAGAAATTGCTTTAGTAAAAGCAAATGGCATATCTTTTGACAGCATTAGGGGATTGACTTAGACAGTCGAGGAAGATATAGGGGTTAATTCTGTGGATATGCTTAAGACAAAGGCTTCCAGAGATCTAATTGTAAAGCATGGTAAAACTGTTCAGTGCCATAAAAATATTGTATTCAAAACCTAAGATTTATTTCATTTGAATACTTGGTTGTACAACCATTGGAACTAGACTTTCGGTTCCAGTAACCTAGGTACCTGGTTCTACAATCCCTAGCATTTATGTTAGTTATATGAGCCGTTCACTGGCCAAATCAATTAAGTCCATAAAACAAAAAGGTATTGAAAAGTGATAAAATAAAATACATTGTTTTTTGAAATTGCTCTGAAAATAAAAAATTCAAATAAACATTGTAGACTGTATTATTACAGATGGAGCTTTTATTTCAAAGCATATGATAGAATACCCTTATTATTATTATGACAATTTTTGCATGACTAAGAGAGTGAATCAATTTGGCAAGTGAAAAAAAGTAATAATATCCCATTCAGTCTTGAAGTTATTTTTTTCCTACAGAAAAAAAATGAAATTGTTTAATAATTTACAAGTACTTACTTCTGTGGCAGTTAGACTGTCACTGACTCATTTATCTTACTTTTTGATGAAAAAACAATACTAAACAAATTACCATTATCATTCAGTACTTGATTCTGCATTAGAGTTGCGTTATTGCAACGATTTATGTTAGAGTATGGAATTAATCGGATTCACTTCTGATTTAAATTGTTTTTCAATCGATAACCAAGAAAATATTGTCACTGAGTGGTGTTTATTATTATTACTAAGAAAATTTATTATGAATATAAAAATTAAGGAGTCCAAGTGCTTTGACATGCAAATTTCAGATAATTGAAAAAGTGCAGTTAATCGATTTGGATTGTGAATGGCTCGTATCTTATTGTGATATTTTATTTTCAGGCCTTATTACTCTGGTGTTTACGAACCCTATCTGGGTTGTGAAGACAAGGATGTGTCTCCAGTACTCTACCACTCCAGCCACTGACAGCTTGCCTCCCTCAAAACATTACAGTGGCATGGTCGATGCCTTAGTTAAAGTGTACAGACATGAGGGCATTCCAGGAATGTATAAAGTACAGCTGTCTTTTTTCATGGAATGATCAGTTAGCAAGTTTAATTTATCAGTTAAATTTTTTTGTTTGTTTATATATGTGTGTGCTGGAGTAAAGGACACGGTTTAAATGGAGATAAAGTCCATTTTTTAAAAGTAGATTGTTTAACTTTATTCTTTCATATTTTTTTAATAAATTTCAGTGGTGCAAAGTTTTAACTCAAATACATATATATAGAAGAGACCTTGCCAGTTGAAAATGGCACCATGTCCTATCATTGTATGGAGGTAAAGAGCACTAAGGGATTTCATTGAGCTCTCCTGTAAAATTTAATAAATGTGACTTAGTGTCTCTTACCTCTGATACAGATATATATATATATATATAAGATAAAGTTGAAAGAGAAAAACCAGTATGAGCACTAAAGCTACTACAGCCAGGAACCAAAAACATGAAAAGATAAGATTGAAAGAGGTTTTAGACAATATTTCATCTTCAGCAGTGTCAATGCTGTCTAAAAACCAATGGATTGTTTCAGATAAGTATGATCTATACAATAAACATGCTCAGACACCGTACAATCCATGAAAAACTGTAGAATTGAATAAAGAGTTACTTAACCATAGAACACCAAACCTGACGCTAGACAGAGTGGAAGTTAAGAATAAGTAACCGCAAGATGACTGACGTCACAAAACTTGCAACCATGGAGATTATGGAAACACAGAAACTGACCTACTATGGATACTGTGTTTTAGGACTATTAATCCTATATTAATTTAGTTTTTATTATTATTACTAAGAGTAATTTTTTATCTTATTTTTATTTTTACTTAAGATTTTAATTTTATTTTTTAATTTTTTTTTTAGTAGTTATTTTTTCTAATTTTACTTATTATTATGATTTACTTATTAATTGCAACAGAACAAACTATTCATTAAAACTAAAACAACCAATTATGTGTTTGGATAGACTTTCGGGGTAATAATTACGTGTTAGCACAGCTATCAAGTCTAAAATATGCTTATTCCTATTGTCTTTAGAACATAGCCTATTTATACAAACTAACTGATTTACAATAATGTTATTAAAAACAGTTTTATGTAAACAGGTTAGGTAATTTTGAAATTTAACAATATTAAAATCATAGTCAGATCTTTTTTCGTATAAGTCAAAAGTAAATTTGCTATGAGAATTTAATTTAATGTTAATATCCAAAAAGTTTACATTAATATTATCTTGGCTACTTTTAATTAGTTCCAGATTAGGAGGGTAAAAATTTAAGTCTATATGATTATTACTTTTATTAATTACTATTATTATATCATCTATATACCTAAATATATTGTAATTGCAATTTTCTATATTATTAATTTCAAAATAATATAAGTATAAATTAGCTAGCATACTTGAAGCATTACCACCTTGTGGTACACCTTTGGACTGTAAGTATATACTATTATTATGAACTATGTAATTATGTTTAGTTACTAAATCTAGGAGCCTATTGACACAAGTTAGTTTAATTTCGTTGCCTAAGTATTGAATATTATTTTGTACTGACATTATGATTATTCTATTTAAATCAATTATATCGATATTATTAAATAGATCTTTAAAATCATAAGTTACTACATTTTTACAATTATCTAATGTTTGTAGTTTTCTAATTAGACTAAAGCTATTATCAATTATACCACAAACACCAGATGTTATATTTTTATAGATTAATTTAAGGTAATTTAATAATATTACACTTGCTTTAGTAGCATAAGTGTTGTGACCAAAGGTTACTGCTCTAAAAGCAATAGGTGTTTTATGAAATTTAGGAACTAAAGTAATATATGGAAAAAGATAATTGTTTGATGATATACCTAGTAGTTTATATTTTGCTATAATTTTCTTAATAATAATACTAGTAGTTTCTTTTAAAGGCTGAAAAAGATCACTATTTTCTAGCTGTTTTTTTAAACTTATTGTAAAATATTTTTTACAAATAATTGCATAGTTGTTGGCTGCTTTATCTAAATAAGTGATTATAAATATTCTTGTAATTTTGTTATAGCATCTTTCAAGTGTTTATAGGATGGCATCCCCTTCTGAAAAACATATGGTAATATAATATATAGAATTATTGAAAAGGATCATTTACTATAATTGGGTAGTTTAGAATGTACTAGCTTAAGTAAATTAATTTTCCATTGGTTGAAGGCTTCTGTAGGTATAGAATAATTAAGAGCTATTTTGTATATAAATTTATCTAAATCAGCATTTAAGAAACTTATAATTTTCTTCTAATTATTAGTACTAGGTAATCTATACTTAGTTATATATATATATATATATATATATACACACATTTATCTCTTTGCACGGGGGGATATGTTCTAGAGACTATTGTGCAAAAAAGAAAAAAAAAACGTAAAAAAGGATATATTGAACATATAAAAATTAGAGATGGGTTCTATCCAAATATATTAAATAAGAAAATATTAATTTTCATAGGAAATTTGGATTTGATCAGCTGAACTTGAATAACTATGTAAGAGCCAATTCACAAATCTTATTTTAATTATGTTTATGCAGGTTATTTTTTAAATTGAAAAGTGTGGCTGTCTCAAATGTTTAAAAATAAATTGAATTTATTTTTCATTAATACATACATACATATAACATAACCATTCAGACATTCAGTGTCACCTTTAGACAATAAACATTCCTGTTTTCTGTTGTTTTTAGGTTGAAAAAAATCACTCTGGTCACTGGAAATATTTGATGGCAGTATATCTACAAGTGTAACTTGAATAAAATTAACGTCTTGTGTTTTTTTTGTTTCTCTGGTTTGAATATGAATCAGGTTATCAGATGCTGTGATTTTATTTTTGTTAGTTCTTTATATAATTCTTCATAACATGACATAATCATTTTTCAATCACTTTGAAATTGTACAGCTCATTCAACATTGAAGTCATTTGTAAGAAAAGGTCTGAGTTTATTGGCTAGTTGTTGGCCTTCTAATATTGCATTTGCAGATAATGGAAGCACTCCTTCATCATCACTACTATAAACAAATGTGAAAACATCTCTATTCTCTAAAATACTCTGATAATATTGCACTCAATATTTTTTATTCTTAGAATTTTAAACCGTGTTAAAGTAAAAGAAACACAGTGTAAAAAAATTATCATTTCTTTTCTTGGACTGTGTTATTTCAAAACCATTCAAAAAGAGAATCGGGTATATATATATATATATATATATATATATATATATATATATATATATAAGACAAAGTTGAAAGTGAAAAACCAGTATGCACTCTAAAGCTACTTGCAGCCAGGAACTAAAAACATGAAAAGATAAGTCTTAAATAAGTTTTAGCCAGCATCTCGTCATCAACGGTGCCGATAGTGTCTAAAAGCCAATGGATTGTTTCTGATAAGTATGATCTAAACAATAAACATACTTAGACACCATACAATCCATTAGAAACAGAAGAATTGAATAACTAGTTACTTAATCAAATAATGCCAAGCCTGGCGCTAGATAAAGTGGAAGTTAAGAATAGGAAATTGCAAGAAGACTGACGTCACAAAACTTGCAACCATGTAGCAAATGGAAACACAGAAGCAGACTTACTATGGAGACTGTGTTATAGGACAAATAAACCTAAATTAATTTAGTTTTTTATTATGACTAAGAGTTATTTTTATTATTTATTATTTAATATTTTTACTTAAGAAATTATTTATTAATTTTAATTTTAGTAGGTATTTACTCTAATTAATCTTATTAGTTTGTATTACTAATTAATTGCAACAGAACAAGCTATTCATTAAATCTAAAACAACCAATTATGTGCTTGGAAAGACTATCAGGGTAATAATTACGTTTTAGCACACCTAACAAGTCTAAAATATGCTTATTCCTATTGTCTGTAGAAGAAAGCCTATTTATATGTACTAGCTGATTTACAATAATGTTTTTAAAAACAGATTTATGTAAACAAGTTAGGTAATTTTGAAATTTAACAATATTAAAATCATAATCTGATCTTTTATCATATAAGTCAAAAGTATAATTGCAATTTGAATTTAATTTAATGTTAATATCTAAAAAGTTTACATTAATATTATTTTGGCTACTTTGTAATATAAATGTGGACATTTATGTATATCTATATAAATAAAGTAACAGTGGAGGATGTTGTGGAGTCCGTCGGCATTACGTGACATCACGTTTCTGGAGATCACTCATCCTGAGAAAACATGGTGTACTTCGATTTTGGCAGCCATTTTGGTTGAAAATTGGTGTATTTTTTTACTCATGAAAGTACATAAATGTTACATATTTGGAAAGAGCTTTAAAAACTGATAATTTTTTCTGCGTACACTTAATCTGTTACTTCAATAGTTTTAGAGTTATTTGGATTCTAATCTTGAGATCATCTGATGTAAACACGAGCATCTGCCTTGCGTAACGGCTCTTTGAAATGTGCACAAATGTGCATGCTCAGAGACTTTGATTCTTCCAAATAGCTCTTACGAGAGCCCTTGCACTGTAGCAACCCTCGTATTCTTGGCAGAGTATTGGCAACCATGTTGGCGTGGCTATTTTTTTTGGCAATGTATCGCCATTATGTGTTGTGTGCATTCATATAGAGCATTTTTGGCATCACTTTGAACTGCAGGCCTGGGATTGTATTTAGTTTGATGAATTATTACGTTGAGCGTTTATTAAAATCAAATAATAGCCATCTGACTCGTGGACTGATGGCCTGAGTGTAGCTGGCTGAAGCCCAGCTAGTATATATATATATGTATACATATTAGCATATACAGTGGTACCTCGGTTTATGAATAAGTGCCAGAGTTGTGCTGCCATCTGGTGATATGCGATGCAAGCATTCGCCACATTTGCTTCGGTTTGCAAACAGTCCACATGTCAAGCTCAGTTGGGCTTTCCCTAGCCCAATTTAAACATTGATTGCTCATGTATTTCACAGATTTTTTGTGTGTGAATATTTTTGTTTAAATTAGACCTCAATATGGCTCCTAAAAAAATAGCAAGTTTTATTTTACATGTCATTGTAAGGCAGTATTCTTAACCTAGTTCAGGAGCCAGAATATTATTTTGATATTGAGTATTTCGTTTGAGAGTCACTGTTCGAAATGTCAGGTTTTCTTTTCTTCAAATTGTTTATGCATTCACACTGATTCTAACGTGTTTTCATTTGAAAACATAGTCATATAAAAGTATGCGACTCCAAATGTGCTTTGCCAATTTTTTTTTATTTATTATTTCTAGGGTCTTGTTCCTGGTATGTTTGGGGTCTCTCATGGTGCTCTGCAGTTCATGGCCTATGAAGAAATGAAGAAACACTACATTAGCTATTATCAACTGCCATTGGACATCAAATTAGTAAGTTGAATTCGACGGTTTGGCAATTTTGAAAATTCAAATAAAGTGAGGCTAGTTCAAATTTTATTCAGAAAGTTGTGAAGGAATCCTCAAGTTCGTGTGTTTGTACAGACATGGAATTTAATTTTTCCCCCTTCTGTTAATTTTATTATAATTTATTTTCTCTGCCTCTAAACCTATCCGTAATAGAAATTGTTATTGAAGTCCAAAATTTCAAGTTGTTGTGTCTTAATGGTGCACAATTAAAACAGAGAAAAAGGGCTAAGATAATGTGTTAAATCACCTTATAACATGTCTATGTCACACACCCCTCCCTGGAGTTATATATCTATATACAGTGGAATCTCGATCCATCGTTTTCGAAGGGACTGACTGCACTAAACGATGGATGCAGGAACATACAAAAAAGTATTAACATACCTTAAAGTTTGATATCCCTAAAATATATTTTCTCACATACATAAATGCATACATACGCATAGTGTAACTGAAGATAAAATTACAAAGTTGTACTGAAATCCGAGATAATAATAATAATAAAAAAGAAATACACGTAGATACACAGAAATTTTTATTCAAATAAAAGTCCTTAATTTTCGTTTGTTTTTTGGCGGTTTTCTCTTATGTATATATGTATGTATGTGTATTATATATATATATATATGTGTGTGTATGTGCATATGTAAGACAGTTGAAAGGAAAAAACCAGTATAAGCTCTAAAACTACTTGCAGCCAGGAACTAAAAACATGTAAAGATAAGTATTAAATAGGTTTTAGACAGCATCTCTTCATCAATGGTGCCGATACTGTCTAAAAACCAATGGATTGTTTCTAATAAGTATGATCTAATCAATAAACATACTTAGACACCGTACAATCCATAAGAAACAGAAGAATTGAATAAAAAGTTGCTTAGTCAAAGAACACCAAGCCTGGCACTAGACAAAGTGGAAGTTAAGAGTAGGAAACCGCAAAAAGCCTGACGTCACAAACCTTTCAACCATAGAGTTAATGGAAACACATATGCAGACTTACTATGGAGACTGTGTTATAGGACATATAAACCTAAATTAAGTTAGTGCTATTATTATTACTAAGAGTAAATTATTCTTATTATTTTTACTTAAGAATTTAATTATTTTTAATTATTGTTAATTTTTAGTAGTTATTTTCACTAATTAAACTTATTATCTTGTGTTACTAGTTAATTGCAACAAAACAAGCTATTCATTAAATCTAAAACAACCAATTATTTGCTTGGAAAGCCTAACTGAAATGTTTGCTTACAGGGTACTATGCAATATTTGTCGTTTGCTGCACTGTCGAAACTGTTCGCAGCGAGTCTTACATATCCATACCAAGTGATCCGTGCCCGGCTGCAGGATCAGTATGCACAATATTCCGGAGTCTTGCAAGTCATTAAGCGGACATGGAGGTTTGTATTTCTTGTGTCCACCCCTTTACTTTTCTCTTTTTTGTATGTGTCTAGATCAAGGGTTCTTAATCAGTATTTTGTGAATATGTCCCAGGTTGTTGTACATCATCCAGTACCTGTTCATGTTCCTGTACAGTTTAATAGTGTTGGCTGGCTATAGTCTTGTTATAGGTATTAAATATTTAATACATCAGAGCTCATACCGGAGTTGAAATGAAAAAAATTGACAGCTTTGGCTGGCAATATAACAAAACACGTAACAAGGAGTGCAGTGGCAGATAAACATGTACAAGCTGTATATAGCAATATCGGTCTGGTGAAAATAACACTTATGCTGATATTCAAATCTATGGTGCCTGGTACAAAGTCAAAAATAGTGATTTAACCCCTTAACTGCTGACGAAATCTTGATTCGTTCTCCAGTGCGACCGTTTTCCCCACAGGCACTTCGCGACACGGTGCGTTTGAAGAAAAACAGAGGCACTTTTCAATCTACATAATATATATTTTTACAATAAAAAAAGGAAAAATAAAAAATTTAATCCACAGATTATAGTAAAAATTTAGACTTAGTACTTAGCTGTTGTGTGATATATCTTGAAACATGATTGAATACATAAACCAACATCACGTTCAACACAATGATAGCGGGATTCACGGTGAACTTTCTTTTTGGAGCAGACATCTAATTCACTATCAGACATATCCGTACAAGATATTGAAAATAACTCCTATCACACAAAGCTACGAGAAAACAGAGCAAAAGAGAAAAAAATCATTCAACCTATTCAAGCACATTCTGACATGAACTACCACTTTCAAATTTCACCCTCATGTGCCCCCTACCCGCTTGTAAAAATTGAGCGTGACCCTGTCAAAGGACAGTTCAAGGTGTCAAAATAACTCGTATCTTGTAACGCTATGCGAAAAGAGAGCAAAAGAGAAAAAGTCACACAACCTATTCAAGTACGCTCTCACATAAACTACCATTTTCAAATTTCACCCTCACGTGCCCCCTTCTCTTTTGTAAAAAAATGAGCATGACCCTGTCAAACGATAATTTGAGGTGTCAAGGTCAATATATCATGTTCCAAAGCAGTGGGCATAGTTATATGGCTATAAATAAATTACAGTGTCAAGTATTCTGGGAAGATGTATATATATGCCAGGGGCAGTTATCGCATTGACGCAAAGCGTATATATACGCCCGCGGCAGTTAAGGGGTTAAATATACCAAGTTATTGCCTTTTATACCAATCGCAGAAATATAATTTCAACTTGAGTCTTTTTGTACAAAGAAGTATACTTTTGTATACAAAATTGATACTTAAGCCTTTTCTACTAATCAAAAGATTTTTTTGGTTTTTTTTTTAATAATACTGACAAATATCTAAAAATCACTTTTTTTACTTAAGCCCTTTATACCAGACACCATAGAAATAATAATGCATCATGTGGCATTCTCAGAAACAAGGATGCATGGGATGTTTGCACAAAAGGGACACCATGCAGGAAACACATATACAGGAAAATGAGCTTGCTTTTATCCTTTTAAACTTTGTTATCTAAAAAATATCTCCAATTGTGTGACATTGTATACAAATAATGTTTCATAAACATTTCTAAATGGAGGAAATGCTCAAAATAGAAACATACCATTAGGAAAGTTGAACCAAGTCTAGAACCCTTTCAGGCCCTATCATCCAAACAGAATCTTAACATGTGACATCCTTAACTTCTTATGAATGGCAAAACAAAGTAATGCATATCATAAGTAATTGTTTTTTGTTTTGTTACTTGGAGAATTATACTTTTTTTTGTTATTTCTTTGATTTTTTACTACTATGTAATAACCTTTTTTTTAAATAGAATATATATTAAAATCCACGCCTTTTTCTATAATTGATTTTAAGATTTTGCTAAATGCCATAAATATTAATGTTAGTGTTCCTCAAAAATAAATATATATATATACATATGTATGCTATGCCAAAATAGTATTCCTCATTCCCTAACTTAATTTGTCCTGTAAATTACTAATTTTTATGAACCCCTTTTAAGCTTTTCGTAATTTTTATATCTACCCTCAGGCAAGCTCTGGGCTCATTATGACCCATGAGAAATTATTATTATGCAATGCCACCTTGCTGTTTTAAATGTACAGGGCAATACCATATAAGTAGCTTCAAAATTGGCTAACCTAATAAAATCCTGACCACAAGAAGGTTCTATTTAAAAAATTTAGGGGTATGAAGTGAGGTATCATTGTGTTTTTACATTGACACTCTTCAGATAGATTCGAGGATCCCTTTAGGGCAGACCTCACCTCTCCAAGAATGGCTAAATAAATGTGTCATTAAATATTAAACTGTGTAATTATAATTAAAGAGTAACTTCATCGACTCAGCAACTACAATTTACAATATGAGTTGAGAACTAATATCTTAAATTAACTAACACACACACACACATATATATATATATATACTTGTAGGACAGTTTGCCATTCGAAGAGCAGTTACAAAAAAGTAATACATAAATTATACTAACATTTAATAAATCTATATACAAAAATATTTACAAAAGGCTTAGTGCTTTCGAGTTACAATGGCTGAACATATCCTGGCTGGTTTAGTGCATGCAGGCACTACGACGATTATTTCGCAACTAAACTGGAAGTGATGCACTAGGGTTCGGATTTTAAATGTTCGTCGGGCCTCTTTCTCATTGGCCAGGTGAGTCGCAGTGCCACCTCATGGCATCCTTGCTGCTCCGTCCATGATGTATATCCTCGATTACTACATATATATACAGTGAAATCTCGATCAATCGTTCCCCAAATCATCATTTTTCCGCATGTGTCGTTTATTTCACCCAGTCCCGAAAACCATATTGCTTTGTTATGTTCCCGCATCTATCGTTTTCCCGCATTTATGGATCAGTTCAGTCGGTCCCTTGAAAAACTGTAGATTGAGATTCCACTGTATATATATAATAATATTCACTATCTCTGAAAGGGTTAAGAACCACTGGTCTAGATCAATGATGAACAGTAGTGACTGCACCATAAATATCTATAAATGTCATAATATTGAATTGAATAAGAATCTAAATTCTTGATCTGTAAAATGAGTTACTAATTTAAAAAATGATTTAAAAATCATCCTGTTCACACTGAATTTGGAGTATTACATAGCATCAGCATTAAAAATTTCAACCCATCAAAAAGGACAATTCATTGATCATGTGATACGTCAAACCAATTGCAGGTCTTGTCAACAATCTCGGTGCCAATCTTGTAAAATAACTCCGCATGCAGTGTGAACAGGCCTTAAGTGTCTATAAAGACTATTTACTATTCATATCCTGTTAAGTTTGGTTTTCCTGAAGTACAATTTGATTGGTAAAATTCAGTTGTATTGTTTGCAAACTGCCAATTTATTGCCAAGTTTTAATTGTATTCTTTACCTGTAGTAGGAATTTGATGAATTTTATTTATATTTTATTTTATATATTGAGGAATTTTGTGTGTATATACAGTGGAACTTTGATTTATCATTTTTAAAGGGGCATATTGTGCTGAATGATAAATGTGAGAAAACTATAAATACAAGAACATAAGAAAGGCATATGATCATTGGGACTAGATGAAATAATGACATACAGGCAAACAATAATTCGGGAAATGATCAATCAAGGTTCCTCTATTTATATATGTGTGTGTATGTATATAAATATGAAAAATAGTATATAATAGAATTAGTGAAATGTGTATGCTGTAGCGAAAGTATAATCAGAAAAATCAAAGAATGATGGGTTATAGTGTTACTTTTTGAATACACAAATGAAAAGATTGAGAAGTTTTTTCCAATCAAAATATATCGGAGAGTGATGCGAGGCATTTACAGTACCTCAAGAAGAACATCAGAAGAGAATAAGGATTTTTCGATGGTATGTATTTCAAATTCCTTTTAATGCAGTCAAATTCATTTATAACAAGTCTATCCCCATACCTTCTCTTGTTAGGTATTATCCATTAAGTTGGAATCAATCTGAGCGAATAGATTTCCATTATCAAAACTTTATCGTGTAAGAGATATGCATTTATATTTCCAAGTTGGTTTTAGTGATGTTGAAGTGTCAAAATCTGATCAGTGGATCCATCTTATAACTCAGATTTCTGTTATCCTTTTTGTCAAATGTAAAATTGTACCATTCTCCGACCCACCTATCTCATGGAAGGACTTTCTAGTCTACAGATTGAACATGTCCCAATCTGGCGTAGGCACAAAGATATTCAATGGCATTCGTTGGGATTTGAACTTTACATCCGCAGTACCTATACAGGGTGTCCCATGAAGACTGCAAGATTCCTTGCATGGAGTACATAATAAATAACCAAAGAACTATACCTCTACCACCTATACTTTTCGAGATAAATGGTGGAAGAAAAGTATGATGTCATATCCGGTACATGGAGAAAAAAGTTTTATTGAAAACATACATATATATATACATACATATATATACACCAGTGGTTTCCAACTGTTGGTCCGCGAGAGCCTTAAGAGTGGTCCGGCACCACATATAAAAAAATTGCCAAACAAATGAGGATTTTAAAGGCAATGATCATTGAACTAGATGGGTCGAATATATCCGATGACAATTAGGTGTTAAGTTAAAATTTCTTAAAAGTTTAACTTAATTGTTTTACTATTAGGATATGATACAAAATAATTTGCATACCCCCGGAAGGTCCCCCCCCCCTCAACTCGGTGGAGGTGGAGGGTGGGGTCCGCACATGGTTCAGTTTCTGGTTTAGTGGTCTGCAGACTTCCAGTTGGGAACTACTGATATACACTCATGCACACATATATATACACATAAACACATACCTATATATACACATAAACATATACACATATATAAACATACATACACGGACACCAAAAATTCTTACCCCAAATTCTTGCTATAGATGAGTTTGACTGGTGTTGTTTCTTTTTGTATTGATTGATGCGGCAGGTGCTCTGTGTCTATCCCCAGGTACGAAGGCTTGCGTGGTTTCTACAAGGGTCTGCCGGCCTACTTCCTGCACGTCACTCCCAACATATGCATTGTCTTCCTCATCTACGAGAAGCTCACCTTTGTGTCGGAGCCTGATGACGACGTTCTATGACGTCAATGTTCCATTAGATCAAATTTCTTCTGTGACTTTTCCACTGAATGTTGAGTGGTTACTATTATTTATTATTATGAATTGGGGTCATGTGATGGTTGTGTATTTTTTAAACTTAATAAATGCCTGCTTATGTTTTCTATCAGTTGTGTTGCATGGATGAAATGTTGAATCTTTCCCATAGCTTCTACCTTTACGTACACATATATGTATGTAAAGGTAGAAGCATATACATATATACACATATGTATATGCTTCTATCTTTGTATCATGTACATATGTATCATGTACATATGTATGTATATGTATATCTATATGTGTCTGCATATCTATATCTGTAGATATATATATCTATATATGTGTGTATGTATGTATATATACACATATATATATATGTATATATATGTATATATGTATAAATGTATTTATACATTTATGTATGTATATATATTTTTGTGTATACGCATGAGTGTGTATCTATATCTGTATATACATATATATATGTATACAGTTGGACCTCTATTTAACAAAGTCGCTAAATCCCGAAAAAAATTCGTTATAGGGAAAATTTAAGTAGAGATTCCCCTTTTAAAATACCTTAAACTACACAAAACATATTTTAAATTCATAGACACTAAATATTATTAAAAAAAGTAATTGATAACACTTTTATTTTGTAAATTCATATCTATTTGTTTTTATATCTTACCCATCAAAAAGAAATCTGCAAGGGAAACAAGAATAAAACAAAACATTGTCTAGCTACAAGAACTGAAATTACCAGCACGACTCTTATCAACAATCTAGAAAACGGGAGACTAGTTCAAGGACATGGCACAGCTCCATTGTGCTTGAAAGGGGGATATTGAAAGTTTTTCTAGTGAAGTGGACTGTTCTCAAAATAGAGGTTTGTTAAATAGAGGTCTGACTTTGTATATATAAATATATATATGTTATGTGTATATATATTTTTTACCTATAGATTTTTAGAAAAGGTGTTCAATATAAATTTACTAGGTGTGTTTGTTTTACATATATTTAAATAATTGTAGTGAATAAGACTTCAAGGATGGGCATCATGAAACTGTCAAATTACTGTCAAATTTTTGGTTACATGTCAATCAATGGTTTCTGAAAGGAAATGCAATGTATTGTATTGAGTCAATTTTATTTTCAAAAATAGTGTCCTATCTTTTCTCAAAGTTGTCATAATCTAATTGTTTAGGTTTTGAAAAACAAATAAATGAACTTCATTGAGTTCAAATTTTACCCAACATGAAAATGAGGCTATGTTGTAATTTTTAAGGTTGTTAGTAAGCACGTCATTCAATTTCCAAAACTCTGTTAATTTCACTGACCTATCCTTTTTTATGTGTGTGTATGTATATATATATACACACACACACGCAGTGGAATCTCGATCAATTGTTCCCCGAATCATCGTTTTCCCGTATGTATCATTTATTTCACTAAGTTCCCGACGATCATATTGCATTGCTATGTTCCTGCATCTAATGTTTTCTCACATTTATCCTTCAGTTCAGTCAGTCCCTTGAAAAACGATAGATCGAGATTCCACTGTATATACATATATATAGATATGTACAGTCCGACCACGGAAGCGAGGTCCCTGGAATCTGTTACGCATGCGCGAGAAAAGCTAGTCTACTCAGAAAATAGGGGAAAACGTCATATTTTCGGATGTGTTTGTTTATGAAATACGGAATGTATTTCAGACTGCTTTTTGTCCGCAAATTTAAAGTTATTTTTAAAACTTTATTTTTGATCGAATATGTGAATAATACTTTCAAAATAATGAAAAGAAAGAAGCAAATCTATTTAAAAAATAGGAGTGTTATAGGAGTGGATATTTTCGGATGTGTTTGTTTAAGAACTGCGAAAGAATGTTTTCAACCAACTTTCTTTTTCAGAATTTTTCTTTTGATTGAATGTATAAATAAAAACCGAAAAACATATTAAAATGAGGGTTTGAAAAATTCCATTTTTAAGTGATATATTGTAATAACATAAATATATATATATATATATAATGCAATAAAAATAATATATTTGATTCACAGTTTTACATATTGCAGAAATAATTAAGATATACAACTCAAAATTTTCAATCTTTTGTGATTAGCAATAAAAAATATAAAATGAATTTAAGATCTTTCTCATAATTTTATAAACAATCAAAGTGTGAATATGAGATACAAATTTATAATTTCAGTCTTCTATGATAATTAAAAATCTAGATTTAAAAAATGCATTTTATTGTAAATTAAATTAATTTAAAAAATGGTATATTTACATTCACTGTGATATTTATAAGAGCTGCAGAAAAAATACATCAGTGATCGGTAAAAAAATTTTTTTTTATTTTTGTATCAAAAACTATCAAATAAAATCAATGAAAAATCTAATATTCATCTGATGAAATATCCGAATCACTGTCCGTGTCTGAAATATCTATTTGCAGAGGATCAACCAAATATTCAATCACACCATCCCTTTTCCAATACATATTTTCTAATGAAACAACATGAGAGCTATTGTTGATACTATTGAATTGTTGGTACTATTTTATGGACAGCATAAAATTCATGAATTGTTCTTCGAATTACATCGCAATCAAAATTATCTAAAGCTACGTTTTCGGTGGTTCTTTTTTTCTGACATTTCCTCGGAGATTCAAATTTTGGAGTTTCTTCACCCTTTGCTTCTCTGCGTATTCTTTATACACTGGACATTGATATCTCGGTAATTTCACATTTCCTTCTAGTGCTTCTTTATCACACAATTTAATTACATTGTGTATTATACGTTTACAATCACTACGGAACGGTTTATTCCTAGCAGTTGTGTTGGGTGAAGGATCCATTAATTTTAATATAATAATCAAAATAACAGACGAGGAAAAAGCAAGCAAATGCAGTTAGTAACCAATTCTAAAGAATGTCGAGAGAATACGAGACTTTTCCCCCTCCTTCCTCAGCAGCCTTACCTACAAGGTGAATAGAATCGTCTTGGCACTATGCCAACCGTGGTTCTTCGTTCTGTGGTCGGACAGTATGTGTGTGTGCATATGTATAAATATATATATATATATATATATATGTGTGTATATACACATTTATTTTAACATCTCGACAATCACAATGACCTCTTTTATGTATGTATATATATATGTGTGTGTATATGTATAAATTTCTATGTATGTTTGTGTAGATTTATTTTTACATTCAAAAACCTTTACAAGCATCTTATAATTTGAAACAAAGCATAAAAAATTCTTCTCATATGTCAGAATAGTGATGTTCATCCCAGTTTAAAAATTCACATTTTTATATTTTTTTCGAATGCTCTTATGAAAGTATATAGTTTTACGGCTTGTTCACACTGAATCCAAAAGGTGTTACCTAGCATCAGCGTTAAAAATTTCAAACTATCACAGAGCTCGTGCAGTAACTATGTGATAGGTCTAACCAATCACAGGTCATGTGTCATGTGAACCATCTCAGAGCCAACTTAGTGACATAACGCAATGATTCGCATGCAGTGTGAACTAGCCTCGTATGTTAAATCATTAGTCAGATATCTAGTATTGAATAAAGTTTATTATTAATATATATATATATATATATATCCACTCACTGAGTAATTATGTGATTAAATAAATGTTTTTCACTGTCAGTGTTTGTTTTTTTATCCCTGAAGAGAGGTACCAGAATGCCGTTCCGGCATGTTCCTCCTCAAATCAAGCCCTGTGTATATATATATATATATATATATATATATATATATGTGTGTGTGTGTACATTTACATTAGTGCTCATTTCTAATATTTGTTTCCTAATTCCACCTACTGCATTCTGATTCCTGAGTTCGTTATTTGACATTCTTGCATGTTGTGAAATATATATTTGTGTTTTATTTTCGATGGAGCATTCCAGAAGTTGTTCCTCTTTGTATGCATACATTTTCTAAACAGTTTGTGTGTCTTTGGAGTTCTGTCTCGTCAAACCTGATGGAGCTGTTAGGTTTATGGAATCTTTCATCTACTTTGTCGGCAATGAAATAGGGTCAATAAAACTTATTTCAAAATTGCCTCATTACATTGTATCGCAAATAAAATCAAAGGAGCCTCTTTTAATAGTTCAGTGAAAATGTATTTTAAAAACTTTGAAGGGTGCAGTGGAGGTTGAAGGTGATGTTCCATAACAGGATTGAAATGTCATGTCAGCTGTTTGCCATTTTATCTAAAATTTTTCTAATCCTCCCCCCCTCCTCTTAATGAATATATATATATATATATATATATATATATATATATATATATATATATAAAATGTTTGTGTGTATGTATGTATATATCTGTACCTTCGAGTTATAGAACACTATGTCACAATGTTTGAATTTCACTGGAGAGCTTAAAGAAATCGATGTACTGCGTTTTACCTCAACACAATGATAGGACATGGTACCATTTTCAATGGGCAAGGTCTCTTCTGTATAAACATTCATGTAACAGCTTTCCTCTACTGAAAATAGTTCTAAAAAAATGAAGGAATAAAGTTAAACAGTCTACTTTTAAGAAATGGACTTGGTGTCCTTGACCTCCAGTATGCAGATATATGTCTGTGTATTTTATATTAGTAGAAGGAATATCATTTATCATTTAAAACCTTTCGAAATACAAAACATCATTACAGAAAATAAGACTTTGGAAGTGCAATAGATTCTCCCAATTGAAACCTTCATTTTATGACAAATGAATGTATGGCAAATTTACTAGGATATAAGTATTATTTTGCTTGATTTTGTACATAATTTATGTTTTAAGTGAGACTAACATGAAAATATATGACAAGAAAGAGTGACATAGTTTTTGAACTTTTTGCAAAGAGAAATGTATTTGAAAGTTAACCACAGGTTGAGAACAGATTATATTTAAATAATCCATCGTGGAGAAAATATTTGTTAAAATTATGTACTTTTACAAATCCATAATGGATATATATATGAAAAACACATTAAAAATCCTCTTTGAGGTCCTTAAAAAGTCCTTATGAATTTGTTATTTTTGACTTTGAATAATCAGTACAAACCCTGTAAACCACATTTTAAATCATCTTTTTAACTGAGAAATATCAGTACGAATGATGTAAACCCCATTTTAAATCCTCTTTGAGGTCCTTAAAAAGTCCTTATGAATTTGTTATTTTTGACTTTGAATAATCAGTACAAACCCTGTAAACCACATTTTAAATCATCTTTTTAACTGAGAAATATCAGTACGAATGCTGTAAACCCCATTTTAAATCCTCTTTGAGGTCCTTAAAAAGTCCTTATGAATTTGTTATTTTTGACTTTGAATAATCAGTACAAACCCTGTAAACCACATTTTAAATCATCTTTTTAACTGAGAAATATCAGTACGAATGCTGTAAACCCCATTTTAAATCCTCTTTGAGGTCCTTAAAAAGTCCTTATGAATTTGTTATTTTTGACTTTGAATAATCAGTACAAACCCTGTAAACCACATTTTAAATCATCTTTTTAACTGAGAAATATCAGTACGAATGCTGTAAACCCCATTTTAAATCCTCTTTGAGGTCCTTAAAAAGTCCTTATGAATTTGTTATTTTTCACTTTGAATAATCAGTACAAACCCTGTAAACCACATTTTAAATCATCTTTTTAACTGAGAAATATCAGTACGAATGATGTAAACCCCATTTTAAATCCTCTTTGAGGTCCTTAAAAAGTCCTTATGAATTTGTTATTTTTGACTTTGAATAATCAGTACAAACCCTGTAAACCACATTTTAAATCATCTTTTTAACTGAGAAATATCAGTACGAATGCTGTAAACCCCATTTTAAATCCTCTTTGAGGTCCTTAAAAAGTCCTTATGAATTTGTTATTTTTGACTTTGAATAATCAGTACAAACCCTGTAAACCACATTTTAAATCATCTTTTTAACTGAGAAATATCAGTACGAATGCTGTAAACCCCATTTTAAATCCTCTTTGAGGTCCTTAAAAAGTCCTTATGAATTTGTTATTTTTGACTTTGAATAATCAGTACAAACCCTGTAAACCACATTTTAAATCATCTTTTTAACTGAGAAATATCAGTACGAATGCTGTAAACCCCATTTTAAATCCTCTTTGAGGTCCTTAAAAAGTCCTTATGAATTTGTTATTTTTGACTTTGAATAATCAGTACAAACCCTGTAAACCACATTTTAAATCATCTTTTTAACTGAGAAATATCAGTACGAATGCTGTAAACCCCATTTTAAATCCTCTTTGAGGTCCTTAAAAAGTCCTTATGAATTTGTTATTTTTCACTTTGAATAATCAGTACAAACCCTGTAAACCACATTTTAAATCATCTTTTTAACTGAGAAATATCAGTACGAATGCTGTAAACCCCATTTTAAATCCTCTTTGAGGTCCTTAAAAAGTCCTTATGAATTTGTTATTTTTGACTTTGAATAATCAGTACAAACCCTGTAAACCACATTTTAAATCATCTTTTTAACTGAGAAATATCAGTACGAATGCTGTAAACCCCATTTTAAATCCTCTTTGAGGTCCTTAAAAAGTCCTTATGAATTTGTTATTTTTGACTTTGAATAATCAGTACAAACCCTGTAAACCACATTTTAAATCATCTTTTTAACTGAGAAATATCAGTACGAATGCTGTAAACCCCATTTTAAATCCTCTTTGAGGTCCTTAAAAAGTCCTTATGAATTTGTTATTTTTCACTTTTAATAATCAGTACAAACCCTGTAAACCACATTTTAAATCATCTTTTTAACTGAGAAATATCAGTACGAATGCTGTAAACCCCATTTTAAATCCTCTTTGAGGTCCTTAAAAAGTCCTTATGAATTTGTTATTTTTGACTTTGAATAATCAGTACAAACCCTGTAAACCACATTTTAAATCATCTTTTTAACTGAGAAATATCAGTACGAATGCTGTAAACCCCATTTTAAATCCTCTTTGAGGTCCTTAAAAAGTCCTTATGAATTTGTTATTTTTCACTTTGAATAATCAGTACAAACCCTGTAAACCACATTTTAAATCATCTTTTTAACTGAGAAATATCAGTACGAATGCTGTAAACCCCATTTTAAATCCTCTTTGAGGTCCTTAAAAAGTCCTTATGAATTTGTTATTTTTGACTTTGAATAATCAGTACAAACCCTGTAAACCACATTTTAAATCATCTTTTTAACTGAGAAATATCAGTACGAATGCTGTAAACCCCATTTTAAATCCTCTTTGAGGTCCTTAAAAAGTCCTTATGAATTTGTTATTTTTCACTTTGAATAATCAGTACAAACCCTGTAAACCACATTTTAAATCATCTTTTTAACTGAGAAATATCAGTACGAATGCTGTAAACCCCATTTTAAATCCTCTTTGAGGTCCTTAAAAAGTCCTTATGAATTTGTTATTTTTGACTTTGAATAATCAGTACAAACCCTGTAAACCACATTTTAAATCATCTTTTTAACTGAGAAATATCAGTACGAATGCTGTAAACCCCATTTTAAATCCTCTTTGAGGTCCTTAAAAAGTCCTTATGAATTTGTTATTTTTGACTTTGAATAATCAGTACAAACCCTGTAAACCACATTTTAAATCATCTTTTTAACTGAGAAATATCAGTACGAATGCTGTAAACCCCATTTTAAATCATCTTTGAGGTCCTTAAAAAGTCCTTATGAATTTGTTATTTTTGACTTTGAATAATCAGTACAAACCCTGTAAACCACATTTTAAATCATCTTTTTAACTGAGAAATATCAGTACGAATGCTGTAAACCCCATTTTAAATCCTCTTTGAGGTCCTTAAAAAGTCCTTATGAATTTGTTATTTTTGACTTTGAAAAATCAGTACGAACCCTGTTTCACTTCATGTTGGAGTCGGAAGAGACCAGAGGAGTGCCAAATGCATCTTTTGTGCCTGGAAATGTGAAAAATGATAGGGCTCAGATACGATGGCCTTGTGAGAGTGTAAATAAATATTCTTTGTTGTCAAAATCTGATGCTGATGTACTTAGAGTATGTATAGTGTATTGACAATGTCTTGTACAAATCAAAAACTATGCATTATATCCTCGTGATGTTTATTATCTTATCTCTTGTTTGTATACATTTTATTTATCAATAAAACAAATTCTTATGAATGAATGCTCTTTGTCTTTACTACACTCCATGCTAATTTGACCCCATTCACATATTTAATCGCAACCAGAAGGGTGTGTTTTAAATTTGGATGCTTCAAAATAGTCTGTGACAACACTGACTATTCTGAAACACTGTTCATTAAAAGTAACACGTCACTGGATCAAGTAAGCATAACACTATGAGAATTCGTGAAGACACACACTGCATGTGTACATATATTTGTAATATATATATGTTTACATATGCAGTGTGTGTTCATGAATTCTTATGGTATTATACTTGTTTTAATGGAGTGTTGTTTTTAACCAAGTGTGTTAATAATATGTTAAAGGATTTGCTTTCAATAAAATGTAATTTTCTTAAAAATTCCTTTCTTTTGAAATCATTTGCCAACACCGTGAACATCTCTGCAGTGGTTAACAGCACTGCAAGTCTTTATGCCAGTAGATCTCAACCTGGGGAGGAATGAGTATAAGTATATATATATATGTGTGTGTATATACAAGCATATGTATATATATTTATGTATATGTGTGTTTATTTATATATATATATGTATATACATGTATACGTGTGTGTATATATATATATAAATTAAAATATAACTAAAACTAAATAATCCAACAGAGCTAGATAATTATGAGAAGAATTCAGACAAAAAACAAACAGAAATCAAGTACTCAGGGCTCCACGTACCAGAGGCAAGATTCTGTAGTAGTGCCGGAACTGAACCAGAAATCGAGGTAACCGACTGGTCTCTTCATCAGGGAGCCTAACCAAATCAGTTACCTCAAGGGGAACTTGGGATGTCTTTTTGTTATACCTGCATCCTATTCAGTAAGTTCCCCTTGAGGTAACTGATTTGGTTAGGCTCCCTGACGAAGAGACAGTTTGTTACCTCGATTTCTGGTTTAGTTCCGGCACTACTACAGAATCTTGCCTCTGGTGCGTGGAGCCCTGAGTGCTTGATTTCTGTTTGTTTTTTGTCTGCATTCTTCTTATAATTATCTAGCTCTGTTGGATTATTTAGTTTTAGTTATATTTGTCCTTTTTCAATATGAGGATATGAAGCAACTGTGCAATCTTTTATTGAGAAGTTTTATGTTTTCTTTGCTAGGGTAGGTTTTCAGTTAATTTGTTTAGCAGTCTATGCTCGCTTTTTAATTTTTTTTGTTTATATTATTTTACATTATATAAATTGAAAATGACTGCTTTACATGGGGATCGTTCATGAGCAAAGGGTATACCCGAATACAGCTCACGTGCATACTAGATAATGCTAATGCCTCAGCTGAATGACTTATTCCATGATAGGAGGCAGTGATACTCAACATTTTAGCCCCGCTCCCTCCTAAATGTAGAAAAATAAAATGAACACCCCAGGCCAATACTTAATGACAGCAACTCATTCCAAGTATTCCGAGTTGAGTTGTGATATATATTTATATTACATTTGTATGTATATTTATACACTGCTGTTGTACAGTCTCAATGATATTCTGTTTTCCATGTGTATTGTAACATGCGTATATTGGACATGTTTTCTGCAGGTACGAAGGCATCAGAGGTTTTTACAAAGGAATTGTGCCAAATTTGCTGAGAGTAACGCCTGCCACTGGCATAACGTTTGTTGTTTATGAAAATGTCTCTCGAGCCCTGGCAAATGCTTGAAAAGTGCCTGATGGAACCTAGTGCCATGAAATTATGCCTAGTCATTCCTCTTGTAAGATATTAAATAAAACTTTTCACACAAGACTCCTTGTCAGTCACATTTCTTTCTTTTATTATGTGTAGAAATGCTTTTACTGTTGCCATTTATGTTATTCTTTTTCATCATGTGTAGGAATGCTTTTTAATCATTGCCATTTATTTTATGTTTCCATCATGTGTAGGAATGCTTTTATTGTTCTCGTTTATTTAGTTTTTTTTTCTTTCTTCGTGGTAACACTTTTTTTTTTAATCTCTCGGGGGGGGGGGGATTCTGGAGACATTTTATTGTAGATAGAACAAAGGAACTCTGTATTAAATTTCCTCTTGAGGAGCCACAACAACAACAAATGTTCTCTGGAATCTCAACTTTAAATGTCAACTGAGCTATGCATACATATGTATATGACACCATTAATTACGTTCGCATATAAATCTAGTTATCTTCTCAACGCGGAACATGACTTGATAATAAAATCACTCGAGTTTGGAGGTGCTTTACGGGATATAATCATCTACACTTGCCGACAAAATGGAGCCGATATATTTTTTAAAGGCAAATTGGCTGGCCAAAAGATTTACGGAAAGCATCTTAGTGGCAGCGTCAATTGAATGTGCTGCGTGCAGCAAATGCTAATAGTGAAGTTAAGAGAGTCAAATTTAAATCTTACGGTCTTCCGTGGTAAGAAATGTTTAAAAATCAATAATTGCAAGATAAAAAGAACTTTTTATATACCATGTTTTTAAATTTTCTGTTGAATCCTATAAACTTGACAATTCTATGTATTAATAAATACTTTTTTAAAATTTTTTTTGAGGAATTATCCCATTCACTTGAAAGAAAATGAAGTTAATTGGAAGTTAACTTGCAGGGCGGGGGACAAAGGGGGCAAATGCCCAGGGGCCCGGGCTGGCAGGGGGCCCTGTTAAATAAGAGTTGACTTAAAAAATGTATACAATGTTCAAATATTGAGTGGAGAGAGGGGGCGCTGTATTATTTTGCCCCGGGCCCTGGCTCAGTTGACGGGCGGCCCTGTTAACTTGCGTTTAACTTTTCGTTCCCGTCCCGGTCGATAGATGGCTGCACCAGTCTACAAAACAAAATTAACTGAAAATGAATTTAATTTTGCTTAAAGATGGCTAAAAGTTAAAAAAAAAATGCATTGTCATCGTGTTCTGAGCTATTCTAAAAGTTTGAAATGTCTAGCTAGTCGGGAAGTTAGTTAAAAATCGATTGCAAGATTTGTACTGGACAAACACACACACACACAAACAAGAAAGTGAGTTAATAAAACCATGGTAAAAATAAAAGCCATTTAAACATTCATGTGAAAAATTATCAATAATCAATGGGATAAAGAAAAAGATATTTAATTGCTTTTAAGAAGTATATAAAGTTGTATGCATCGGCCTGAAGCTAACAATAAAATTCGAGTATATATATTTCTTTGTTTCTATGAAAATGTTTAAACTGAAAAGAGAATGGAATACATCGTGATGGAAAAGTGATCTAGCTAACTGTCTTAGACGCAAATCTGCCGAGGTGTGAAAACGTCCCTTAACTGATGCAAAATTATGACAAGTTACCTCGAAGATAGTTACTTTAATTATTGTGTTGAGGAAATTGCTCATTTGTATTCATCAAATTTACGAAATGCCGAAAATAATGTCACGCACAATTCTACGCTTTGCAAAAATAGAGCTGTTATCTAAAGACATTCATTTCACTAGAAATTCAACAAGATGAACCTACCAATCACACCCCAAATATATTTAGAAATTTCTGCAGGGAAACGGGAAATAAATAGGAATGTATACACGTATGTATACATATACAAAGCGTTTTTAGGAAAAAAGATGAAACTTTTACTGAATAGCCGATGCATAGAACATGTTGCGGTTGTGACCGCAAATTGCTTACCCTTCGGTCATGACTCATCAAGCTACAGTAGAGTCCCGATAATCCGAACTTCGGTAATCCGAAAGTCCGCTTAATCCGAAACCAAAAGTCAAGAACTAAGGTTACAATAAAACGACAGTGATACTAAGTAATATGAAGTATATTTCTGAAAATTACAAGAAAATTCAAAATTAGACAATGTACTGAACTAGTTATTACTGAACTACATTGGTTTGAAAAAATCTGTTAAATTTATTTTGTCGAAGAAAAGGATACCTCTCCCTTGAAGCCAAATTACGCGTCAGAAAAAGGGTGTTCGCTGAGGTCGCGGCGGAGTGTTGCTCTACATCCAATGCAGCCACCTCGTCTAGGTCTGCTCCCCGTCACCGTCCGCTTCACCTTCACTTTCGTCTGAGGTTCTTTCAAAACCTTTTCAACAATTTGCTGATCGTCTAAAATCTTGTACTGTGCGTTCCGCTCTCTTATCACCCATTTCTTCCCGAGATTTGGTAATGTTTAGACAGACCTTATGAAATAAACTGCGTAATCACACGTTATTATGTCATTTAAGTATATTTTAAGAATGATTTCGCTTAATCCGAAAAATTCGTTCATCCGAAAAGGGTCTGGTCCCAATCATTTCGGACTCTACTGCACTTTCTCTGACCTGAGCATGTGTAGAAGCTGTTCTTCGGATACGCGAAGAATGACGTCGAACAGACGTTGAAGAACAAGAGCTATAAACTTGGTAAAATTTTCCAGAAATATTTCAATTGCTTAACCAATTATAGGGTGAGGACTGTCTGAGCCGACCGTGGTGCTTTTCGAGGAAAGAAAGTTGGTGAAGTAGGCTGTAGCCTAGAGCGGCAATTTACTCAAAAGTTAAAATCAAGTATTTCGGACGTCAATAATGTTATAATCCACTATGTGTTGGATTATATTCTGTTGAATATAGTTTATAAAATATCCTGACGAAGCATCATTACAAAAATACTTTATTGTAGGTTTCGAACACATGCTACCACAGCTTATAGCAACCGAAAATGATATTGTTTGTGTGGAGGGGTTATTATTTTTAAACGACAAAATTATTATCCCTAGGGTCCTTAGACAATGTTGATACATGAAGTAACCTATCTAGGCATTCAAAAGTGTAAAAATCGAGCCAGGGAATTGTACTGGCCAGGAATGAAGAATGATATTGAATGTACTGTTTCCAACTGTGAGAAAAATTCTCAAGAGCAAACACGAAAGAGCTTTAAAGCCTCATGTAGTACCATACAGACCATTTGAAAAAGTAGGAGTAGATTTAATGGACTTATGGCAATATAAGTTATTTGGTACTTATGGATTATTATTCAAAGTGGTTGGAGGTTTGTGCACGTAAGTCAGCAGTTGAAGTAATAAGTAAACTTAAAGCTATCTTTTCCAGATTTGGTGTACCTAGCACTGCAGTTTCATACAATGTTCCCTTTAATAGTTACCTCTACAAACAGTTTGCAAAAGAATGGGACTTTAATTGTGCATTCATTAGTCCTCATTATTCACCAAGCAATGGAATGGTTGAAAGGGGTGTGGGAATAGTCAAATGCTTGTCCAGGAAAGCAACGGAGGATAATAAAGACTACCATGTTGCATTAATGGAATATCGCAACACCCCCCATATCAGGAATCCCCTGTTCAAATGATGTTCAATCGTAGGTTAAAGACAAAACTTCCAATGACTAGCAAGTTATTGAATGCGAAGGTCTTTGATAATACTCGGGAAAAATTAGTTGAAAGGCAGAATGTTCAAAAGCTATATTATGATAAAACAGTTCACCCCTTACCCGAACTTAAGCCTAAAGAAAATGTAAAAACAAAACATGGGGTCCAGCCCAGGTTATTTCAAAGGATAATTCCTTTCCTAGGTCTTACATTATTAAAGATGAAGCAGGTAGAATCTTAAGGTGAAACATACTGTCCGACCACGGAAGCGAGGTCCCTGGAAGCTGTTACGCATGTGCGAGAAAAGCTAGTCTACTTAGGAAATAGGGGAAAACGTCATATTTTCGGATGTGTTTGTTTATGAAATACGGAATGTATTTCAGACTGCTTTTTGTCCGCAATTTTAAAGTTATTTTTTAAAACTTTATTTTTGATCGAATATTTGAATAATAATTTCAAAATAATAAAAAGAAGAAGCAAATCTATTTAAAAATAGGAGTTTTATAGGAGTGGATACTTTCGGATTACATCACAATCAAAATTATCTAAAGCTACGTTTTCGGTGGTTCTTTTTTTCTGACGTTTCCTCGGAGATTCAAATTTTGGAGTTTCTTCACCTTTTGCTTCTCTGCGTATTCTATTTACACTGGACATCGATATCCCGATCATTTCACTAGCTCTCTTTAGGGATTGCGAAAGTGGAACAATAACATTTCCTTCTAGTGCTTCTTTATCACACAATTTAATTACATTGTGTATTATACGTTTACAATCACTACGGAACGGCTTATTCCGAGCAGTTGTGTTGGGTAAAGGATCCATTAATTTTAATATAATAATCAAAATAACAGACGAGGAAAAAGCAAGCAAGCGCAGTTAGTAACCGATTCTAAAGAATGTCGAGAGAATACGAGACTTTTCCCCCTCCTTCCTCAGCAGCCTTACCTACAGAGTGAATAGAATCGTCTTGGCACTATGCCAACCGTGGTTCTTCGTACTGTGGTCGGACTGTATCAGAAAGTCTAATATTCCCTTTAAACAAACGAATCCTGATTCTGAATTAATAGATAATTTTGCCCAAAATCCAATACCACCCAGTTCTCAGAATTCACAGAATCAGAACGCCAATAGCATCACTGTGCAAAGAGCAAGTAGTCGTGTTCGTAGAAAACCTGCCTACTTAAATGATTATGTGCTATAATGCATAAATGTATATATGTGAAATTTTTCCTATAATGTGCTTGTATTTTGCTGTATTATTGTTTTTGTACTTGTAATTTTGCTATAGTGTATATATGTGAAATTTTGCTATAATGTGCTTGTATTTTGCTGTATTATTGTTTTTGTACTTGTAATTTTACCACAATGTATATATGTACTTGTTTATAAAGTTCCAGTTTAAAAGGGGGATGTGGAATAACTGTAACTGTGTCTAATCGGGCCCCCTAAATGCAACCTGTTAACTGTTTGTAGTTGACTTGTTGATCGGTTGCTATGAGCTGTGGTAGCATGTGTTCGTAACCTACAATAAAGTATTTTTGTAATGATGCTTCGTCAAGATATTTTATAAACTATGCTCAACAGAATATAATCCAACACATAGTGAATTATAACAAATAATATTTTCCGTACGAATTTAAGAATACACGTTACTTAAAAATATGTTTTAGTCCTTCTACATAGCCTACTTTCTAAAACTACAACATAATACGAATTCACAGCACGTAATCTTGAATTATAACTTTCTTGTAGTGCAATCTAATTTGGTTTGGCACAAGCGCAGCGATTCGATCTGGCAACACTGTTGGTGGAAGGCCCAGTGGCTCCGCTGTCAGTAGTGTAGTGTCGTGTCAGTCTAGTCTGTCCGAGTCTGACGCTGTCATTCATGTCTATCGGTGTGCACAACGGGATCGTTGATGATTGTGTTGAGCGAGGCGTGTTCGTGTTGTTTGTTACGATTTTGCCTTATAGTTTAGAGTATTCCAATACATAACGTACAGTTTTTAACAAGTAGGCTACTCCCTACTAGGGTTGCCAACTGTCCCGGAATTGGAATCGTTGTCCCTGATCCTGGATGAATGCTAAATTCTCCCGGAATGTAGCGGATACCATTTTTTTTTAAAATTGAAATTGACATCTTGTAAATCCGTCGAACGTTGTGACGTCGTAGTAATCCGACAGGTAGCGTGAACGTCACAGACTGAAATGAAAGTTTCCGCGATATTTATTTACCAGATCAATTTATATACAGATCAGGAAGTACACGGTGATAGCACAGATGGTGATTGCAATGACAGACTATGGGCAGAGTATTTCAAAAAGCATGAAAAATCGGTCGAGCTGGTGAAAATTGTGTCTTTCATTTTGTCCATCCCTGCGAGTAATGAGAGAGTATTTAGTCACATAAGCAGTGTGTGGACGAAGGCCAGGAATAACACGAATATCGACTTAGTGAAGGCGGTATTGTAAATACCACTTAATAGTGAATAGTGGGCTGAATTTGCGAACTTTTTAAATACGGACTCACTTGCGAAAGAATTGGTGATTGCAGCGAAAAGTCAGAGAAAATATTATTAGAAACCCCCCACAAAAATATAACGTTAAATTTGTTATAAGATTTAAAATTTTTATTATTATTATTCTGTAATATATATATATATATATATATATATATATATATATATATATATATATATATATATATATATATATATATATATATATATATATATATATATATATATATATATATATATATAAAATTAAGTTTCTATAATAGCTAAAATAAAAATTATAAAAAATAAATTAAAAAAAAACTGTATTTTAATTTTTTCACACATAAAAAGTTTCCTCAGAAAACTAGGTTATGGCTGACTGATAATGATGATGATGTTCAGTTTTGAGCTATTTGTCCCGGAATCGTCACTGAAAAAGTTGGCAACCCTACTCCCTACTAGCTACTATGAGGGACGGTAGGAAGAGACTCAGTGGTGCTGAATACAAAAAACGAACAAAACTGAAACTTGCAGAACAAGAACGTGTTCTGAAACAAACAAAGAAACTCCATTTGTTTTTTAAAACTAATAGTTTGCCAGTGGAAGAAAAGAACGATAAAGAAGATGAAGGGGAACCTGAAAGTGCTTGTGCCGTTTGTGATGGTTCTGTTGGGAACGACAATGCTTTCTCTGGAGCGAGTTGTTCCAAAACAGCCATGTTGTCATCAGAACCTACTGAAATACAAGGTGGGTTCTCACAATGAGATTGTACCTGATAGATTTGATGTTAAAAGCCAATCTTTAACAGAAAATAAAGAGCCAACATTAGCAAACTCTTTAAATAAGCATACAACATTAGCAAACTCTTTAAACATGTCACATGTACCTCAGTTAGTCCTTGCTGTTAGACATGTTTCAAGTGACGGTGTGCCCCGTGAAAGATTTCTTACCTTCATTCCATCAGCTGGTCATAGTTCAGAAGGAATGTTTGAGTGTGTTATGAATGAGCTAGAAAATCTACAAATAAACATTGATGACTGCAGAGGCCAATCTTACGATAACTCTTCTAGTATGGCCGGCGTTTACAATAGTCTGCAAGCAAAAATAAAGAAAAAAAACTCCTTTAGCTTTATTCATCCCTAAATCTTGTTGGATTATCTGCTGCAGAATCTTGTGAAGAAGAAGCGTTATGGAAGAATCTTATCAGAATAAGAAGACAATTAAAAAAGTGTGTCCTACTCGATGGTCAGCAAGAGATGACGCGTGCCAAAGTTTACGAGAGTCTTGGGAAGAAGTGTACATTGCTCTGACACAACAGAAAAAGTAACGACTAGATGTGAATCCTGAGGTATACTTCGAAGATTAGCACGTTTTGAGACTGCGTTTATGGTGTGTTTCTGGAGCACAGAAACCATGAAGTTAGCAAAGCCATGCAAAGTGGAACTGTGGATGTTTTGTTGGTCAGAGATCTGTATGGCTCTCTTGAAGAATATTTTACGGAACAGAGAAACAACTTTGATTACTTTGAGGAATTAGCCATGGATATACCCAAAACTATATCTTACGAAAAAGATAATAAAAGACAGCCAAAAAGAAAAGTTTGGCCTGCCGAAGATCGAAGTGGAGAAGTTAACTTTGGATGACGTTTTTACCAATTATAGATTCTTTTGTTTGTGAAAAGAAAAATGGCCTATGACGAGTTTCAAGACCGATTCTACTTCTTAACTCAGTTGTGTGATAACAATACAGGTATGGAAGAGGAACTGAGAAAAAAGGCCACCAACAATTACCACGTCTACGCAAATGATTTGGATTCGGATTTCACTGAAGAGTGCATCCACTCTCAAAAGCACTGTGCTGATCACCCATCTGATAAATCGTTGGAAGGAATTTCGGAAGTGACAAGATGTTTACCCCAATTTGGACATTGCTGTAATGATAAGTTTGTGCATACCTGCTACAAATTGCGCCGGAGAACGCAGTTTTTCCTGCCTTAGAAGAGTTAAGAACTATCTGCGAACGAGTATTTCTGAAATACGGTTAAACTCACTTTCATTACTTTGTATTGAGGCAAATACAACAAAAACACTTTCATATGAGGACATTATTAACGAGTTTGCCATTAAGAAATCTCGTAAGAAAGCTATGTAAATTTGAACATGAAAATTACGTGGGGTGAGTTGTTTTAGAGAAGTTTGTATATTTTTCCACAAATAAACCAGTAATTAACTACAATTTGTATAATTTCATTTCACCATGTAGGACAACTTAATTCAAATTGAACACATTTCTTCAATTACGCAAAAAGTAGTCATTAGCATTTAAATATAAAAATATGTTTAAAAAAGTGATCACTGATCTCCAAGAACAAATTAATTAATTAAGTTCGAAACCCATTTCATTTTTTAACGAATCTTAAAAGAAGTAAGTAAAAAAAAGTAGATAACTAATTTGATTATATAATTTATTATGTCAACCATTAAAATTGTAGTTTTATCTAAACTAAATGAATTGTATGTTTAAAAAAGATGAAAGCACCAATGAACTCTATCCTTTTGTTGTATAAAACAAATGTATTAAGCAAATATGAACTATAGAGGTGACGGCAAATGGACTTTAGCCTATAGGCGGCATACTGGTGAAGATTCCAGGCCTGGAAGGTCTCGCATCTACGACGACGACAATGTCGTAGTGCAAATAACCGTTAATCTGTTCGAGTACTTTCTGACGAATAGGAACCTCCCATCAAATTTTAACTAAAAAAAGTCAGAATAAAATTATTGTCGCGTTTGTTCAGTGAGGATTGGCGAGAATTGGACCGTGTCGCTTGCCAATCTTTTACAATAAATATTTTTTTTTTCTCATTTGAGCCATTTAAAATCATATTAAAAACAGTTGTAAAAACTGATCATTAAATTTACAAGGTTAAATCCAAAAATAATTTTTATGGCCAAAACAAAGGCATTACCAAACGTCATTAAACCACAATAAAAGAAAAAGTAAAGAAATTATAAAGAATTTATTTAAAAAAGAACACATCATACAAAACAGTTTCATAATAGAATCACAGATGTACTTTATAACGACTCACAAAGTTTATGCTGCCGTAACAAAATACACATTCGTTGGGAAATTTTTAAAAATTTCATTGATATTTGTAATTTATAGAGGTGTCGTAGAGGCTAAAAATTATTAAAATGCAAAAAATTTTGTAAAAATAGTTACTGTTTTTAAAATCCAAATTCTGCAATGGAGAGGGATCACTATGTATTCTGTATAATATTTACAAGATGAAAAATATATTTGAAAAAGTACACAACAGTACCACAGCTTCTATCTCAGTTTTGATTGTTATAATAAATGCATGGCAATATACATAGATGCGACTCGATCGCATCACAAGGATAGCAGTTTGACTGGTTTCCAGAAACAGTCTCCTCGGCAAGGAAAAAAAAATCAGTGAAAAATGATTTCGGTTTTCATATACAACTAGAAAAATTAGATCCATAAAAAATTACTCTTCTCAAAAACAGTTTCTCAGCTCTGCAAATAAACCCTAAAATATAGTATACTAGATTTATTACCCGGCTTCGCTCGGGATTAACAATCTGTGACATTTTGTCCTTACTTCTGCGGGATTAAAAGTTGCTCTTTTCTTTCTGGGCATTTTAAAGCATTAATTTACAGCTAGTCAATAACGTTTGAATGGATTTATTATAATCGAAAAAAAAATCAATAATGTTTGAATGGATTGAGAACACATTCAATATTAAAACACTATTATAGAAAAAGTATATACACATATTTCATGCTCGGAATTCTTTCTCAAAACTAAATCGTCTGCTACGTTTCAATGCCACTTTCAGACTTTCTTAATTAGAATATACACGTATTTCATGATTGTTATTCTTTCTCAGAACTAAATCGTCTGCTATGGATGAGAACACATTCATTGAAAATGAATGACTTTCCATCTTTATATTTTCATTTTTAAAAAGAAATATTCCGGCGTTGCCACGTATATGAAAATAATATATCGAATTCATTCTTGCATGCGCCAATATATGAATAAATCACGTTTTTAATGCACGTCTATTTAATTTTACTCAAATGTTATACTTTAATTGGCAACAATGAAATGTTACAATGGCTTTGAACAAAAATATCCGTGGATACCGCGCAAACTTGTTCTAACATAATTCGGGAATGAAACGTCGTAGCGGGATGAAAATAGTCACGTCCATCCTTATTTTCCAAGCACATTAAACCGTATAAATTTCTTCAAGGTAGGGGTCACGGTTCTTGTGACTCACACATGCAGACACGACCCATTCCCCGTTTCTGCTTTATATATAAGATAGTATCTACTTCATTGGGCACAGACGGTAACTTGGTAGCCACTGATGACTCTACTTTGGAAAACATGTCGTGCTGTAGAATAATGTGCCCATTTTTTCAGGGATAATTATGCAATTATTTCAATGGTGATTCCCTTTACATACTGACATTAGGTGAAGGTGGTTGTTTGCCGTCGTTCATCAAGAGGTAATCGAAGAGGCCCATTGCATGTCTCTGAGCACAGGTCAAGTCGGGGTTGGGAGTGTTTGGTCGCACATCCGCAGAGTCTAAGGAATCAAAAGAAATTAGATATAATTACAAGATAAATAGAACTTTTTATATACCATGTTTTTAAATTTTCTGTTGAATCCTATAAACTTGACAATTCTATGTATTAATAAATACTTAAAAATTTTTTTTTTGATGAATTATCCCATCAACTTGAAAGAAAATGATCAAAAGCGTAATCAATCGGTTAGCTCGAGAATTGGAAGTTAACTTGCGTTTAACTTTTCGTTCCCGTCCCGGTCGACAGATGGCTGCACCAGTCTACAAAAGAAAATTAACTGAAAATGAATTCGAAGCTGATTAAAGATGGCTAAAAGTATTAAAATAATGCATTGTCATCGTGTTCTGACCTATTCTAAAACTTTCAAATGTCTAGCTAGTCGGGAAGTTAGTTAAAAATCGATTGCAAGATTTGTAAGGGACAAACAAACAAGATAGCGAGTTAATAAAAACATGGTAATAAAACCAATACGTAGGGCGGGAAATATTACAAACTGTTTCTTTTATGCAAAAGTAACTGATAAAAGTGGAAATGAAATCCAATACATTTTATTTTAATGTTCAAAAGCCTTATTATAGTAGGTTAAATTTAGTCAAAGAATTCATTATAGTAAGTTTTCTATAGTTCACAGCCTATTTAAAAACTAGAAAAATAATTGATTAGACCCTTCTATAGCTTTAAGTAACGGCTTATGATGAGTTAAGCGAAGAAAACACATATTCAGACTTGACCAATGAAAATGGCAGTAGAAAGTACTATGAACTAACTTCCAGACAATAGACCTCATTTTAAGACTTTCAACAGTGGATTAAAATAAAGTCATCGAATCAGATTTCTATAAAAAAGTACTGATTAAAATCCAAAATAAAAACGGAGTAGTCCTTTCCATAACTTCTTTATTTCACGAGTTATCACACGAGAGAAAAATATTACAGCGTTCGATTGAAGATCTAGAACAAATGCTGATGTATATATTTATAAAAAAAAAAAAAAAAAACCCTTAAATAACGAAATAATTAACGGTAAAATTGAGCTCAGCTCACAATAATTACAAGATACAAAGAACTTTTTATATACAAAGTTTTTAAATTTTCTGTTGAATCATATAAACTTGACAATTCGCTCTTAATTGCCCAAACCTTCACTTAATTATTCTTTTTCATTTTCGTTTATTTCATTTTAATCACTTTTTAGTCGTTTCCACTAACCACAGACTTTATAAACTTTAATTTTTATAATTTTTGAAAAAATTTCGCACAATATTTTTGTAAACAAACTAAATTCACGTGTATTCTGTTTTCAAAATCGTCAAACGCCGTTACGCAAAAGTGCAAGCATTGAATTCGAACGAAGCGCCACCTTGCTGATTTTTTTCGGTTAAAAGTATTAAAAGATTGCATTGTCATTGTGTTCTGAGCTATTCTAAAAGTTTCAAGCGTCTAGCTAGTCGGGAAGTTAGTGAAAAATCGATTGCAAGATTTGTACTTTACAAACAAACAAACAAACAAGAAAGCGAGTTAACCTTTAGCTTACGGGGCTTTAGCCCACTTTTCGGATTCCCTCTTTAGAACGGGAAATTTCATGCCCCTTTGTAAGAACGACCTTTAAGGGGGTTATATATATATATATATATATATATATATATATATATATATATATATATTCTTGGACCCGTATTATTGGGATACATGCTATCCCACCCCGTAAGGAAAAGGTTAATAAAAACATAGTAATAAATTGGGTGAATTTTCTGTTATTTAAAATTTGTTTACTTAGTCCATGACTCGTAGCATTAGTTAATTTTCCCGTCATCCACTCATATTCTATTGATATTCTCTTTTCATATTTAAAAAAAAAAAAGTAATGCTGTAGAAGTCCCGGTTAAACATCTGATGAAATCATTCGATTAAAATCTTCGTACAGTTGTATAAAAATGCGTTGTGAGAAATTACGAAGGGCTTCATAATTCTGAATCTACTTTAGCCATTCTAACTTGAAAAATAAGAGATCTTTCAAAGTGATGACTTTCAAAAGATGAAGGTACCTTTTTGTCCGTCTCCGGAGAGGTTTGCGCATGGGACAGTAGTGTCCGGCGAGGAAGGGGTGAGCCTTGAACAACCCTCCTCCTCAACTGACGAACATGGATCCCAAACTAAGTACTCCCCTGTGCACACTTCGGCTAGA
Organism: Dolomedes plantarius; assembly: GCA_907164885.2. Taxonomy (NCBI): domain Eukaryota; kingdom Metazoa; phylum Arthropoda; class Arachnida; order Araneae; family Dolomedidae; genus Dolomedes; species Dolomedes plantarius. The sequence continues at coordinate 125,575,051 of OU015503.1, forward strand.
AAAGACAAAAACCATCAAGGAAAACTAAAAGCATGCAATTGAAATTAGCCCATCCATAATATACGCAAGCGCATCAATAATTATTATTCATTCCCTTGTTCACATTCTGGCCCAAAACCAGGCCCCTCTATAACAAATGAAATATTTTTTACACTCACCATTCAAAAATTTCTTACAAAGTTTAATGAAAAACACGGCTTGAAAACAAAGATTTTTTTTAAAAATAGAATTATTGTTATTCTTTCCCTCGTGTAATGAACATCATAATAAAGAAATTGAGATGAGAAATTTCCCATGACGGAAAGAGACAAAAAACTGAAAAAAAATTAGAAATACAGATGGAGTACAAAATAATACGAACACCTATGAAAAAGTATGACGTATTTCACACCTGCAGTACAGCCGCGCCACCTGCAACAGAAGTCTGCCACCTAGTGAGCGTGAAGAGGAAGGTATCAGTCTCTCAACAGCAGTCACCTACGTTGCATGCTTCTATCGAATTGTCTGTGATAAGTTGAAATGTCAGACCTGACAGAGTTCCAAAGAGGAATGATAGTTGGAGCGCGTTTAAGTGGAGCATCGGTTACGGAAACAGCAAACCTTTTGGGGTTTGCAAGGAGTATGGTATCGGCCGTTATGACAGCGTGCACGAAAGAGGGTCAGACGACGTCTTCAAAGCACAACAGTGGCCGAAAGTCCAAGCTTGCTGATAGGGATAGACGGGTCTTGAAGCGCATAGTAGCCCGAAAGCACAAGCAATCGTTATCCGAGATAACATCCGAAATGAACAGTCATCTCCAGGACCCCGTTTCAACAAAAACTGTCCAAAGGGAACTTCATGATGCGAACATTTATGGCAGAGTGGCAATTCGTAAACCCTTGGTGACAGCAACTAATGCTTTTAAGCGACGCCAATGGTGCAGAGATCACAAAGGCTGGTCCCCACAGGAGTGGCAACAGGTAATATGGTCAGATGAATCGTCATTCACCCTATTTCAGACGACCGGACGCGTTTATGTCTGTAGAACGTCCAAAGAAGCGTTTCATCCTGAATGCCTCTTGCCGACTGTGAAGCATGGGGATGGCTCCATTATGGTATGGGGTGCGATATCTTGGCGCGGTCTTGGGCCACTTGTTATTCTACATGGGAGGATCAAATCCAATCACTATCTAAGCGTTCTAGGGGACCATATCCATCCTTTTGTCCAGACTGTATTCCCTGGAGAGCGACCGCTTTTTCAAGACGACAACGCCCCTATCCACACTGCTAGGTGTGTTCAAGAATGGTTCGAAGAGCATGACGATGCAGTTGAACATCTCGCCTGGCCCCCTCAGTCTCCGGACTTGAATATTATTGAACATTTATGGCAATATTTGGAGTCCAAACTTCGTTCCCGATTTCCACCTCCATCCGGACTTTCGGAATTAGAGACCGCTCTGCAGGAGGAATGGCTTAATATTCCTTTAAATATTGTCCATGACCTTTATGCATCTATCCCACGTCGCATTAAATCTGTACTTCAGTCAAAGGGTGGTCCAACCCCCTATTAATAAAATTTTCCATTATTTCACAGGTGTTCGTATTATTTTGTCCACCATCTGTATATAGGTATCATTTAGTGTAAAATTCTTGGCCATTTTCTGACAGACCTACTGTTTAAGATCATGGTATTTTTGGAATTAAGTTCCTGCAAGGTAAACAACCTGTTTATAGCATTGTTCCGGTGTTTATATTTTATATTTGCCCCTTTTAAGTCTAGTGCTGCAAAACCCTATTTTCATTTCAGAAAATAAAGGACATTTTAAAAACTGAAATAAAAAAGAATTTTTACAAATGAAGTCAGGGGTACTGAAACATGTAATCAAATATAAGTAGTTTTGAGAAAGTTATGCAAATCGGAATATTTCAAAAGCAATTTTAAGATTCTAATGCGGGCGGAAAATACACAAATTTTGAAATCTTGATTTATTTGCTGAAATATGCTAAAATCTGGAAGACTGTACATAACGGTCTGTAAAGGCTTTAATTTTCTGTTAGCTAATTAGTTTATGGGAAATCTCCACTTTCAATTGATTTTAGTACTGGTTAAAACACATTATGAAAAATATAATATCCAAAAAGGCGCCCAAATGAGACACAGTCAAAATACGAAAATTTTAACGAATAACGAAAACGTATAAATAGTTTAATCTAATAAATGAAGAAATTTATTAGATTAAACACTTAAACTTTTTTTTATATAAACTCCTGCAATTGAGATTATGAGAATTTCCTTTTGAATGCCTATTTCCAAACGTTGACGTAGCTCTAACTCTAGAAATAGAAGCAGAGTTTTTCTAAACTGAAAATATTATAGAATTATCTATGAACAACAACTAAAGAGCGATGGAATGATCTCATTTTTACAGAAAAGACGGTATGTGTTAAACAAATGGCTGCCATTGACGATCAAAGAATGATTTCGAATTTTTTTTAATGATATGACAAATTATATTCATATTTATTTACTTTTTCTACTTTTTAAAAGTTCTGTCATTTTTTTTAGATTTTAGGTTTAAAAAAATAAATACACATTTTCCCCCAAATGCCCTTTATTCTATTAAGTTGACTATTTCAAATAGAGATACATTCGTTATACTTAAGTCTCTTCGAAAACTTTGAAAGCCTCCGTCTTTAACCCCTCTTACAAAGTGCAACATTTTCGTCATTTTTGAATGGTTTGTTTTTACACGTAAGGTTTAAATGTTCTATGCAGTTTCATATTGATAGCTACACCCTTTCTAATGCAGGTCTGATTTTCTGATCCTCGAATTCCTTTCCATTCATTGTAGGTCGTGATTTAACCGCGGTAAACCGGCGATTAGATTTTTGGACAAAACAGGAATCTATTCGCGAGTTGTCCTCAGATCTGATAAACCGGACAGTTTTAAAATAAGGCGATCGTATCTGCATTGTTTGGCCTTTAATTTTAAATATATCTCAATATCATCAGCATTTTATACTTTGTCATAAAACGCAGAATTATTATTTTCAGTTAGAAAAAAAAAACTTGTTACAAAAGGAATAATCGAAATCGAAAGAGACGTAGTACTTTGTGCCACGTGCGCCCGCTGAAGGGTTAAAACTTGCCTCGGCCGCCACAATCAATCTGTATCTAAGTTTCTTAAGACACCGTTTATGAAAAAAGAATTCTAGGAAAATGTAGAACCCATTTAAATAAAATAATTGCAGAAAGAGGGAAATTTGTTTGGAAAAGGGGAAAACTTTTGTAAAAGTAGGAAATCATTTAATAGAAAACACTCGTTTTTAAAGTATTTAAACCTATCAATTTACTGCTGATGTACAATTTCCTAGGGATAATTCTTAAACCTATCACGCACACTTTCAACATATCGAGCCGCCTTGTTTCTCCCGATATCGGACAAATCCAGCTGAGGATTTCCGCAGATACACCAGGTATATGTCAGTAATGTATAACTCCAACAGGGGTATGTCATATAGGTATGATACAGAACGTGCATATTTTGGCTACTATACATAAATTATAAGTGTATATTTTGGCTATATACATAACAATCTATATTTTTATATATCTCACCCATCTTGTGAGACGAACGATTTCTAGAAAAATGAGCAACAGACTTTGGAAAAAGGAAGAAATGCACTGAAACAAAAAGGTGAGAAAATGTATTGGGGCTTTCGTAAGCAGTGCTGAGTACAAAAGGGTATTCCAAAAAAGTCTAAGAAAATTTCTCGAGAACTGCAGGGCGAGGAAAGAAATGCGAGGCACATACCTTCTGCAACAACACTGTGTGTCCCGTCAGAAGAGCAGCCCGGCAAAGACTCGTCACTGGGGTTCAACTGGGCCGGAGGATCTGTATTGACATATTCGTGCTGGAATTTTAAAAATACGCAGTGTCAAGTTCCTAGAAGCCTTTGAGATGCACAGACACCGTAAAATGATTTCATCATTTTAGAAGCAATTCATACTCTAGTATTGAGTAGATTTTTCTTTTGTCTATTGCGGAGGCATTACTCTGTCATTCGAAGCTCGCTGTTTCAAAAGCAACATCCATTTTGGGACTTTCTTCAAAATAGGGTTCAGACAGTTATATCATACTACTCTGTAAAACCGCTTGAAATCAAGGAATTTGACCTAAACCTCGGTATTGACCTGAAAAAAATGAGCAGCACGGAAATTTCTGTTCGGGGCTGGGGGCGTTTTGGAGAATCAGTCATTCTAACCGGCTCTAAATCTTCTCTACGTGTTTAATACAATTGCTGCTATTGGCTGGAATTGCTGGTATTGTCCAGTAAGGACAATAACAACTGCCTCAGAATTTCGAGCCGCAAACATCGTGTACCGTCACAGTCGGTACCTGCCCACTGTTGAGTGCGTTACGCATTCTGATATGGCTCATTCTTCAGCAGGCACGTGTTGGATTCATTTAGGCCCTGAATGGGTCGACATTCGCTTTTCGAGTGGACCCTTTGTGACATCGGTGGGCATTTGAACGGGTGCTGAGCACTAAACATTATTAAAAGCTGGTTTGGCAAATACTGATTGGCGGAAGACGTCATTACGTCAATATCCCGGCTTTTGCATAAATGCTTAAAACAGGGCTCGAGGTAGCATAGTGGTAGCGCGCTGGCTTACGGTGCTGGGATCGAATCCGTGTCTAGGCCTGATAGGGGAACGTTCCATCCGTAGACTGGAAAGTCCCTGTATGAGGTCAGAGAGGGTGGGGGAGGGTACGATGTCACTCCTAGGGGGTGCTCGGTGGCACGTCGGACCCCGACCCTTGTGGTGCCGCATCCCTCTGCCCGATGGGCGTGGTCTGGAATAGATTCTTGCCAGGGGGCATTCGAAGCACCAGCGACATCATGCATAAAACACAAAGTGCTGCCACACACTGACTAACATATGTGTGGGTTTGAGCGAAGTATTCTAGTCTTGGGGGATAGAATATAATTTCGTTTCCAGCAGAGCTGAAGACATTGCCATGATTAAAAAAAGAAACTTTTATCATACAAGGGACCGACTTTAAAAGCGTTTTCTAAACCATTGCACAGACTTGTGCACTTCTTAAATTGAAAATAATATTTTTTTAAAGAGACATAAGCAAACAAAGTCATCTTGGAAAAAATTGACTTGGGCACTTCTTGTACCAAGCCGCAGATATATAAATAAATATATATACATATATATATAAATATATAAAAAACTTATTCCTTTGTTTATTTGCCTTGTGAAGATTTAATTCTTTCCCATTTGTGCTGATTTCCAGATGATAATTTTTCCTGTTAGGCTCAATTTTTGTTTATAATTTGTCTCGAGAGCTCAAAACGGCCGTAAAACATTTGGGATAAATTAAGATTAATTTATCTCCTCAGACCTTGTGAAGAAAAGTCATAAGAAATGAGCTCCTGCTGTACGGACATTTCTAATAGAATCTGCCGGGAAAATGTTACACTTTTTCGGCATTGGTTATTCGACTTTTACGGCAAGAGTTTCTGTATTTTTTTGGGGGGGATATTTGCCCTCTCTGCAAAAGGACTCATAAAAGACGGAATATGGTTTCCCTTTTTTATGTAACGAACTGCATTATATAAAAGTCAATATTCTTAAAATTTTATTCTATTTGTTCTTAAAAAATAAGGCTTCGGATTATCATTTATGGAGGGAACTGCCCCCAAACATGTGAATTATCGGCAGTTCACGAAAACGAATGCGGAATCTAAAATGACCTCGCTTTTAACCTTTGTCTCCGTTCTATGATATTTAGGGTAACTCCGATGAAGGTATTCATCTGCCTCCATGGTAACAGCGGAATCCTCGACGGACGTCGCCATGGCCTCGATCAAGTCTCTGACGGCAGAAGTTGAGAAGGCCGGCAGCTGCTTCTGTTCGACGCCGTCGACGGACAGGTAGCGATCGGGATCCCGGGCCATCTGCGAGAACTTCCCGGCGAGGTGTGTGAATGTCGGTCGCGATTCCGCGTCTTCTAGCCAACCTGTTCCAAATATAATAATTACAAGATAAAAAGAATTTTTTATATTCCGCGTTTTTAAATTTTCTATGATCAAATGCGTAATAAAGTGGCATCAAATGCAAAATCAATCGTTTAGCTCGGGAATTGGATGTTAACTTGCGTTTAACTCTTCGTTCGGCCGATAGATGGCTGCACCATTCTACAAAAAAAAATGAACTGAAAACGAATTCAATGCTGCCTAAAGATGGCTAAAAGTATCAAAATAATGCATTGTCATCGTGTTCTGAGCTATTCTAAAAATTTCAAATGTCTAGCTAGTCGGGAAGCGAATTAAAAATCGATTGCGAGATTTGTACCTGACAAACACACAAACAAACAAACAAGAAGACGAGTTAATAAAGACATAGTAATAATAATAAATAAAAATATTTATACTGCCAACAGCGAGCCTTATCTATGCTCGACGTAGCGAAGACTTATCTCTGGATGGACGTTTTTCTTATTTTATACCATGTTTTTATTAACTCGCTTTCTTGTTTGTTTGTTTGTGTGTTTGTCCAGTGCAAATCTCGCAATCGATTTTTAACTAACTTCCCGACTACCTAGACATTTGAAAGTTTTAGAATGGCTCAGAACACGATCACAATGCATTCTTTTGATACTTTTAGCCATCTTGAAGCAGATTCGAATTCATTTTCAGTTCATTTTGTTTTGTAGAATGGTGCAGCCATCTATCGACCGGGACGGGAACATAGAAGATTTCAAAAATACGCATCAGCTAATTTGTTATTATAAAAATACAGAATAAAAAAATCCCCGTAGCTTATCATAGGAATTGAAGACCCCAGGCACAGGTGCTACCTGTGCCTGGATGGCGGCCGATGAAGCAGTTGGCTGTACGCTTGCATCTCTTACGATGGTCTGTCGAGGGCGTCCTGAGCCTGGTCTTCGTGTACATGACATCTCTCGGGTCCACTGGTCCCAACACCTCCTCACAACACAATCAGAGCGGCCTAATTGACGAGCTACTCGCCTAGCTGACCACCCAGCTTCCATCATCCGGACGATTCTCCCCCTCTCAAACTGCGACAACTGCTTATATTGTCTTCGAACACGGCGTAATGGCATGTCTATCTCAGCTCTTCCTTTGTAAATGATTCAGCACACTCAAACAAGCTTTGGTTACCTGTTTTATACTCCACAGAGTACGATGTTCAACGCCCTCTCCCGGCTATACGTAATGCGCAATCACGCTGCATTTCTAATCATTTGCATATCTCCCCGACATGTACCTTCATTGGAAGTTTCGTTACAATCCCGCAATTATTTCTTGGTGCGCTAATTTTTTTGTCCACGAGTGTATTTAATGGACAGAATTTTGATAACAAGCAATATCCTTCCGTTTTCTATTCGTAATATCTGTTTGGTTTTATTACTGCATAAACAAAGCCATAAATTGTAGTTCTATTTCTAATAACTTGGTATGTAACAAAACAGGTCTTTTCTATATCCCGTATCATCAGTTATTATTTTCTCTATTAAATCAAATTGATGTAGAAGCTACGTGTATAAGAAAAACCATCTCTAATCGATTACTGAGGTATTATATAAAATATAGTATATTTTTTTATTTATATTTATTTTTTAGCCTTCTCATTTAGATCATTTTCCTCCGTGCGCGCGCACACACACACACACACACATCTATATATATAAAACAGTTCCGTAACTGACTCATTCATTCATTCACTGACTGACTGACATACAACGCACAGACCAAACCGCTGGACCTAAAGGGATGAAATTTTGCATGGCGATTCTTCTAATAGTGTAGGGGTGCACTAAGAAAGATTTTTCAAAAATTCTTCTTAGATTTTTTTAAATTAAATTTTTAAGCTGTTTTTTAAACTTTTCTTACGTTTGCATTTAAAATAATACATTGAGGGTTATAAAATTTATATCACGAAAAAGATCATAAAAATTCCTTCAAAATGAAATTTTTTTCGAATATTTACCCCCATTTCCTGATTTTTGGTGAATTTTTAAAGATTCATTTTTAGAATTTAATTTATTAAATGCCGATCACGTGATTTCTTTTTCTGGTACTTTCAATAAATTTATCGTCACGTGCGTAACAACTAAATAGACAAAAAAAATATTTTTTCTCTTTCTAATGCGGCAGACGATTGGATATTATAAAAAAATGCATATCCCTTACGATTTTTTTATAAATATATATATATATATATAGATAGATATATATTTTACATCAATTGTATATATTGATCATCGCATTTATTATAAATATATATATTTATTTTTTGGCATCAATTGCATACACTGACCGTTGTATTTAATTTGAATGTACTCCTTAGCGAAGCGCGGGTTTTCAGCTAGTATATATATATATATATGTAGGGGAATTGTATTAATCCCTCGGCTATATGTCGGCATGTGACGACAGCGCTACTAGGATTCCGAGAGGTGAACTGGGGAGAAAGAGTTTGGAGCGAGACTGAGATGGGTTCCCGACCAGGCGAGAGGTGCCTAATAGCGGCAGAGACGGGAGAAATAGTCTCGACGGGGCATGACGTTGGCTCCTATACGCGGCAGACGGCTGCGTAGTGTGACCCATTCATATTTGTGGAGGCCTGACGTGTACCGTAATTCGACGTATGTAAATAGTTCTTAATGTCAATATATAGTGACGTGACTGTCCTTTATTGAGTACTGACTTATTCTGAGTGTAGTAGAGTCTTGGTATTGCAAGTGAATACACGGCCCCTTACATTATATATATAGGATAAAAATGCAAATAGCGGGATCATACATATAAATATACAGAGCACCGTACCAAGATTTTATTCTAATTTTGTTGCGCATTCCTTGTTGCTTTACGTAAAAATAGTGAACACCCTGTAAACTCCGCGAAATCACAAGCAGTAACCGTCCGACTCAACCATCTGGTGAGGCATGAACTGGTGAACAAGTGTGGACAGCAAATTGAATGCCTCTAGAGGCATGCGCTAAAGGCAAATTGAAAGGAAAAACGAAGCGCAAGTCGAAAGCGAAAACGCACAAGTGTGGACATAGCTTTATATCTGAAGCTATGCATACTGAAAAATGTGTTTCCGTCAAAAACTAGAATTTGTTGGCTTGAAATGATAAAGGACAGCATTTAAAAAAGCTTCATGTTATGTTACTTCTTACTTCTTCATGTTATGTTACTTCTTATATTGTCATTAAAAATACCCAGACTTTGTCTTTCCTTACATTTGATCATGAGGTGGTACACTTCAATGCTACATATAGAAGGTTGTGGTAGCCTGTCTCCTTTCTGTAGCAGTTCTGGAACTTTTCTTGCAGGGGTATTTTCATAGGGTCTTCCGCCATAGGTAAGCAACTCCCACACAGTAACACCTGAAATTACATAGAACGAGGATTCATAAATACACTCAAAAGAGGCTAATTTTCCCACTTAGATTTTCAACAAAATCGTAATGCATTTAATAAACAGATTATAAACGAACATAATAATCACTAATATTTAAACAATTTGCGAGGTATTGAATAAAAATGAACCCCCCTGGTTTAAATAAATCGTCGTTTGAAGAAGAAGAATGCAAATGAGCGGAGCTTTTCTACTAGATGGGAATCCCCGTGGGTAGCGTACACGTGCGACAGTGAGAGGTAAAACACGACGAAGGCGAGGTCGCACGGAGGCGAGCGTCGAACTGGAGTGAAGACCGCTTTGCCGTACAGCAGCCGGACATTATCGATTTTACCGAAGGCGTTTTGAGGTTAGCTATCGCCCCAGCGACCTGGTTATAAAGTGAGTGTGGCGTACGTACAAGCAGAGGCGTGGCTGAATTCTGGTAGAGTTTCCGCAATACAAGTATCGGGATAAATAATTCCCCGCTGCAATTGAGTACGGAATTTATGTAGCCCAATTGTGTTGGAATAAATAGTTTAGTGTAGAAAACCTCGTCGGATCTAGTAAATGGCGAGTTCATTGCTTATTACCTTAAGGGTAAAGGAAACAGTTGAACTTGACAAATTACAACAAGACTGTTGATTGTTTCACAGCGATACGGTCAACTTTTGTTATACATAGGGCTAAATATACCCGGACTTGCAATTTAAAGTCGATTTTTAATGGTTACAAGAATCAATGGAAACAGTGTTACTTACACACACACACACACATATATATATATAAAAGACTTATAAATAGATATATAGATATGTATATATGTATGTATGTATGTAACGCCGATATTGAGAAAAGAAATGAACAACTATAATCAATATAAATGCATAAAAAAAACTTACCTAGAGCCCAGACATCGCTTTTATGTGTAAAAATTCCGTGTTTAAAGCATTCCAAAGCTAGCCATTTTATTGGCATCTACAAAAGATGTGAAAAACATATGCTTAGAGTAAAATCATAAAATGAATAACTCAAATTTTCAAAGCTACGATTCTTTGTACTGTACCTTTCCGTCTTCAGCTTTGTATTGCTCTTCATTTATGTCTAATATCTTGGCCATCCCGAAATCAGTTATCTTGATACATCCGGGGTGTTTTACTAAATTTAAATAACAATTTTATTTAACATTTCAACTCTATAGTCATAATCATTACAACACAGAAAAAGATATATGTATATGACAAGTTTCGTATCCATTTCGTTATTAATTAAAGACAATTGTGGACCGAATGATTAGATGAGATGACAGAGATCACTTAAATTCGTTCATTTTCATTATTACTATCAGAGATCCAACATGATTATGCAACCACTCCACCCAGGTTCTCTATCAATCAGATCTCTGTGCCGACTGACTAGCTTCTTTTGTCATTCTCCCGCTCAAACTTTTTGCTTAGTCAGATCGAATGTTCTGTAACTTTCTTCCTTATGTAATCTCCTTACGTAACTTGCTCCTGCCGAAAACTATCTCTTTTCTGAACAGCACCCGTCTAGTGGCACCCCCTATTGCTATTTTTTGCTATTAACAACCCTTCTTCTTTTATGGCGAACTTTCGTGAGTTAATAATTTTTGATTATAAATTCCCCTTTTTCCCTAACAAAAGCCCCCCTATATTTTAGTTTTTCCTTATATATATATATATATTACATATGTAGATAGATAGATAGATAGGAAGAAATGCTTCCGAAAATTTGTAAATAATTATTATTTCGAATAAATTTATATTTATTTCATGTTAAATACCTTTTTCAAATGTCTGGGTGTGTTGATTGCATTATACAAGCTGTTTTTGATGTGGCTGTATTTCCATTTGGCGAGATATTGTTGGAGTAATTGAAGAATTTTATCGAGGTTAATGAAACATTTGGCGACTTCTTATTTGTTTGGAGAATCAATGCGATTTCAAATCTCATTGATTTGTCGCGCTCCCAAAAACTGTTCTTCGTTGGTTCAAATTCAATAAAACAGGAAGACTGGTCAGCTACAGATGATTTCAATTGCGTTTCCATTTACAAGGGTTTAAAGCCCCAATCAATAAATGGGACCTTCTGTCCCGTATCAAACCTACGTCCGTTCTGTGCAAAAGCTGAAGCGCCATCGTTCGACCATCGTGGGGGGTCGCATCAAGTTCTGGAATTTTACCGCCAGTGGTATACAAGCATAATGATCTAAATTTTTAATTCTTTCATTTCTCTGTCGAATTTCAGCTACTCTCTGTCAACTGTTTATGTAACCGTTTGTGGAGCAGTCATTTGTGTGAACTCAGTCCTAAGTGAATCGAGAGCTTGAGAAATGTACTTACGTAGGACGTTTCGTAAGGCCAAGTCTCTGTGAACCATGCGCTTCTCTTCCAAATAGGCCATTCCCTTAAAAAGTCAAAAAAATATATATTCCACACTCATAAAAACGAACTTACGAAGGAAACAGAATTCGTGTCGATAAAAATAAAGATTTATTTTTAAATACACTACGGTATTATTTGGCCTGAGGGATCAACGGACAATCTGATAATAAACAGCCCTATTTTACTTCTATATAACGCTTGTAACAATTTAATAGTAATGAAGTGGTATTTAGTAAAAAGGATTTCTCGAACTTTTAATATCACAGATAATATAGCAAACAGTTAGCGATTGTGCTCGACAAAATTTCTCGGTATGGAGAACTCCAATACTAGAGAATTTTTGTCTTTGTATTGTGCGATCTTCTAAAATTCGGGAATTATAATACATTTCCCCAAATTGCGATTTCATTAGAAGGATTCTTGTGAAATGGACATACAAATTCTTTGCAGTTATTATTTCAAAAGGGTATTTTTTGGGAGAACTGCTCAACGTAAAAATAGGGTCGAATGTAGTAGATGTGCCAGTCGAAGAGAAAAATGAGATAGGGGCAATGTTTCCGGGGTGATGGAGCATCGAATAAATGTAAACATTTTCTCATCCGCTAGATGGCTGTTTGGAAATTTGTGTTAATTTTCTCCCCTAGATGGCACTGCATGTCAATGTAAGTTTAATATTTGCTATGTTTTGTCTATACTCTCGTGGCAGGCAAACAGGAAAGTTTGAAAGTATGTAAGCTCTCATCTTTAATAATTCTTTGAATAAAACTGTATATATGTAAAAATAAATAATGTAGATTTTAGAAGATAGATATTTTTCTTCATGCACCTTCTACCACTCAACCACGGATGTAATAATGGCGTGCGCGTGCTCACTTTAGAAAAAAATTATCGCTCTGAACTTTTAAATTTTAAAACCATCTGCTTTTATTATCATTCTGCGAATTAATTAATAAGTTTCTTTATTGGAAACATCCGTACATTATTAATTTTGCATGGAAAAACTATTTGTTTGGACTAAAATCTATTTTCTTACCCCCTGAAGAACATTTTATGAGTGATGTTTTTCTTTGTTATGCCTTTTTAGTTTTATTTATTCAATTCTATGTACACAATTGAATTGTATATGACAAAATTCTACCAAGCTATCAAGGGAAAGCTTCCAATTTGTCTCATAATTAAAGGATTATCTATTTAATATTTCTAAAAGATGTGAAAATAGAATTGGGGTATCAGTCAAAGAGAAAAGTGCGATTGAGGCAAGGGGTCGAATTCTTTGTTTACATTTGCTTTTATTGTTCGCAAACTAAACTTTTAAATTTTCTAAAAGCACGTAAAACATTTTTGGTTGTCCTTGTCTACATAAGGCAATCCTTTCGTGATCAGTCTAATAGTAAGTAAATAGCTCATCTACATATTAGTTCTGCGAGGGTTTTTCTTCTTTTTACTTGGAGACCTATTTGCAACTTGAGAAGTTGTTTTATTCAAATTTTAGGATTTTCAATTTAGTTTTTTAAAGTAAAACATTTGCCTATTTAAATATGTACTTTCATATGCGATAAACAAATCTAAAAGTATACATTTACCAATCTATGGTTATAAAAAGACTGAGATGAAAATTCCCCGTAGATTATAATATTTGCGATGACGACTTGATTTATTGCAGAGATATATTATGGGGGGTGTTGCAGTTCATTTTGGGTATAGCACCAGAATGAGAACCGAGCAGTTCGGAACTGTCGCTAGAGAGTAGTTTCTAAGTAACCTTTAATGTAAAACTAGAATTAATGTTGTAAATGAAGTCTATTAATTGAACTGAAAGAAAGATATGCAGTATCATCACTGAACATCTCCCAGCGCATAATTAGAAGGGGGGGGGGGGGAATGTATCTTTAATGGATATCAATGAATTTTTTTATCGGCTTTTCGAGGATATGTTGCGAATGATAAAAATTTCATGGCCTGAATCTGCACACTCATAAAATTTTGGTCAAAACTTGAGGATCCGAAGAAGCACGATAACCCATATGTCTTTAATTGTTTTTGTATTGTTATGTTTTGATTATTATGCATTGTTTAGTGTATACCGTTTTTGTGTAATGGTGGTGTTTAATTTGGCCCACCTAAATGTAGCTAGTTTTGTTGTTGTTGTACGGTTTGCTAAGTGAGCACTCCTTGTGTTAAAATTAGATGAATAAGAAATGTATAATCGAACTTAAATAGGATATAATAAGGTCAAATTTATAAGTCCAGTTGGAACATGGCAAACTAGAAATTAGTTTTGAAGCTGTCGATAGAATTGATGGTTTAAGAAACTTAAGAATTTGTAAAAAAAGGATTTGTTATTAAGAATTAAAATTTTTAAGATACAGGTCGTCGCTTTTTGCGCGGAGGTTGTTTTTATTTAAACGCCGTTTAAGCTCACGCTGTGGTCGGCAGAACATCTCGAATATCTCTTTAATTCACACATCACACGGATGGTTCAAGAAGTGTGATTGACGACCACACTTGTTGAACCATCAGTTATGGATAAAGGAAAGCATTTTAGAAGCTCGTTTACAGTCTTCAACAACACACCGAGAAGTCTGAAGGCTACAAGCAGTTCAAGAGTAGAAAGAAAAATAAAGTATGCAGTCGAAAGCTGGCTGACACTTACCTTCGCAATTTGAGAGCACCACTTCAACAGTGCTTTCGATCCAATCTTGTCTTTGTTAGATCGAACGTAGTCGAGCAGACAACCCAGAGGCATGAGTTGCGTCACGAGCATTATCTGGGATGCCATGCAAACGCCCAACAGTTTTAAGAGGTGGGGGTGGTCGACGCTGGCCGTGATGCAGGCTTCCTAAAACCAAATAAACTTTGAAATATATCACTCATTTCAAGAAAAGTGAAATGAGGACATCTTAAGGAACTTTCGTAGCACCTTAAAACTATTTTGATTTTCAAAGTTTAGGTCCTTAAAAATATTTCTTTTTTACGATTATACAACTCAATGAAAATATCTCCTAAAAATCCCTTTCGTGAGATCGTAATATTAAATATCGAATGTTACATGCACTTATTATGAATTCCTGAAATGTTTGCATTTGGGTGGTTCAGGAATTCCTGCATTAGCAGTTAACTTCTTTCTCGAGATTCAAGTTTCTAACAAAGGTGTTCAATTAAGAATACACCAAATCAGTAAGAAAAAGTGAAAATCAAAGTATAACATTTTTCACAATTATTTTTTATTTTTATTGTATTAAAAAATTGTTACAATTTATAAATATATGTATACGCACGTGTTATTACATATATAATCAGCTGTACTGTGTGAGTTTTGACATGTGACATAAAAACGTTACAGATGTGGGGGAATTCTTTTATACATAAAATGTGCGTTACAAAACAAAATACCGCCCACGGAATTACTGATCTCTAAAGTATAATCTCTTCTAAATTGGAACATAGAGTGACTGGCTGAAATAAGACAGCTCCATCGAAGTTCCAGTGCTTACTAGGTTTCATTTTATACGAAGACTAGCTGAAAACCCGCACTTCGCTACGGAGTACATTCAAAGTAAAAACATCGGTGAATGTATGCAATTAATGCCTATATATATAATAAATACGACGATCAATGTATATAATTGATGTAAAATATATATATATTTATAAAAAAATCGTAAGGGATATTTTTATAGACAAAATAATGTAGAAGATATTCAAATTAAATCTAATATAAAGAATACCAAAGAATATAGTACAGTTTCTAGAACATTTCTTTTACTGTATTTTAATATTTTTTTGGATAATGTCCAATCGTCTGCCGCATTAGCAAGAAAAAAAAAATATTTTTTGTCTATTTAGTTTTTATGCACGTGACGATAAATTTATTTAAAGTACCAGAAAAAGAAGTCACGTGATCGGCATTTAATAAATTAAATTCTAAAAATTAATCTTTAAAAATTCACCAAAAATCAGGAAATGAAGGTAAAGATTCGAAAAAGATCTCATTTTAAAGGAATTTTTATGATCTTTCTCGTGATATAAATGTTATAACCCTCAAATTATTATTTTAAATGCAAACTTAAAAAAAGTAAAAAAAACAGCTTAAAAATTTAATTTAAAAAAATCTAAGAAGAATTTTTCAAAAATCTCTCTTAGTGCACCCCTACACTATAAGAAGAATCGCCATGCAAAATTTCAGCCCTTTAGGTCCAGCGGTTTGGTCTGTGCGTTGTATGTCAGTCAGTCAGTGAATGAATGAATGAATGAATGAGTCAGTTACGGAACTGTTTTATATATATAGATGATGAACATGATCAAATTCGCTTGCATATTTTATATCCGGTAACATTTATATCTACACATCAATTCCGTCGCACTTCATACAGAAGAATCAGTAAATATTTCCATTCAAATGGTAAGTTGTCCACAGAAATTTCCTCTTAAAAATTTTCTAATTACCGATTAGAAAATGTGTATTATTTTATTCTGTGTTCTGCAAACAAAACTTAAACGCTTAAATAAAGTAAGAAATGATTTCGATATTCTAATTTTTTTGACGACTCAGTTTTTTCTCGAAATAATTGTTGATATCAGTTGCTACAAATTCTTTAATTATTTTTAAAAGAATTAAAAATATCGTTTAGTTAAAGTTATTATTATTTTTAATTTGTAAATTATAACGAAAAACAATTTTCAAAAGAATCTTAAAAATATCATCCAAAAGTTTTTTGGGAATATTTCATTTTAAGAATTTTTACAAAGAAAGAAAAAGAAAATTAACAGATGTGACTAATTTAAAGAAATAAAGAAAATTTGAAAATAAATGAAAACATTCTCTATTTAAGTATCTATGAGCAGAATTTAAAAAAAAATGTTTTTATTGATACGTAACTAAAAATTTGCTCAACATGGGGATGACTGTGATCAGATGATTTTTCATACCTCCAATATTTGTGTATTCTTATTTGGAGAGCGTTCATCTCGGAGAACTTTGATAGCCACCGGAATTTTCACGTTCTCTCCTTCAGGTATCCAAACACCCTGCAACACAAGCAGTCATAACATGTACATCTTTTTCATATAATTATGCGAATCATAGACAATAAAAATAATGCTGTAATAATTTCATTCCAATAAGCAGGTATTATACCAGCAATATTAATCATGGCATTAAAAATATAACAGCCATACCACATTCATATTATATGGGTAATGACATAGCTTTCAATATGTATCATGCTAGTAGTATACAGAGATAGACATACATACATATATACTTATTTATAAATAGTATATAAATATATAAATATAAATAAATAAATAAAAATAAATAAATGCACACACACACACACACACACACACATATATATATATATATATATATATATATATATATATATATATATACATACATATATATATATATATACATATATATATATGTGATAATATTACTAACTACCTATAATCGCCCATTCTGTACTTCATCTCTGTCCTGGTGACCCTTCCTTCTTGTCTTGGCGTAAACGCTTCGCCTTCCCGCATACTAACTTCCTCCGCCATTTCTGGCAACCTCTCTCTCTGACCTAATTCTATTTTGGCGCTCTTTGCGAGAGATGCTGGACTGGCTCGAAGCGAGTAAGTAAAGCAACACGCTTTACTGTTTAATAAATCAGTTTGTTCCCGAAGCTGATTTTATTATTTTCCGGCGACGATGTACGCTACTATTTCATGAGATGTCCATCCGGACATTTCAGAGAGCTCGACAGGATGTTAACCTTTTAAGAAATACAACGGAAATTACGACTGCATTGTGAGAAAGTGAGGAGGTCTTTGTTCTACAGGACTTTAGCTTTCGATTCCCGCATGCGTTCCTGAATGCGCCATCTTGAAAGAAAATGACCAGTGCTAAAACATTCCTCATCCAACACCATGAAATTGCTACAGAAATCGACGACATCGAAGCAAGTGAAGATGCCATTGTTCCAGTTCATTCCAGTTTGGATTTGTTTTCCGCCAGACCTCTCTATTGTTCGTCACAGACTACGCCATCTTAAAGTAAAGTACCAGTGCTGAAGCATCCGATTCAACTAGGCCCCCAAGAAGTGATTCAAGTTTTTATATGTAAGCGAAAGTCATAAAAAAAAAAATTCATTTCAAGAAAATAATTACGATTTCCGGGTGAACGCCGAACGCTGCTCGGAAATCAAAGAATTTCATACAAGCAAATTTTCAAGTTCACCATCAGAGTACTTTACACTTAAAAAAGTTCTTATTTAGTATTGCAATTTACAGTACAAAAAATGGTGTTGTAAGTAGGTCAGTTATTATATTATTTTTGTTATTTTTAGTATTGTAAAAGTAAAAGCAAAATGAAAACTGCCAAAATAAATGTCGAACATGATGATAATTACGAAATATTTCAGAAGAAAATTTAAAATCGGAAAAAAGAAGTTAAATTTAAGTAATGAAATGATCATGTAAGTCACCAATAAGTAAATCATTCAGCTATCCTTAATCTTTCTATTTTAGCATTCCTGTCCTATCGCCATCCTAGTTAATTTTGAAGAAACCCCGTGAGTGTAAGTGAAACTCACATATTTTTTAAAAAACTTTTTGAAGCTTACTACATTTTATATGAAAAATACTATGTACTAGATAAATATTATTGATTTTTATACTGGGGCTTAAACTCACTGTCCTCCCTGTCTCTTCGCACTTTTCAAATGTTCCCTTTGAACAGTTGCCTTTCCCTCTCATGTTTGGGAAACTTGCCTGCCCCTTTTCATTTTGTGCAGTTTGCTCAACTTGAGTTTCAGGTTGGAAGCACAAACGCTCACGAGGATGTACTCACAACAGGTCACATACCTCAAATTTATGTTTGTATTGCTTTTTTTTATTCTTCACAATAATTGAATGTTAGTGTCAATTGTTAGAATTTGTATTTTGTTCGAATTTTGCAACATCAGGTACCAAACCTTTGGTATTGATGTTGGAAGTTAATTTTGACAGCATTTGATAAATTTATTCTACTAAAGAACAATTTTAATATTTTTGTGTACATGATCTAGACCTGAAATTGAAAACCAATGATAAAAAATAAATAAATAAATAAAATAAATATAGAAAGTGTTTTGCGTAAAGAAAATTCAATAACTAATGTCAAACGTAATAATAATAAACAACAAAGAACTTTATTTTTCTATAAAAGTGACCACTACCCAGGATATCTCCAAAAGAACTAAACATTATTCAACGACTAAGACTGTGAATAATAATTACTTTGTGTTTTTCAACTAGTTGAACTGTACCCGTCCTGGACTCTGAACACTTTCACACTGACACATGCCAGGGGCTGACATGCACAATTTTTTTTTAGTTGTATTTGTATTTGGAACATCCTTACATGTGTTGTTGTTAGTGTTTTCATTTAAGTGTACCATTCCATTTTTATTTTACTCCAGCTATTTGTTTTTAAAATTATGCCATTTTTCATACTATTATGTCTTTCAATTGTACATTTTAACATAAGAATTTGCGATTTTCGAGCCAGCTTCAACCTAATATTCAAACTACTAATTTTCATGTTCTCACTATCTGGAGTGTCTTGGAGTCGACGGCCGCGGCTCCAATCCATTTTAGATGGGGGGGGGGGGGATATTCTGTTATAATATTACTAACTACCTATAATCGTCCATTCTGTATTTCATCTCTGCCCTGGTAACCCCTCCTTCTTGTCTTGGCGTAAACGCTTCGCCTTCCCACATACTAACTTCCTCCGCCAATTCTGACAACCTCTCTGACCTAATTCTATTTTGGCGCTCTTTGCGAGAGACGCTGGACTGGTTCCAAGCGAGTAAGATGTGTTGCTTTACTGTTTAATAAATTAGTTTGTTCCTGAAGCTGATTTTATTATTTTCCGGCCACGATGTACGCTACTATTTCATGAGATGTCCATCCGGACATTTCATATATATATATATATATATATATATATATATATACACTGCTGGCCACTGTAAATGCAACACCCTGAAGGAAACATGCAAATAACATGAAATTTACAACATGCATTAGCGGAGGTGAGATATGCAAATGATTAGAATTTCAGCGCAGACGCACATCAAGCGCGCTATTAAGGCTATTTAAGGCTTGGAGATTTCGACGATTTCAAGTTCGGCAATTGTGTTTTTCTTGTGGTTTTTTCAAAAAAAAAGATCAATTATGCCTCGTCGAAAACAGCGATCATCTTTTGATCAAGTATCCGAGTTCGACAGAGGAAAGATATTGGCCTACCGAGATTGTGGATTATCTTTCAGGGAAATCGGTAGTCGTGTTGGACGAAACCGAACAACTGTAATGCGGATATGTGATCGTTGGATGCAGGAGGGTACGACGGACCGGCGTGTTCGATCGCATCCACCTCAGCGCACCACTTCACGTGATGACAGGCAAATTGTGCGCATGGCAGTGACGGATCGCTCAGTCACATCACGAACCATAGCACAGAACATGCAGTCTGTAACGCATCATCCAGTGTCTGCGCGTACCATTCGACGCCGTTTACAGCAGAGTGGTCTGTCCGCAAGACGTCCATTGCTTTCTCTACCCTTGACGCAGAACCACAGACGTCTCCGCCGCCAATGGTGCGATGACAGAAGGATGTGGACGGCAGAATGGAATGAAATTGTCTTTACTGACGAGTCACGCTTCTGTTTGCAACACCACGATGGTCGCATTCGAGTCTGGAGACATCGTGAAGAGAGGATGCTGAACAGCTGCGTTATGCACCGCCACACTGGTCCTCCACCGGGTATTATGGTATGGGGCGGTATTGGATATCACTCTCGCACACCTCTAGTACGCATTGCCGGTACTTTAAACAGCCAGCGCTACACACGTGGCACGCATTGTCCAACCTTTCTTCGTCAATCGCCAGATTGAATTGCTTCCCTGGCCGCCTCGCTGTCCGGATCTTTCGCCGATAGAAAACATGTGGTCCATGGTTGCTCTACGATTGACCCAGATTCCATCCCCAGCTGCCACAGGAGATCAACTTCGGCAACGTGTGGAAGCTGCTTGGTCTGCTGTACCCCAATAACTCATCCAAAGTCTCTTTGAATCAATGCCGAGGCGTGTGGCAGCGGTGATCTCCAACAATGGCGGCTACTCTGGCTACTGATTTTGGCAGAAACCACACTTCAAAGAAGTCTATAAATTTAATCATTTGATACTTGGTCAACATGTTATCTACAAAATAAATTTTGTTGTGATATCTCTTGTCTTTCTTGGTGTTGCAATTTGGGTGGCCAGTAGTGTATATATATATATATATATATATATATATATATATATATATATATATATATATATATATATATATATATATATTTTTATTCATATATCTATATCTATATCTATATCTATAAATATATATATATACCTATATATCTATATCTATATATATATGTCGGACTTAAGCGGGAACGAAATAATTATTCTAAATTTAAAGGGGGCTTAGTAATTAATTTATTGTCGTGGCGTAATTCGCCACTATTCTCATATCTTGGTTCGAAATACATCGAGAGAAATCGGGGAAATTCCCTTTGGATTGATTGACATCTGTGGCCACGCCTATGGTTCATCGCCGGTGTATGCGTCACAGAGATCATGTGGGCATGCGCGGTGGCTGTTGATGGCAGAAAAACAATAGCGTTTAATCAGACGGCGGGAAATTCTTGATGGAGATAGTCACGCGTCTCGCGGGAGCTTGATGACTCTTGGATTTAATTTATCAGATTGAATCAGGTAGCTTAAGATTTTGGAAATAAACGATGTTCGATATATTAATTGTAGTTCTTTGCCACCGGCCTTTTAATTCATTGACTGCCATAACTTTAATAATTAAGTAAAGATATATCAAGAAGGAGTAAGTTTGGATTTAAGACGACGTAATTAGAAGGGTGTAAGTAGCGAGCCCGTCAACAGCCGCGCAGGATTTTGGGATCGCGCGAGGGAAAATAATTCACCCCACAGACTTTAAAAATGTAAGTTAAAAATAAAAATTTTATCCAAGTTCTCGACATGATCCCTCGTGACTGCGTTGGTAGAGTAAAATATTTAGGTTTGGAGCTGCAATTTTCGTGCTGATGCTTCGTGCAGAAACCAATGACAACGATTGCCGTCGCAGAGTTCCAGTCGGGATACCATTCGACCTACATGATGTTTCGACTTCAATTGTGTGGATTAACAACGCTTTGCCTGCTGTTTGCTGCATTGTGCCTTCGGAGTGTCCAATTGTGCCAACACCGTTGCGCGGCGAGGATAACTTTGCCGTTCCGATTTTCATCAGTCGTCGAATCATCGCGCTCGCGAGTTGTTCTTCAATTTTTTTTCTCCCAGAGAGAGTCATCGTGGGTGTGTCGCAGTGAGTTTCGTTCTCTCTGCGCTGTGTTTCGCCAAAAGACCTCGAAACGAGGAAGTTATGTAATTTTTTTTTCTCCCGACTCTGCAACCAGCGTGAGTTATGTTTTTAAAGACAGCGGTGCGTGGTTTGTGAATTTGCCAAGCAACAGGAATTGTGTCAGATCTGCGTTTTAAAACAAAACGATAACGCCATGGTTTTCGGTCATCTAAAGTAGAGGCGGCTTTTTAACAAACATCATCCGGAGAACAGAAGAAGATTTTGTGTAAAAATAAAAAATTCGTGCAGAAAAAGTAAAATTTTTTTTAGTTTGACAGGATAAATAAAGTCCGGTAAGCTCCGTTTTATTAAACTTTTATGTGAAATGAGTTAAGCTTGGTTTTCGAAAGAACTGTTTGATTAAAACGATAATGTGTGTATTGATTATAATACTGTGTCAGAATATTAAATACGATATGGGTTTTTTGAGGAATATTATTTTTGATGAGATTAGTTTTATGTTATTGAATTGAGTATTTTTGTATTTTTGAAACCCATACAATTTTATACGCATAGAGCTTCCCCACCCAGTTTCACTGAAGAGTATGTTAAACTTTAGGCCCTTTTCAGACGAGGCACATAGTTGATCAAACTGATTTCCGGGCGGCTGTCAAGGATTGTAGCCACCATGCAAATGTATGGAAATCGCCGAAACCTTTTCACACGGAGTGAATTCTGTGCCCAGACATTTCGACATCTGGCACTTGTGCCGCTGGCGTTCTCACCCCGATGAGGTAGACTCAACACTAAAGACATTACTGAAGGTACGCTCTTCACACCAGCC
This sequence comes from Dolomedes plantarius, assembly GCA_907164885.2. NCBI lineage: Eukaryota > Metazoa > Arthropoda > Arachnida > Araneae > Dolomedidae > Dolomedes > Dolomedes plantarius. The sequence continues at coordinate 125,598,114 of OU015503.1, forward strand.
GCCAAGCTGCATGAGCTCAGTTCAGTATTGAAAGCGTTTCAATTGCAAGTTTGAATGTGGAACAATTCATAGAAGAAATTCGTATTACTCCCGCGATATGGGACATGAGGTGTGATGAATATAGCGATAAAATTAAAAGGGGTGAAGCTTGGAGGGAATTGGCACGCAAATTTTACTCCGACTTCAAAAAAATTTATTTTTGAATTTGTGGCTTAAAAAATAGAGCAGATTCTGCAGATTACAAATATATATAATTTATGTACTTTTTGACACTCTAACAACAATTATTAGCAACTTAAAAATGTAAACATACATTTAAATCCCATATAATGGGAAAGTATTTTTTGCGTTTTTCTCAAAATGTGATTTTTTCATGTAATGGTACACTTTCTGCAAAATCTGTTGCAAGTACATCTCTGTAATTTTAAACGTCAATAGAATAAGTGCTCTTGTATCAATATAACCTATATTTTTATTTTTAAACCTTAAGATATTTTTGTAAATGGTGAAAATGTATGACAAAAATATGCAGATTTCTGATAAGTGAAATTTATAATTTTTTAAAAAAAATTTAAAATAGTGTAACAAAGATTTAAATGGGTTAACTATATAAAATAAACTGTGTTTGATCATCACACAAGATTTCAAGGTAAGATTTTCACTAAATTTTTGAAAAAGTGTTACAAAGTGAATACCTCAAAAATTTCAGGGGGAAAAGTATGTTTGTTTATATTGTTATTTTAAATTTACCTTTCAATCCAAAAAGAATTTTTTTTATCTTAAAATATTCATAAAGGTCTTACTAAATTAACATAAAAAATCATAATGATACATGCATATTTGTATAAGATATGGGCTTTAAAAGAATAGCCCAAATTTCCAACTTCTTAGTTGTCGCAGACGTCCCAGTCCCCTTGCAAATATCGATATAAATAAATACAGATGCCTGCTCAATAAAGTAGTCGGTACCATTCAAATTTAAAAGTTCATTTGTTATTTTGTTAATGGTGGTTAAAAACTCCAAAATTAAAAGAACATTTCGCCTGCGTAACAGGCGAAAACGCGACTGAACGAAGCTGCTGACGAAGCGTTGCCACAACCCCAGAAGAGAAGGTTTCGCCTTGAATTGAGCGCCGCGCCTCGTGTGAAAAGAACCTCACACGGCAGTCAACTACATGAAAATAAACAATGCAAGTCAGTTGGATCACGAAATGTGCCTCGTCTGAAAGAGGCCTTAGTTAACACTTGATTGGGTTATATAATGAATATTAACTGACACATTTTAAATAGATTTGTGATAAGATATGTAATATTTTCATATTTTTTTCAGCGGATTTAATGACTGCTGAAAAATTTGTTGTTTTTGTGAAGGTTTTGTTTGATTTGATAAGGATTTTGAGTTTGATAGACCTATTTCATGTTCTCAAAAAAAAAAAAATTACTTGATATGTTAACAATTCGTAATGTTTTAAAGTTATACTATTATGAAATTAAATTGTGTATCTATCTTGTTCTTGGGGAGGGGGGGGGGGAAAGCAAAGTAATGTACTAAATTAGGAGCAATTTTAAAATTTTTGCAGATTCTGATTTCCTGGTGCGACGATGGTCATTTTTATCCCTTGTATATATTTTGTGTTTATTTGAGTGCTATGGAGTAGTATTTTAAGTTACATTTTTATAAATATCCTGTTAAATGTTTTTTTTAGTGTATATTTTGGTCGACCGGCAAGCTTAATGAGGAGGGCCTCTGATTGTTAAGTGTATATTACTATATCGAAATAACAATAATTTAAAAAAATGACGTGTGGAATTTGCATTAATGTAAGATGTGAAAGTTACGAAATATTTTGGCCTTGAAATTGATAAGATTTGGATAGCATATTGAAAAATGTGAATTTTTAACATGTTTTGTCAATAAATAATAAAATGATTAATGTTTTGACCGGGCATGAGCCTTTTTCACATGCCTCCTCATGTCATTAGGATTAGTTTTAAGTAAGTCATTGAGTGATCAGGAAAAGTGCGTAATAAGCATTGAGAAAAGAAACTGCTTTGAGTAATCTAGATAATTTTGAAAGTTGATTCCATACATTTAGATTCCAGTTTACTGTTTCTCATATATTTTTAAAATTCAAATTGTGTGTTGTTTATTATAAAAAAGAAAAAAGGGTTTAAACTCTTTTTTAAGCTACTTTGTGTATATTTTATCAATTTGGATCTCGTAACACAAGTGTAATATTATGGTGTAATTTCGAAAAATATGTTTTTTGGGTTTTTGTGTACAGATGAAGAGTGATGTACAGCATCCGATTTACAGAGTTGATATTTTTATTTTTGGTTGTACAGATTTGGACTTCTACATTTGTTAACAAGAACTGAGTGGTTACTATATTTACCTGTAGTTGAGACATTTTCGTGTTTTCTTTAATAAGATTTGATGATAATTGTGTTTTTTTTTGTGATTTTTGTAATTTTGGAAATTTATATTGTGATGATTAATAGCTCGTCAATGACAATTGTGTCTGAAATGGAGACTTGTGTAAAATGTATCAGTACCTTGATTCAATCTGGCTAGGCGTGAATAGATAAAATTTTGGGTTAGGTTTAATTTAATTTGTGTTGACTGGGGAGACGTCCCTACTCAGCAATCTTTTTCGGTTGATAGTTATTTGGGATTTTGAAATATAATCTTAGTGTTTTCTCTTCTGAAGACTTGCCGGATGGAATTAGCTACTCCATTTGTGTGCGTGCCTTCAGGGGGACGGGGGGGGGAAAGTTGTCGGACATAAGCGGGAACGAAATAATTATTCTAAATTTAAAGGGGGCTTAGTAATTAATTTATTGTCGTGGCGTAATTCGCCACTATTCTCATATCTTGGTTCGAAATACATCGAGAGAAATCGGGGAAATTCCCTTTGGATTGATTGACATCTGTGGCCACGCCTATGGTTCATCGCCGGTGTATGCGTCACAGAGATCATGTGGGCATGCGCGGTGGCTGTTGATGGCAGAAAAACAATAGCGTTTAATCAGACGGCGGGAAATTCTTGATGGAGATAGTCACGCGTCTCGCGGGAGCTTGATGACTCTTGGATTTAATTTATCAGATTGAATCAGGTAGCTTAAGATTTTGGAAATAAACGATGTTCGATATATTAATTGTAGTTCTTTGCCACCGGCCTTTTAATTCATTGACTGCCATAACTTTAATAATTAAGTAAAGATATATCAAGAAGGAGTAAGTTTGGATTTAAGACGACGTAATTAGAAGGGTGTAAGTAGCGAGCCCGTCATATATATATATATATATATATATATATATATCTATATATATATATATATATATATATATATATATATATATATATCTATATATATATATCTATATATATATATATATCTATATATATATATATATATATATATATATATATATATATATATATATATATATATATATATATATATACTATCTAGCAATAAGTATTTGGACACCCATGCAAATGACGATATCTGCGGTCCTGATATACGTCACGCCCTGCGCCGTTAAATATCGTGTAGGAAACAACATTGGCGTGAGTCGCATGCAAGACGCCACGAAGTGCAGTTATCTGATATCGAGAAAGGTGCCGTCGTCGGGTGTCACAGAAATGGCCGATCCTCAAGGGACACATCTAGCGAGCTGAATTACTGAAAATCGACAGCGGCCTCTGTGATTCAGAAGTGGAAGGTGAACGTGCCCCGAGTCCACAGACACGCGAAATTGGAAGATAGAGACCGACGCGGGCTATCCAGAGAAATTCGCAAGAACTGCACCCAACCGATGGCCCACATACTCCAGGAGTATCAACGGGCATCCGGGAGTGTTGTTTCGATGAATACCATCCGTAAAGAAGCACATCCGCTTGGTTTTCACGGTCGTGCTGCCGCCCATAAGCCTTTGATCACAAAGTCCAACCGCGCTGCTGGGTTAACGTGGTGCAAAGCACGTCGAAAGTAGACCGTAGATCAGGGGAAACGGGTTTTCTGGAGCGACGAATCAAGGTTCACCATCGATCGTTCGGATGGCAGGGACTGAGTCTGGCGTCTGCCTGGAGAACGCCTCCTGCCAGATTGCATTGTGCTCACAGTAAAGTTCGGAGGAGGTGGAATTATGGTCTGGGGGTGTTTCTCCTAGTAAGGACCGGGGCCCTTGGTCCCAATTCACGGTAAGCTCAACTCCGACGCCTACTGCACTATTTTGGATGACACTGCGCTTCCTACGTTGTGGGTAGTTTTACGGGTTGGACCTATGCTACTTCCAGGGCGACAACGTCTGCTGTCATGTTGCGAGGTCCACCATGGATTGGTATGGTGACCATGGGGTTAACCGAATGGACTGGCCTGCCCAGAGCCCAGACCGGAACGCATATTATGAAAGACTCACGGTTTGGGCACTCAGTTGGCGGCTTGGCACTCGCTTAGCGGTTTGGCGAAAAGTATAAGGGTTGCCTCAGTTCTATCTCCAATCGCCGTTCGGTGCGGTTAGGTATTCTTAGACAATCTTATCGTTGTTCGATGCGGTTAGATTTTCTTAGACAATCTTATCTAAATATCCCAGACAATGTCCGAGAACGCAATTCTAAATTTTAAAACTGCAGTATTGCCTAAATTGAAAGATTACTTTCCTTCAGCCGTTTTAAATGAGAAAGTGTCCCAAAAGAAATTATTTTGCGAGCTGATATAATCTCGAAAGATGGCGCAGAAAAGTTCAAGAGTGTGTTCTCAGAAATTACAAGCACAGCGTGGATTATATACAGAAGCTCTTCTAACTTTCAGAGGTAAATATTTTGTTTATTGTTGAAATTTTTTTGGATAATTGAATTAAAACACAAAGAGTGCGGTAACGAAGAAGTGAAAACATTCTTTCACTTCTGACTGTATTTGATTTCGTAATGTCTGAATGATTATATTTGGATGTAAATATATTTATACATAGCATATTTATACATGTATATAGCGTAATACATGAATATATAATACATTTATATTAAATTGAAATAGATTGGATTTGATTCTTAAATTTGAATTTATTCGTATTTATTGAAATAGACTGCAAAAATTTTTTGCACTTGAGTAATTTGTATGATTTTTTAATCTGATTTTCTTTAATTTTAGTGATGCTATCTACTGGAAAAATAAACTAATAACATAGATTTATAATTGAATCATCTTTCCTTTTTTCGTTGACTTTGCAAAATATGAAGTAACAAATTTAACTTTTGGAGTATATATTATTAAAGCTGTATTTATCTTATTTTAGATTTAGTTTTTCAAAGAAATGGATTTGCCAACATTCTAAGAAGAATAAAAAGAATTTAGAATCAACAAGGAACGCTGAATGCAAAGCAAAGCTCCAAATAGTAATCAAAAATGTTACAAAAGATACTGTTAAGAAAGACATTTATCTCCGCCAGAAACCTCCACTAAGATCTGTAATTAAAATAGAAATGGATCATACACACAACACAACTTCTGCTGAAGCCTTAAGAATGTTACGAGTAAATGAGGTAATATTATATTTCAAATTATTTTTCTAAAATTAAATTTTTTCTTGTATATATTACTAATAGGTATTATTATCCATTATATTATAATTTTTTTTTCTCCTGCAGGTTAAAGAGTGTTTTTTTGACTATTTTTCGAATGGAATGACCCCAGCTGAAGCCATAAGACTTCATGAAAAAATTTTTTTAATCAATGAAGATTTTAAAAGTCTGGCTAATGCTGCAATAAATCCGACCGTTAATCAAGTTCAGTATTTGCATGATTGCTGGAGACAAACCAATTTAGGATCTTTTAATAAATCCATTTGAAAAGTTGAAAGAAAAGATTCCTTTCTATGAAGCAAATGGTGATTAAGTGTATATTATTATTTTTCTAAATTATTAATTTTTTAATGCTTTGGGTTTTATACTTTAAAAAATATTATTCTTCTTATTTCTGTAAAAATATAACTCTACATTATAATTTCAGTTCTTTGAAAAAGAATACTAACAGTATTGCAAGTTAAAGTTTACTGAATAGCTAATTATTTAAAAAAACATTACTTTCCTCTTGTTAGATTTTTCAACAATTCACAGTGATTTTTCACAGTACCCCAATAGGCAATACTAAATAAAAAATATGATTCTATTAATTTGTTATTTTGACGCAGGACTACGTCTTAGGTAGCAGTGCCCAAGGTCTTTATAAAGATTTTGATTCTCACGCAAACCATTTCTGAGCGAACCAATTCTAAGCAAAACAAAATATTTTATAATTAAATAATAATATACAAACAGAAACATTATCCACCTATTTTAATTTAGCTTTTAACTGCGTGCTTAATATTAAAAGTAAATAAATATAATAATAAACCAATAGAAACATGGTCAACCTGTTATAATTTAGCCTCTATGTGCTTTTAACATATCCAAAGTTTGCACGCAGATAAAAATAAAATAAAACGATAAAAACATTGTCAATCTATAGAGTTAACGATTTGCAAGGAGTTGCAGATTTGCTGAATTGAAAAATGGTTTTGAGAGTAAACTCTTGATATAGAGGGGGGTATTTGCTTATTTTTAAATTTCTTTTTTAAGTAGTCTTAAGATTTTAACAACAGTGGCTCTTGGGTAAGAGAGAGCCTATTGTTTCTTATTTTTCTTTAATTAATAAGAAATATTACTTTCTTATACAGATTTCACTTGATATTTTTTTTCCATTGCTTTTCAAATGATTTTGAAAAATATTTTTTCTCAAATGCACATATTTATAATTTTTAGGAACAACTGTTCATATACATGAAGATGGAGACACCTGGGCAATAGTTCTTGCTACCTCTGTCATGAAGAGGATTCAAAAGTCTCAGTTTGCCAAAGAGATGATATTTGTTGACTCAACTACTGGTTGTGAAGGTTTGTCATCAACAATGACTATTTTACTTGCTGTAACCAAAGTAGGAGCTCTTCCTCTGTGTGTGTTGATACACCCTAGTCAAACAATGGAAAGCTATTTCAATGCATTTGACTTACTGAAAAAGAATTTTCCTCGATGCTTTGGAGGAAATGATGTAAGAATTTCAGATACAAATTTATGAAGTCTTTTTCTTAATGATTTTAAATTAGTTTTTTAAAAAAATGTGTTTTATGTATTTATTTAGTACAACAAATAGCTTCACTGCAAGTTATGTAGTAATTTTACTTTTTTAAATATAATTGATCAATATATTAAGGAGTCAAAAAAATTGAATGACTTAAGTTCTACTTTAAGTTGTTCATCTTAAAATTTAAACTATTATATATGTATAATTTTTCATGCATGTTTAATCTTTATAGATTTTTTTAAATTGCATTTTCATCAGCACATTGACTTAAGTATAATTTTAATTTTAGCATCCTCAGATATTCATGACAGATGATTCTTCAGCAGAGAAAGGGGCTTTAAAAAGAGTGTGGGAAAATAGCAGGCAGTTGTTGTGTCAATTTCATGTTACTCAAGCTGAGTGGCGCTGGCTTTTTACTCATGGCATTCCAAAAGACGAAAGACCCCGTTTGATGAGACTTTTTCAAGCAGTAAGACTACTGTTTTCTCTAAATTAAAAATTTCGATATGTATAATTTTTAAATAATTTTAATTTTTCTAACGTTTTCGGCAGTTGTTTCAATACTATTTATTTACAGCAAACAATTATTATTATTATTATTTGAGAAAATATCTAGAGGTAGTATTACTGTGTTCTAAGTTGTTGATGATTGTATGAAAGTAAAAATTTTAAATTTTATTATTTCTTAGGTGATGTATGCTGCTTCATAATATGAACTTGTTAAAGCTACCACTGATATTTTAAAGGAGAAACACAATTATCCTGATTTTGTCAAAAGATTTTATGCTTTTTTTAACCGTAAAGTCGAATGGGTATTATTTTACAGAAACTACTTACTGACTCAACAAAATAATACGAATAATTTTGCAGAAATATCCATAAGAATTTTGAAAGATATAGTTCTCTGCCGCACAAAAGCCTTCAATGTGGTTGCTTTATGTGAATTCTGTATAACGGTTTGGGAGCTATATCTGGTCAAAAGGCTTTTAGATTATGCCTATGCAAGAAAGCATCAACCAGCAATTTTATACAGCTCATTAATTAGAAAAAGCAGCAATTTCAGTGAAAGTGACATTGAAAAAACTGATGATGGCACTTTTACAATCAAGAGTGGAGAAAATACTTATGTAGTGAACATAGATATTGGTGCTTGCTCTTGTCCTGCTGGGATATCAGGGGCATTTTGTAAGCACCAATGTTTTTTGATGAATTTTAAAAAAATAAAACTGCCAAATGCACCCCCAATAATGCAAGAGGATCGCCATGAATTGGCATTGTTAGCACTGGGACCTAAATGCCCTGAAATGGCTTTTTTTAATAATTTTCAAATTGCTGAAGACCACGAATATGAAAAAAAAAGTACAAGAAGTGTCCCAGTTGGAGCCATTTGAACCAGAAGAACAAAGGAGAAATCAGCCAATGGACAACCAAGAGCATTCTATGGCTACCCCTCAACAAAATGAATTACTTAAAAAAGAATTTGAAAGACTTGCCAGCCTTGCTTCTTCTGGAATGTCAAGTAATGGTGCTGGTAGACTTTTAAAAATATTTCAAAAAATTGAGTCTGTGGATGATTTTAAAAGTTTATATGTTTTGAAAACAATTGGTCAAAAGACCGAAAGAATTAAAGTACAGCCCACACCAATATCAAGACGCCAAGGACTCGTAAAATCGAGCAAAAAGCTTCCCTCTCGCCTGAAAGGAAGTGTTGGTTATGCGGTGTACATGCATTCAAGCTATTGACTTCAGTGTGATATAACAGATGTAATTTTTACAATTAATAGTATTTGAGTTTTTGCCCTTTCAGATCTTTATCCAATGAGTATTGTCTGAAAGGAGCTAAAAATTGTTATGTGTCATTTGAATGTGCTATATCTATGAACAGATTTATGTATAATTTTATAAAAAATATTTTTAATGATAAATGTTAATGTTTCTATTTAATAAGTTTATTCCCTTTCAGATATTCATGCAGTCATATCGGCTGAAAGGATGTGTTGGTTATAGGGTGTGCATGCATTCCATCAATTGTCTAACAGATGTAAGTTATACTTCTAATTTTTATATATATATATATATGTGTGTGTGTGTGTGTGTGTGTGTATTGATTCATAAGAATAACTTTTTGTTTTAAATATTTTCCATCCATATTAATATGTAAGTATATGTATTTCTATTTACCGCTTTAAATGGTTTAATTAGCAGATTGTTCATTATAATGCGCGTCAAACAAGAAAAATATATTCACAAGTGTGACATGTTTTTATGAAAGCTCTTTCTCAAAATATAATTTTAAATTAGTATTTGTAGGTATTGTTTACTGTTTAATCACTAGGTTAAAATGTGTTTTATATGAATATTCAGTGAATGATTAATTTACTGACTAAAGTTGTCTAAAATATTAGTGTATTAAGCTAAATGAGTACTTGCTTAGTGCTGCTGTAAAATTAAAAAGCAGTGTCTGATCAGTGGACTTTTTTGGCTAGTAGATTTTAACAAATAAACTTAAATACCTATTGGAGTATGTTACTTTTTACTTAAACTTTGTCATATTTTCCCTTTGAAATTATTCATATATCTTGCAAATAATTGCATACAGTGACCGTTGTATTTAATTTGAATATTTTCCTTTACATTATTTTGTCTATAAAAATATCCGTTACGATTTTTTTATAAATATATATATTTTTGGGCATTAATTGTATACATTGACTGTTGTATTTAATTTGAATGTTTTCTGTAGCAAAACACAGGTACTCAGCTAGTGGGAAATACAGTAACCACCGCTTATAGTGATCAGTGGTTATAAGAATCAACTGTTTATAAGAATCAATATCGCGAAAACAAAAACAAATGTATTATTTCCATGTTAAAATTTTTGCTTTAAAGAATCAATCCACCGGTTTTAAGAATCAGCTTGCACTCTTCGCTTTCCTTTCATTTTTCCAAAAAAGCCCCTTAAACCCTCAAAAGGCACAAAGTTCTTTCTTTATTTGTTTTTAAAGAAAGAGTGATAAGATGGGATGGAATACACTTGTAAAATGCATCGCTTTCTTTGTTAGACATAACATAATAGCTTCCCCTTAAACGCTTTAGCACAACACTGTCCTATTATTTTGACCTGGGGGCTTCTTTACCCATACGGGTCCGATTTCACTTTTCTCCAGTGACAAAGAAAGACAGGGACTCTTTTTTCCCACCTCCCACATCCTGGTTGCGGATTCCTGGATCCTGAAACAAACAAATTTTGCGGAGAAGTGTCCACAATCACTTAAGCAAATGTGACATTAGTAGATTCAGCACGTTATCAAACTGTGAAACGTAAGCTAAATGGTTAATCTTCGTCTGAAGCTATTGGTATTGAAAGAGGTATAAACAGCCTCCTGAATACTTCATTGCGTCAAACTACCATAGAAAACTTTTTCTTGCTCCCCTCCTGTAGTTGAAATGTTAAAACTGTTAAGCAGGTATGTTGTAACAAATATTGGTTTTTTTTCTTCTCTTACTATAATCATGTGTATCTACTTTTAGGTCTAGAAATTAAGTTGTATTTTTAAAATTATAAAAAATAATTTTAATAAAAGATAATTAACGTAAATTAAAGAGTGTTTTATGGTAAATTATCTAATATATGTGTATATAGTTGTGTGTGTGCTTGTCCAAAAACCTAAATTTCGGCTATAAGAATCAACCTCTTATAAGAATCAAAAACAGTTGTAACAAACGTGATTCTTATAAGCGGAAATCACTGTATATCTTTATAATATTACTGTTTAGAGCAGGCCTGCACAACTGGAAAGTTGATGAGGGCCATATAACTTTATGGATAGCTGCTGTGGGCCGCAAGAAAATAGGATTAATGAGAAAACAAAAATTATTTGTTCCAACAAATGAATTATTGGTTATTTTTAGAATTTAATAAATATTAATATCCATTGCTTATAATACTCTTTTTGTACTATTATAAATCTAAAAATAATATTCTGTATTTTGCATGTGATTCAGCAGCCTTTTTTAACTTTTTTACATATTATATTCATAAGTGATTGATTGTTGCTTAGTATATGTTAAATTTTAAATCATAGTTCATTTTAAAAAAATTATTGTTTAATCCTGTATACTGTATAAAGGACAGAAAAGAATTTGTGATTTTCAATTCATATTCTACTTATAAAAAGTTCTCATCAGTCAAATAAAGAAAGCATCAACTAAAGAAATTTCAGAATGGAACCTGAACAAGTAAAAGGTTCATTAAAATTAATGTATTAATATTCTATGTAACAAGCATTCAAGAAAGTAACGAATGATATGAGGGAATGCTTGAAAGTATGTAAAAAGCGTTTTTAAAAATGTTAATGCAAACATTCTTTAAGCTTCTCTAATAGGGTAAAATTATAACAGTACAGTATCAATATTGCTAAATAATGAAAATCTAATATACAAGGTATGTGGAGAAAATTAAATTTATAAAACATTAGATGTTAAAAGTATTATACAGGTGTTTGAAACACAAGAAAATGTTAAATAAATATGAAAAAAAGATATGTATAGCTCATATAAAACATAAATAAACCCTATCTGGTTATTTTCTTCTTATAAGTAAATGTTTAGTGTCATAATTTGATTGTTTATAATCTAGTATTTCAATTATTAGAACTGAAAGGGAAATTAAAAACTATAAATAAAAATATTTTATAGAACATTAAATATTCTATAGAATATTTTATAGAACATCTCCACATACAAGGTATGTGGAGAAAATTAAATTTATAAAACATTAGATGTTAAAAGTATTATACAGGTGTTTGAAACACAAGAAAATGTTAAATAAATATGAAAAAAAGATATGTATAGCTCATATAAAACATAAATAAACCCTATCTAGTTATTTTCTCCTTATAAGTAAATGTTTAGTGTCATAATTTGATTTTTTATAATCTAGAACAACTTCAATTGTTTATTTGACTTTAAAATATGATTTCAACTTTCGAAGTATAAACCTTCTCTACATGCAAACTTGACGCGAGAAATGTAAAGTTGACACGCATGCGCAGTCAGGCAATCTGAAATCCTCGCTTCCTTAAACTAATCGTTCCTGTCTGTAGACGCCAAACCGCCAAGCCGCCAACTGAGTGCCCAAACCGTGAGTCTTTCATAATATGCGACCGGAACCCTATCGGGAACGTATGGGACGAGTTGGATTGCCAAATTAAGGGGTGCAACAACCGTCCAAAATCGGTGAAGGAAGTTACATGTCTTCTCCAAGCCGAGTGGAAGAATATACCACTTGACGTCATTCAAGGACCTTTGGAAAGCATGCCCCGGAGGGTTGAGGCTGTATATGCCTTTTCGTGGAGGCTCTACTAACTATTGCATATGAATAAATCTTGTTTTTCTTTTCTATCACAGGTGTTCAAATATTTATTGGTAGATAGTATATATATATATATATATATATATATATATATATATATATATTGTTTATGTCATCTGCCCAAATACAATACTTATGTTGACACAGCACATGGTCATGTAATAACAGGCAATTTAGATTTAGATATAGTTGATAATTTAGCACTGCGTGAGTTAATGAATTTGGGAACTAAATATCGTTTACCTAGTACTATGAGTAATAAAATGATAGTAAATATCTTAAATGCTGATTTAGATAAATTTATTTATAAAATAGCTATTAATTATTCTATCCCAACTGAAGCCTTCAATCTATGGAAAATACATTTATTGAAGCTAGTACATTCTAAACTATCTTATAATAGTAATTTCTTTAGTCACTCTAATAAAAACTTAAAAGAAGCTATAAAAACTTACAAGAGTATTTTATAATAACATATGTAGATAAAGCTGCTAACAATTTTCAATTATTTGTAAAAAAATATTTTGCTATATGTTTAAAAACTCTGTTAGACAATTGTGATCTGTTTCAGCCTTTGAGAGAATCTACCTGTGTAATTATCAAGAAAATAATAGCAAAATACAAACTACTAGGTATAACTTTCACTTTCCTTATCTTACTTTAGTTCCCAAGTTTCAAAAAACACATATTGCTTTTAGAACAGTCACCTGTGGTCACAACACTTATGCTACTAAGGCAAGTGTAATACTATTAAATTACCTAAAATTAATATATAAAGTAATAACTTCTGGTGTTTGTGGAATAATTGACAATAGCTTAAGTCTGGTAAGAAAACTACAAACATTAAATAATTGTAAATCTGTAGTCACATTTGATTTCAAAGATTTATTCAACAATATCAATATTATTGATTTAAATAGGGTAATTATAACTTTAGTAAAAAATCATAATCAATACTTAAACAAAGAATTTAAACTAACTCATTTCAATAGGCTATTAGATTTTCTAACTAAACATAATTATATAGTACACAATAATAGTATATACTTACAGGTTAAAGGTGTACCACAAGGTGGAAATGCTTCCAGTATGCTAGCCAATTTATATTTACATTTTTTTGAAGTTGATAATATTAATAATATTGTTAATGGCAATTACCAAATATTTAGATATATTGATGACATAATTGTTATTAATAATAGTAATAATAATATAGATCTAAATTTTTACATTCCTAATCTAGAACTAGTAGAAAGTAGCTAAGAAAAACTTAATGTAAACTTCTTGGATATAAACATAAAAATAAATTCTCATAGTAATTTTACTTTTGATCTTTATGATAAAAGATCAGAATATGACTTTACTATAGTAAAATATCAAAGTTACTTAACTTGCTTACACAAATCTGTATTTAATAATATTATTGTTAATCAACTAGTAAGAATAAATAGGCTACGTTCTAAGGACAAAAGGCATAAGCATATAAAAGATTTGTTAGCAGTGCTAAAACGTAATTATTACCCTCATAGTCTTTCCGAGCACATAATTGGTTGTTTTAGATTTAATGAATAGCATGTTCTGTTGCTAATAATTAGTAATACAAAACTAAATGATTAAAGTTAGTAAATAACTACTAACAAGTAAATAAAAAATAGTGTAATTAAAATAATAAATAATAACTCTTAGTCATAATAAATGTCTAAGTTAACTTAGGTTATTATGTCCTATAAAACAGTATCCTATGTAAGTCTGCTAAAGTGATTCCATTGACTCCATTGTTGCAATGTTTGTGACGTCAGTCTTCTTGCGGTCTCCTAAACTTAACTTTCACTTTGTCTGGCGCCGAGTTTGGTGATCTATGATAAAGCCACTGATTATTCCTTCTTCTGTTTCATATGGATTGTACGGTGTCTAAGAATGTTTATTGCTCAGATCATACTTACTAGAAACAGTCCATTGGTTTTTGGACAGTGTCGGCACCACTGATGACAAGATGCTGTCAAAAACCTATTATTCACTTATCTATTCATATTTTTCACTTATCTTTTCATGTTTTTGGTTCCTGGCTGTAGTGGTTTATGGCTTATACTGGTTTTTCACTTACAACTTTGTCTAATATATATATATATGTGCGTGTGTGTGTGTGTATATATTTATATATATATCGCTCATTCCTTTCAACAACGTCATATCTAAAAAATCAGCAATTTTTAGCTATGCCTGTGTTGAGAAAGCCCCGAAAGGGTAGTATACCCCTGCAAGATCGCCATGTCTCACCGCTCAATATTTAGCCCCTAGAGAGCAGAATTAATATTTATTTTCAATACATTTCGATGCACTTTAAATCTTTAAAATCACTCTCCTGAAAATCACGTTTTTTGAGATATGACGTTATTGAAAGAAGTGAGCGATATACATATATATATATATATATAACATTAAAAACCCCATACCATTTTAAAATCTAACATTATTCTAAATTCCCTTGGGCGTACGAGCTAAATTTCGCTTTTGATTCTAAACTCTAATAACCTCGAGAGAAAATATTAAATGGCTTCCTTTTTCAAATAGGCGCGGCGTCCCCAATATTTTAGATAAGCTCTGCGCAGATTATATAAAACCACATGTGACTTATCGACAACAGCGAATCCCTAATCGCTATCCTGATCACATGACAAAGTTTATTTAAACCACATGAACGGAAACATGTACGCTTTTTTGATTTTGTAATTGTCCTGGAAAGACGTATTCTCCGTCTAATAAAATTTAATGCCGTAACTTGCCGCGTCGTTTTTTCGAGCCACGACTACTCTTCATTCCCAGTGATGTGCTGGACGCCCACTCTTTCCTTGGGTTGTCCAGTACGTTACATATATATATATATATATATATATAAATGAATAAATAATTAAATATATATATACCGATATATATCAATACATGACTATACAGAAGAGAGAAATAAATGTGAAGGTGAAAAATAATTGTCAGTTGTAACTTACCGTGTAGACAGTACCAAAGGCCCCGCATCCCAAATTGCCAATTTTTCTCAAATCAGATTCTTTGATTATTATGAGTTTGGCTAAATTTGGTCTCACATTTGAAGGTTCCAGAGGTTCGTCATCTTCATAAGTCCACATCTCCTGCAATTCAGGAAGATTATGAGCTCAGTGCAACGAACTACCCTCACATGGGAATGCGTCTTGCTTTAAGGGACAAAAATGTAGAGCATGTGTAAAATGACGTGTTTTTCCATTCCTTAGAGTGATGAAGAATATTGCTATCAAAACAAAACATACATGTTGTAAGCTCCCTTATTCGCTCATGCTGTTTGCAACTAACCGAAAATTCCACTTCTACAGATGTAACAGAGCGTGGGTCAAACTTTAAAGGGTGTTCTTGAGGCACTGCATACACACACATACGAAAGGAATTCTGAAATCATATATATATATGTAATAAATTAAATATTTGCCCATACATTCTATCATTTAAATTCCCTTTCCTAAAATACAATCCCCAGTAACATTACTTTATCGCTTTAAAACCCATAGCAACAGAACTTCCCATAAAGTGCATGCCTTGCATATCTACACGTGTATACGTCTGGAGAAAGGCGTGGGTTCGCATCTCCAGCCCCAATTTTCTGCTGACCGTTCAAAATGACAGCCACGTGTTTTTTTCGCATCTCGCCGCATAAGGTTGAAAGGTGATATTCTCTTCACTCCGAGCATCTGAAATGGATGGACGTACTTTTTATCGCTCAAATAAAACGATTCGTCCCGACTGCTTCAAAATTTTATTATTTCCGGGCTGAGTCTAGCTCCAGCCATGTAAATGTGAGCTAGTTTTCCTTTCCAGGTTATATTTTAAGAACGTGTGTAATGGATATATTACACACGTATATATATATATATATATATATATATATATATATATATATATATATATGTATATGTATATATATATATATATATATATATATATATATATATATATATATATATATATATATATATATATATATATATATTTATTTATTTATTTATTTATTTATTTCGTATGTAAAGTTAAACATACGAAAGTAACTCTGAAATTTTTGAGAAAGGGGCAGACGATAGGCACTAAAGAAACTATTTGGTCGGATATTTAACCGCAGATGGTAATGTGTGGCAACAGTTGCAATTGAGCTAACGTAGAATAAATTTGGAAAAGAAGAGAAAGTGGAGTGGACGCGTCGACGATAATCGCTGCGCCTCCCAAATGATAACTAATAAGGAACTAATTTATAATGGAACTAATAAGTTTAAATTAGTAATATAAGTTAGTCTGCTTTTTTTTTTCCATTATTCCAATAAGGAACTAATCATTGGATCCGAAGCTGTACATAAAATGAATCGTCAAGAACCGCATATGAAAAAACCTAGTAGGTTGTCATAATTTAATAGAACACCAAAAAGCGGCGCGTGTCAGAATCGGTCAAGAATGACTTGATGATGGTGGGAACACCATTAGCTCTAAAATCGTGACTGGTGATCGGAGTACATACCTTTTTAACGTAGGATTACGTTCCTCAATAACGGTCCTTCGGAGAGAAAAAAAAATTGTCCTGCGTAGCGAGTTAAAAGTTTGGCAGCGCGCCATACCCAGTAGCAGTACACAGTTAAACACAGAAAAGTACCAAAATGCGTCACATAAAAAGGTAAGCAAACGATAAATAATCCTTATAATAAGTAATCCTAAGTCAATTTGCTACTCTGTCTTTATTTTGCGTTGACCTTTCCAAACAATCTCCTCATATATTTTGAAATGGTCTTTTACCGATGTCATTAAAAAACGAATATTTAAATATACTATGTATCTAAAAAAAGATTACAAAAAAATGTATTACATAATAAAAAATAAATAATGGCTGAAAAATGTTTCGAGTTTGTGGTTTTTATGGGTATGCTTGTCAAGGAGATTACATACAAATGCTGGGCAACCGTAACAAGTTTAGCTAACTTTAACATAACGCAGTAAAACTATGCATTCTAAGGACTAAATTTGTATTGACAATAACCAGATTCTTAACTATACCGGTAGCCATATCCCACGACAAATTTTAAGCTGATTAAATTCAGCGAGGTTAATTTTACTCAGATTATCAATTGGAAGATAAGATAAGAGATAATTTTTATTAAAAAATCTTTTACTAAACTTTAAAGTGTTCTAAAAATAAGAATTATTTTCTTTACTTGCAAACTGGAGAAAACACATTTTTCTCTTTTTTTCCTTGTGATTACTATCAATAAAAAATAAAGTTAACAATTATTTTCGTGAAAAATAACTAAAGCATATGACCGAGTTCATTGGTTCTCTTCGAAAAATCTAACTAACTGTGACCATAATTTCATGTAAATTCTAGAAAATAACTGACTTATTTGTAGCTGTATTTTTTGAGGATTTCGTGAAGAAAATCCTGAAGTAATATTAAAACAGAAATCCCCATGGCAGGAACTTGACAATAAAAGGTAAAAGCATAAAACGATATTGAAACAAAAAAATATATCTTATACTTTATGAATTCACTTTGATGTTATACAAAGGAATATTCATGACCTTTTTTCCAGGCATGACTAGATCTTTTTAGTGACTTTTGAGATGTGTTTTTGTGATATTGTGGATGATTTTCGTGGCCAGTAGATGGTCTGAGTTGGATTGAATACTAACCATGGTATTCAGCAAGTTATTTGCTTTCCTCTGCACCCGCTGGTATACAAGAGCCCCACATATTGTTAAGAAAACAATGCCTCCTAAAACTCCTCCAATTATGGCTGGACTGTTATCGCTGAAAGAGAGATTTGTATTAAAAACACATTTAACACTAAAAACTACAATTGCGTTGAAATATTTTTAATGCTTTTAACCTAGAAAAAATCATGGCTTCGTAATCAATTTGCTTCATTTTGGTCTTAAACGAAAGACTGTAATCTGTAGATTTGTCAAATTTGGGTTTTGTAACAGCAAATTCTATAAATTAGCGATAATTTACAATTAAAAATTGATTTCTGCGCATGATCAGTGGCATGTTTAAATCTGTCTTTAGAAACTCATTGTTTTTGCGCATGCTCAGTGACATGTTTTAATGATAAACACGTTTATTCCGAGAAGTGTCTCTAGATCTCTCTCTCTGCCATTTTTATTTTTATCATAATTGTGTTTGTTAAACGAAAGATTAAACCTCGTGAAAATTGTTTATTTCACGCTGATAAATTAGCGATAATTTACAATTAAAAAAATTGCTTTCTGCAATTGAAAAAAAGTTGGTTTTTGTAACAGTAAATTCTATAAATTAGCGATAATTTGCAATTAAAAATTGATTTCTACGCATGCTCAGTGGCATGTTTAAATCTGTCTTTAGAAACTCATTGCTTCTTGCGCATGCTCAGTGACATTTTTAAATCTGGCTTTAGATACTCACTAAGCACGAGCCCGCTTAAACACATTAATTTGTTTCTGCGCATTATTATAATTTTCAACATTTGGCAACGATGTGTTGAGTATAATTTGTGCATTAGTACATTTATTTACTATCTAGCCGTCATGTTTTGACGGGTACCAACTAGTCTATATATTTAAGTTGCTAAGCCGACTTTTTGGGCAGTCCGTGGGAGAAAACTACTGCATCAATTTACTTCATTTTGGTCTTAAACGAAAGACTGTAATCTGTAGATTTGTCAAATTTCGTTTTTGTAACCGCAATTTTCATTAATGAGGTATAATTTACAATTAAAATTTGGTTTCTGCGCATGCTCAGTGGCATGTTTCAATCTGGCTTTAGAAACTCACTGTTTCTGCGCATGCTCAGTGACATGTTTCAATGCCGAGGAGTCTCTCTCTAGATCTCTCTCTGCCATTTTTATTTTTATGATAATTATGTTTGTGAAATATAAGATTAAACCTGATGGAAATTGTTTATTTCGCGCTGTTTAATGAGCGATAATTTACAATTAAAAATTTAGTTTCTGCGCATGCTCAGTGACATTTTTAAATCTGGCTTTAGATGCTCACTGAGCACGAGGCCGCTTAAAACACATTAATTTGTTTCTGCGCATTATTGTGATTTTCGACATTCGGCAATGATGTGTTGAGTATAATTTGTGTATTAGTACATTTATTTACTATCAAGCCATCATTTTTTGACGGGTATCAACTAGTAATTTAATAAAACAAAACAATAAGAATAACTTTGCAATGATTGTTGTTATTATTCTAGGGTATCATCAAAGAAACAGATTTCATCTTCGCACAATTAAGTCTGAAAATTCATTTTCTTACCTCTTCATAATTACAGATGAAAACTGCAGATATTGCGATTAAGTGAAAATCGAACATAGCATCAATGATACTGAGCAACAAAAACAAACGAAAAAAATAATGTAATTTGTTTCCATTCGTTTATTTCAGTATTTTCTTTTTTTTTATTGCTGACAAATATATTTCATGCAAACACATACATTTATTTTTGATATTTGTGTTGCATATACATTCTCTACATTTATTTTTACCAAAGCATACAATTATTACTACAGTTGGAGAGCGAAAGAATTTTTTTGTTTTCAGATAGGAAATTTATCATATTCTTTGTTTCATAAAAGATGAAACATTTTTAGTGTGAAAAATAAAAGCCCCGACAATTTAAAAGACCTTACATGAATTTTTCCTCCTTTTTAGAACATTTCTTCATTGATTCAAAGAGTTGTACTTACTTCAGTATTTTCTAATAATTGTTTCAAATTATCAAATATATAACATCTAAACACACCCATTTACTTTTCACGAATTATTGTCTTTAAAATGTTAATAAAACCGAGTAATACAGTTGTAGTCGTTATGTATTGCAGAATTTTCTTTTTCTTTTAAGAAGCAATATTTATTGCAATTGTTTTATTTGTTAAGTTGCAATGAAAAATTTTTTATTCGATAAAATTGAAGATAATTTAAAAGATATTCACATTTTAAATCAGTTTTCAATACTAGTTTTATTTTCTCGATCATTTCAACGACTGCATTTATTCGAGTATGTTTTCATTATTGTCTTAAATTTACCGTATAATTACGTCTAAGCAAATACGTTTAATACTCGTATATTTTGATATGACTGCCTTTGCTGAAAAATACAATTATTGCTATTGTGAAATGCTTTTATAATTTTGTCATTATAAAACATAAATTCCCCGCAATTAATTTGTTTTACAAATTTTCATATTACAATGAAAGTAATAGAAAATGCGAAAGATGTACGGGTAATTTATAAAGATCTTATTTAAAGGAGTTTTAAACCCAAATTTAATTTCTTTGAGTATTTTAAAGTGTAAGTAGATATTCAAACATCTCCCGGATGAATTGTACCAACAATCAGAATTCATAGACGCACATTAAGCGAACGACATTTCTAAGGAACTGCTTTTATCGTTACAATAACAATGTATATACGTTATTGCACATAAAGTTGTAAATACTTTTAATATTTTATAAAGGATAAAGTGAATGCAAATATATCCGTAATGTTTTTCTTTTACAATTAAATCTAAAAATGTCTTTTTTATGTTACTGTTGTTCATGGGGCACATACTGCGGTGTTCACGAGAATTTTGTAATGTGTTCAACGGCCGTGGACTGTAGGAACTGCTCCGCTTTCGAGACCTTCGTGTGTCTTATTATGCAAAGTCAAAGATAAACGTGATCAATAACACATAATTCAATGCACTACTTACTTTGCTTTGGTGTCCACATCAGTACAATATGTGTATTTCCTTTTAACATCAGACACTGCGTATGGCTTATCAGCGGGACAAGAGGCAGTGCAGTTGAACTTCATGACATATAAAAAAATGTAAATCATTATTCCTTTCAGCAAAATTAATAACAACAAAATACCACGTCTTCCTTTAAATAGGTCAAATAACATTTGGCATTAGAAGTTTTTTTTAATTTTCGGACAGTGCAGACTTGATTGTATGTTATTCAAACTTTTTAACATAATTAAGGCGATTATTTAAAAAGTAACAGTAAGCTATAGAACGTGAAATTATAAAGTAAACTTTTTAATGATTTAAAACGTTTTCTATAACAGTTTTTTGTTGAATAATAGGAATTAATGTTAAACAAAAAATAGACAAACTGAATTGCACAATTCATTCCAAGAGACCTATGAAATGCATAATAAAACTATAAATTTCTTAAAATCTATATATATAAAACAGTTCCGTAACTGACTGACTCACTGACTGACATACAACGCACACACCAAACCGTTGGACCTAAAGGGCTGACATTTTGCATTGCGATTCTTCATATGGTGTAGGGGTGCACTAAGAAAGATTGTTGAAAAATTCTTCTTAGATTTTTTACAATTAAATTTTTAATCTGTTTTAGTAACTTTTTTTAAGTTTGCATTTAAAATAATAATTTGAGGGTTATAAAATTTATATCACGAGAAAGATCCTAAAAATTCCTTTAAAATGAAATCTTTTTCGAATCTTTACCTCCATTTTCTGATTTTTGGTGAATTTTTAAAGATTCCTTTTCAGAATTTAATTTATCAAATGCCGATCACGTGATTTCTTTTTCTGGTACTTTAAATAAATTTATCGTCACGTGCATAACAACTAAATAGACAAAAAAATATTTTTTTTCTTGCTAATGCGGCAGACGATTGGACGTTATCCAAAAAAATATTAAAATACAATAAAATAGATTATGTTCCTCAAACTGTACTATATTCATTAGTATGGCCTATTTCATTTAATTTGAATATATTCTTCTACATTATTTTTTCTATAAAAATATGCATTACTATTTTTTTATAAATATATTTTTTTTTACATCAATTGTATACATTGATCGTCGTATTTATTATACATATATATATGTATTTATTCTTTTTTTGGCATTAATTGCATACATTGACCGTTGTATTTAATTTGAATGTACTCCGTAGCGAAGTGCGGGTTTTCAGCGAGTAAAACTATAAATTTCTTAAAATCTAAAATAAAAAATAAGAATAGCAACTAGTATGAAACGAGTTCATCATCAGGCTGGAGAGCAATGGGCGTGGTTATCTCCATAGCGAATCGACATATCATTAAACTGAAGTTACAGAAACTTGTTAGGAGTGCGGTGGCAGAAATGGAAGCTTGAAAGGGGTTTTTATGTCGAAGGAATGGAGTACAGAGTCAAAGGATTAAGAAATAAAGAAATAATAGCATATTATTAGATGAAATTATTCCACTCTCTTCTATCATTTAATCTTCTACCTTAATTTCATAATTCCCCTTAATTCTATCTTCTGGGTTCTATAATCCCGGCTTTTAGCTCCCTATCAGTACATTTAATTCATTTAAATTTGAGGTTTGACTCTTGAGGCATGGACTTAAGATTTGAGGCATGGACTTAGAATAATAAAATATCGTTCCCCCATCCCTTTTGGTGTCACCAAAAACTTCTGTCATTTCTCCGAATTTTTTCCAAGTGTATAACAATCTTCACATTCATAAGCAATTTCATATAATGGCCTCCAGCCGTAAAAAGAAGTACATTCATTAGTTCTAAACTGGTTGCCCTTCTTCTTTTCAGAGAGGGATTTAAGAAGCTCTGTGTTTTTGCTGAACAATGTTTTATAATCTACACATAAGTGCCTCACTTTGATTTCTTCAAGTGGGCAAAATACAATGTGCGCCCATAAAGGTAACCGGACAATTTTTTATAAATAAGAAAAATATGACTCACCTTCAAATAAATTTATCTCCTTCAAAATAATCGCCAAACGAGTCTATACAATTTTTCCGACGTTTCTTCAAGTCACCGAAACACTGTTTATAGGCGTCGGGACTAACCGTTCGCAAAATACGCGTAACATTTGATTTAATATCCGAGACGTTTTCAAATCTCTGTCCTTTCGTGGTCATCTTAAGCTTCGGAAAAAGGAAAAGAATCAGCTGGTGAAAAAGAATCAGCTGGAGAATAGGGTGGGTGATTTATCACTGTAATTGAATGCTTAGCCAGAAATTGTTGTACAGAAATTACTGTATGGGGCCTAGCATTATCGCGTCAAAGAAACCATTGCCCACGATCAAAAAGTTCTTTCCTAACTCGCCTTATCCTGTTTGTTAATCGAAAAAGCACCTCCTCGTAAAAATGCTGATTAATTGTTTGATTTTCAGGAACAAATTCGTGGTGAATAAGTCCTTTGTAATCAAAAAATGCAAAATCCATGAAAGGACAGCTATTTGAGAGCGTCTCGGATATTAAATCAAACGTTACGCGTATTTTGCGAACGGTCAGTTCCGACGCCTATAAACAGTGATTCGACGACTTGAAGAAACGTCGGAAAAATTGCATACACTCCTTTGGCGATTATTTTGAAGGAGATCAATTTATTTGAAGGTGAGTCATATTTTTCTTATTTATAAAAAAAATAGTCCGGTTACTTTGTGGGCGGACCTTGTATATCAACTTACCGCTGTTCTATTGGAACTGAAGTCGATTCTAAAATTTTTGCATGCACTGCACTCCATGCTACTTGGTCCGTAGCAGCCGAGACATTCTTCGGCGCATTGTGTGCACTGTAAACTGGTATTGTCCGCATAGTGATCTCGTGGGCAGGAATGCTCGCAGCGTTCACCAACTCTGTATTTTAGACAGTCGCAATCGGAAATGAGGATCCCATAGGCCGTACATCTCTTGCACATGTCGTGGCACTTGTGGCAAACCTGGAAAGAGGCAAACCTTCTTGTGAGTTTCTCCATTTTAATCTGTACTAGTTGGTACCCGTCAAAACCAGAGCCTGACTAAGGCAGGGGCATACGGGGCAGTTGTCCCGGGCCCCTACACCAGAGGGGGGCCCCAAATCGAATAGAAAGTTTAGTATTAAGTAATAAGTTCTTCATTACTAAAGTAGTGAAGCAGAGGGGGGCCCCCAAAGAAGTTTTTGCCCCGGGCCCCAATTTGGCTAAGTCGGGCCCTGGTCAAAACTTGACGGCTTGATAGTAGTACATTTAGTACTAATACACAAATTATACTCAACACATCATTGCCGAATGTCGAAAATCATAATAATGCGCAGAAACAAATTAATGTGTTTTAAGCGGCCTCGTGCTCAGTGAGCATCTAAAGCCAGATTTAAAAATGTCACTGGACATGCGCAGAAAGCAATTTTTTTTTTCAAATTGTAAATTATCGCTCATTAAACAGCGCGAAATAAGCAATTTCCACCAGGTTAAATCTTATATTTCACAAACATAATTATCATAAAAATAAAAATGGCAGAGAGAGATCTAGAGAGAGACTCCTCGGCATTGAAACATGTCACTGAGCATGCGCAAAAACAGTGAGTTTCTACAGCCAGATTTAAACACGCCACTGAGCATGCGCAGAAAACAAATTTTAACTGTAAATTATAGCTCATTAATAAAAAATTGCAGTTACAAAAACCAAATTTGATAAATCTACAGATTACAAACTTTCGTTTAAGTCCAAAATGAAGTAAATTAGTGCAGTAGTTTTCTCCCACGGACTGCCCAAAAAGTCGGCTTAGCAACTTAAACATATAGATACTGAAGTAGGCTTACCAACTTCAAGCCCACTTTACTTCATCCATTTACAGCATCCATTTACTTCATTTTGGTCTTAAACGAAAGATTGTAATCTGTAGATTTGTCAAATTTGGTTTTTGTAACCGCAATTTCTATCAATGAGCGATAATTTACGATTAAAAATTGATTTCTGCGCATGCTCAAAGGCATGTTTAAATCTGTCTTTAGAAACTCACTGTTTCTGCGCATGCTCAGTGACATGTTTTAATGATTAAACACGTTTATTCCGAGGAGTCTCTCTACATCTCTCTCTGCCATTTTTATTTTTATGATAATTATGTTTGGGAAATATAAGATTAAACCTCATGGTAATTGTTTATTTCGCGCTGTTTAATTAGTGATAATTTACAATTAAAAAAAATTGCTTTCGCGCATGCTCAGTGAGATTTTTAAATCTGGCTTTAGATACTCACTGAGCACGAGGCCGCTTAAACACATTAATTTGTTTCTGCACATTATTATGATTTTCGACATTTGGCAATGATGTGTTGAGTATAATTTGTGTATTAGTACATTTATTTGCTGTCTAGCCGTCATGTTTTGACGGGTATCAACTAGTAGCTCTTTAAGTAGCACATTGGCTGACAATGCAGACCTTCTATCCTAAGCAATAGCGTATTTTCCTCTTAGTATTTGAAGTTTCTTGGTATACCCTCGTACACGGTATACCCCCGTACAAAATTAATCGCCAAAAAAATTAAAAATGTGAGAAACTGTGACCTCTTTCTTCAAATGTTTACACTAGCATAATTTGTCATGTTAGCACAGGTGTTGAAGATTTGTGAGGTCAAAGGAGGCTCCACCGTAAGTAAATGCCCAGGAACAGATGAATGTATTTTCCTGCTATGAGTTTTTGGTATGCAATAAAAATGTTGAATTCGAACAACTATTTATATTCTATCAGATGAGTTCACAATCCATACACAATCCCTGAAATATGATAAGTCCCTTGGTACCTTGATGTAAATAAAGGTGTAATATCTAAAACAGTGTTGAATTGTAGCATATGTTGGAGAGGGTTAAAAGTAAACACTATGTAAAATTCCCACAGAAATGAAGGAAAAAAATTAAACCGATTTTCTAAAAATGAGACATCGATAACCGCCTGTTATGAATCATTTTCATACTTGACAATTGTGCGCCACCAGGTTAGTAGAAAAAGTAATGAAATAACATTTTTAAACGAATGTTAACTCCAAAATTTGAACGATTGATCCATACACTCATATCCTGCTTAAAAATTCCAATTATCAACCGGTAAAACGACATAAATTACTAGTATAAAAGAGTTCCTACTGAAAGGAAAATTACCATTTTTCCTGAGAGTGCTTTAATATTTCCCTCAACGTAAGGTCCACTGTACAAGCCATCTGGACAATTCTCATCCGATTTCAAACATTCAGCCTGAAAAGAACATTCAATCAAAATGTTTCACTGAAATATCTGTCATTTGTATATATATATATATATATATATATATATATATATATATATATATATATATATATATATATATATATATATATATATATATATATATACCCAACAAACACAAGACTGACGGCAACTTGACGGACCGGTGCTGGAGGCGCCGGCAGAACGATAGGCTCGGGAGAAATGATCCGTACCGTTGCCGGGTGACTTACGAATCTCCGACGGGGAATCCCGTAGTGTGTACCCTTTTGAGGGCCGGAGACGGTTGGATTGGAATCGACCCGAAACCGCTTTTCCTCTAACGTCCCGGAAGCATATTATGAAAGACTCACGGTTTGGGCACTCAGTTGGCGGCTTGGCACTCGCTTAGCGGTTTGGCGAAAAATATAAGGGTTGCCTCAGTTCTATCTCCAATCGCCGTTCGGTGCGGTTAGGTATTCTTAGACAATCTTATCGTTGTTCGATGCGGTTAGATTTTCTTAGACAATCTTATCTAAATATCCCAGACAATGTCCGAGAACGCAATTCTAAATTTTAAAACTGCAGTATTGCCTAAATTGAAAGATTACTTTCCTTCAGCCGTTTTAAATGAGAAAGTGTCCCAAAAGAAATTATTTTGCGAGCTGATATAATCTCGAAAGATGGCGCAGAAAAGTTCAAGAGTGTGTTCTCAGAAATTACAAGCACAGCGTGGATTATATACAGAAGCTCTTCTAACTTTCAGAGGTAAATATTTTGTTTATTGTTGAAATTTTTTTGGATAATTGAATTAAAACACAAAGAGTGCGGTAACGAAGAAGTGAAAACATTCTTTCACTTCTGACTGTATTTGATTTCGTAATGTCTGAATGATTATATTTGGATGTAAATATATTTATACATAGCATATTTATACATGTATATAGCGTAATACATGAATATATAATACATTTATATTAAATTGAAATAGATTGGATTTGATTCTTAAATTTGAATTTATTCGTATTTATTGAAATAGACTGCAAAAATTTTTTGCACTTGAGTAATTTGTATGATTTTTTAATCTGATTTTCTTTAATTTTAGTGATGCTATCTACTGGAAAAATAAACTAATAACATAGATTTATAATTGAATCATCTTTCCTTTTTTCGTTGACTTTGCAAAATATGAAGTAACAAATTTAACTTTTGGAGTATATATTATTAAAGCTGTATTTATCTTATTTTAGATTTAGTTTTTCAAAGAAATGGATTTGCCAACATTCTAAGAAGAATAAAAAGAATTTAGAATCAACAAGGAACGCTGAATGCAAAGCAAAGCTCCAAATAGTAATCAAAAATGTTACAAAAGATACTGTTAAGAAAGACATTTATCTCCGCCAGAAACCTCCACTAAGATCTGTAATTAAAATAGAAATGGATCATACACACAACACAACTTCTGCTGAAGCCTTAAGAATGTTACGAGTAAATGAGGTAATATTATATTTCAAATTATTTTTCTAAAATTAAATTTTTTCTTGTATATATTACTAATAGGTATTATTATCCATTATATTATAATTTTTTTTTCTCCTGCAGGTTAAAGAGTGTTTTTTTGACTATTTTTCGAATGGGATGACCCCATCTGAAGCCATAAGACTTCATGAAAAAATTTTTTTAATCAATGAAGATTTTAAAAGTCTGGCTAATGCTGCAATAAATCCGACCGTTAATCAAGTTCAGTATTTGCATGATTGCTGGAGACAAACCAATTTAGGATCTTTTAATAAATCCATTTGAAAAGTTGAAAGAAAAGATTCCTTTCTATGAAGCAAATGGTGATTAAGTGTATATTATTATTTTTCTAAATTATTAATTTTTTAATGCTTTGGGTTTTATACTTTAAAAAATATTATTCTTCTTATTTCTGTAAAAATATAACTCTACATTATAATTTCAGTTCTTTGAAAAAGAATACTAACAGTATTGCAAGTTAAAGTTTACTGAATAGCTAATTATTTAAAAAAACATTACTTTCCTCTTGTTAGATTTTTCAACAATTCACAGTGATTTTTCACAGTACCCCAATAGGCAATACTAAATAAAAAATATGATTCTATTAATTTGTTATTTTGACGCAGGACTACGTCTTAGGTAGCAGTGCCCAAGGTCTTTATAAAGATTTTGATTCTCACGCAAACCATTTCTGAGCGAACCAATTCTAAGCAAAACAAAATATTTTATAATTAAATAATAATATACAAACAGAAACATTATCCACCTATTTTAATTTAGCTTTTAACTGCGTGCTTAATATTAAAAGTAAATAAATATAATAATAAACCAATAGAAACATGGTCAACCTGTTATAATTTAGCCTCTATGTGCTTTTAACATATCCAAAGTTTGCACGCAGATAAAAATAAAATAAAACGATAAAACATTGTCAATCTATAGAGTTAACGATTTGCAAGGAGTTGCAGATTTGCTGAATTGAAAAATGGTTTTGAGAGTAAACTCTTGATATAGAGGGGGGTATTTGCTTATTTTTAAATTTCTTTTTTAAGTAGTCTTAAGATTTTAACAACAGTGGCTCTTGGGTAAGAGAGAGCCTATTGTTTCTTATTTTTCTTTAATTAATAAGAAATATTACTTTCTTATACAGATTTCACTTGATATTTTTTTTCCATTGCTTTTCAAATGATTTTGAAAAATATTTTTTCTCAAATGCACATATTTATAATTTTTAGGAACAACTGTTCATATACATGAAGATGGAGACACCTGGGCAATAGTTCTTGCTACCTCTGTCATGAAGAGGATTCAAAAGTCTCAGTTTGCCAAAGAGATGATATTTGTTGACTCAACTACTGGTTGTGAAGGTTTGTCATCAACAATGACTATTTTACTTGCTGTAACCAAAGTAGGAGCTCTTCCTCTGTGTGTGTTGATACACCCTAGTCAAACAATGGAAAGCTATTTCAATGCATTTGACTTACTGAAAAAGAATTTTCCTCGATGCTTTGGAGGAAATGATGTAAGAATTTCAGATACAAATTTATGAAGTCTTTTTCTTAATGATTTTAAATTAGTTTTTTAAAAAAATGTGTTTTATGTATTTATTTAGTACAACAAATAGCTTCACTGCAAGTTATGTAGTAATTTTACTTTTTTAAATATAATTGATCAATATATTAAGGAGTCAAAAAATTGAATGACTTAAGTTCTACTTTAAGTTGTTCATCTTAAAATTTAAACTATTATATATGTATAATTTTTCATGCATGTTTAATCTTTATAGATTTTTTTAAATTGCATTTTCATCAGCACATTGACTTAAGTATAATTTTAATTTTAGCATCCTCAGATATTCATGACAGATGATTCTTCAGCAGAGAAAGGGGCTTTAAAAAGAGTGTGGGAAAATAGCAGGCAGTTGTTGTGTCAATTTCATGTTACTCAAGCTGAGTGGCGCTGGCTTTTTACTCATGGCATTCCAAAAGACGAAAGACCCCGTTTGATGAGACTTTTTCAAGCAGTAAGACTACTGTTTTCTCTAAATTAAAAATTTCGATATGTATAATTTTTAAATAATTTTAATTTTTCTAACGTTTTCGGCAGTTGTTTCAATACTATTTATTTACAGCAAACAATTATTATTATTATTATTTGAGAAAATATCTAGAGGTAGTATTACTGTGTTCTAAGTTGTTGATGATTGTATGAAAGTAAAAATTTTAAATTTTATTATTTCTTAGGTGATGTATGCTGCTTCATAATATGAACTTGTTAAAGCTACCACTGATATTTTAAAGGAGAAACACAATTATCCTGATTTTGTCAAAAGATTTTATGCTTTTTTTAACCGTAAAGTCGAATGGGTATTATTTTACAGAAACTACTTACTGACTCAACAAAATAATACGAATAATTTTGCAGAAATATCCATAAGAATTTTGAAAGATATAGTTCTCTGCCGCACAAAAGCCTTCAATGTGGTTGCTTTATGTGAATTCTGTATAACGGTTTGGGAGCTATATCTGGTCAAAAGGCTTTTAGATTATGCCTATGCAAGAAAGCATCAACCAGCAATTTTATACAGCTCATTAATTAGAAAAAGCAGCAATTTCAGTGAAAGTGACATTGAAAAAACTGATGATGGCACTTTTACAATCAAGAGTGGAGAAAATACTTATGTAGTGAACATAGATATTGGTGCTTGCTCTTGTCCTGCTGGGATATCAGGGGCATTTTGTAAGCACCAATGTTTTTTGATGAATTTTAAAAAAATAAAACTGCCAAATGCACCCCCAATAATGCAAGAGGATCGCCATGAATTGGCATTGTTAGCACTGGGACCTAAATGCCCTGAAATGGCTTTTTTTAATAATTTTCAAATTGCTGAAGACCACGAATATGAAAAAAAAAGTACAAGAAGTGTCCCAGTTGGAGCCATTTGAACCAGAAGAACAAAGGAGAAATCAGCCAATGGACAACCAAGAGCATTCTATGGCTACCCCTCAACAAAATGAATTACTTAAAAAAGAATTTGAAAGACTTGCCAGCCTTGCTTCTTCTGGAATGTCAAGTAATGGTGCTGGTAGACTTTTAAAAATATTTCAAAAAATTGAGTCTGTGGATGATTTTAAAAGTTTATATGTTTTGAAAACAATTGGTCAAAAGACCGAAAGAATTAAAGTACAGCCCACAGCAATATCAAGACGCCAAGGACTCGTAAAATCGAGCAAAAAGCTTCCCTCTCGCCTGAAAGGAAGTGTTGGTTATGCGGTGTACATGCATTCAAGCTATTGACTTCAGTGTGATATAACAGATGTAATTTTTACAATTAATAGTATTTGAGTTTTTGCCCTTTCAGATCTTTATCCAATGAGTATTGTCTGAAAGGAGCTAAAAATTGTTATGTGTCATTTGAATGTGCTATATCTATGAACAGATTTATGTATAATTTTATAAAAATATTTTTTAATGATAAATGTTAATGTTTCTATTTAATAAGTTTATTCCCTTTCAGATATTCATGCAGTCATATCGGCTGAAAGGATGTGTTGGTTATAGGGTGTGCATGCATTCCATCAATTGTCTAACAGATGTAAGTTATACTTCTAATTTTTATATATATATATATGTGTGTGTGTGTGTGTGTGTGTGTATTGATTCATAAGAATAACTTTTTGTTTTAAATATTTTCCATCCATATTAATATGTAAGTATATGTATTTCTATTTACCGCTTTAAATGGTTTAATTAGCAGATTGTTCATTATAATGCGCGTCAAACAAGAAAAATATATTCACAAGTGTGACATGTTTTTATGAAAGCTCTTTCTCAAAATATAATTTTAAATTAGTATTTGTAGGTATTGTTTACTGTTTAATCACTAGGTTAAAATGTGTTTTATATGAATATTCAGTGAATGATTAATTTACTGACTAAAGTTGTCTAAAATATTAGTGTATTAAGCTAAATGAGTACTTGCTTAGTGCTGCTGTAAAATTAAAAAGCAGTGTCTGATCAGTGGACTTTTTTGGCTAGTAGATTTTAACAAATAAACTTAAATACCTATTGGAGTATGTTACTTTTTACTTAAACTTTGTCATATTTTCCCTTTGAAATTATTCATATATCTTGCAAATAATTGCATACAGTGACCGTTGTATTTAATTTGAATATTTTCCTTTACATTATTTTGTCTATAAAAATATCCGTTACGATTTTTTTATAAATATATATATTTTTGGGCATTAATTGTATACATTGACTGTTGTATTTAATTTGAATGTTTTCTGTAGCAAAACACAGGTACTCAGCTAGTGGGAAATACAGTAACCACCGCTTATAGTGATCAGTGGTTATAAGAATCAACTGTTTATAAGAATCAATATCGCGAAAACAAAAACAAATGTATTATTTCCATGTTAAAATTTTTGCTTTAAAGAATCAATCCACCGGTTTTAAGAATCAGCTTGCACTCTTCGCTTTCCTTTCATTTTTCCAAAAAAGCCCCTTAAACCCTCAAAAGGCACAAAGTTCTTTCTTTATTTGTTTTTAAAGAAAGAGTGATAAGATGGGATGGAATACACTTGTAAAATGCATCGCTTTCTTTGTTAGACATAACATAATAGCTTCCCCTTAAACGCTTTAGCACAACACTGTCCTATTATTTTGACCTGGGGGCTTCTTTACCCATACGGGTCCGATTTCACTTTTCTCCAGTGACAAAGAAAGACAGGGACTCTTTTTTCCCACCTCCCACATCCTGGTTGCGGATTCCTGGATCCTGAAACAAACAAATTTTGCGGAGAAGTGTCCACAATCACTTAAGCAAATGTGACATTAGTAGATTCAGCACGTTATCAAACTGTGAAACGTAAGCTAAATGGTTAATCTTCGTCTGAAGCTATTGGTATTGAAAGAGGTATAAACAGCCTCCTGAATACTTCATTGCGTCAAACTACCATAGAAAACTTTTTCTTGCTCCCCTCCTGTAGTTGAAATGTTAAAACTGTTAAGCAGGTATGTTGTAACAAATATTGGTTTTTTTTCTTCTCTTACTATAATCATGTGTATCTACTTTTAGGTCTAGAAATTAAGTTGTATTTTTAAAATTATAAAAAATAATTTTAATAAAAGATAATTAACGTAAATTAAAGAGTGTTTTATGGTAAATTATCTAATATATGTGTATATAGTTGTGTGTGTGCTTGTCCAAAAACCTAAATTTCGGCTATAAGAATCAACCTCTTATAAGAATCAAAAACAGTTGTAACAAACGTGATTCTTATAAGCGGAAATCACTGTATATCTTTATAATATTACTGTTTAGAGCAGGCCTGCACAACTGGAAAGTTGATGAGGGCCATATAACTTTATGGATAGCTGCTGTGGGCCGCAAGAAAATAGGATTAATGAGAAAACAAAAATTATTTGTTCCAACAAATGAATTATTGGTTATTTTTAGAATTTAATAAATATTAATATCCATTGCTTATAATACTCTTTTTGTACTATTATAAATCTAAAAATAATATTCTGTATTTTGCATGTGATTCAGCAGCCTTTTTTAACTTTTTTACATATTATATTCATAAGTGATTGATTGTTGCTTAGTATATGTTAAATTTTAAATCATAGTTCATTTTAAAAAAATTATTGTTTAATCCTGTATACTGTATAAAGGACAGAAAAGAATTTGTGATTTTCAATTCATATTCTACTTATAAAAAGTTCTCATCAGTCAAATAAAGAAAGCATCAACTAAAGAAATTTCAGAATGGAACCTGAACAAGTAAAAGGTTCATTAAAATTAATGTATTAATATTCTATGTAACAAGCATTCAAGAAAGTAACGAATGATATGAGGGAATGCTTGAAAGTATGTAAAAAGCGTTTTTAAAAATGTTAATGCAAACATTCTTTAAGCTTCTCTAATAGGGTAAAATTATAACAGTACAGTATCAATATTGCTAAATAATGAAAATCTAATATACAAGGTATGTGGAGAAAATTAAATTTATAAAACATTAGATGTTAAAAGTATTATACAGGTGTTTGAAACACAAGAAAATGTTAAATAAATATGAAAAAAAGATATGTATAGCTCATATAAAACATAAATAAACCCTATCTGGTTATTTTCTTCTTATAAGTAAATGTTTAGTGTCATAATTTGATTGTTTATAATCTAGTATTTCAATTATTAGAACTGAAAGGGAAATTAAAAACTATAAATAAAAATATTTTATAGAACATTAAATATTCTATAGAATATTTTATAGAACATCTCCACATACAAGGTATGTGGAGAAAATTAAATTTATAAAACATTAGATGTTAAAAGTATTATACAGGTGTTTGAAACACAAGAAAATGTTAAATAAATATGAAAAAAAGATATGTATAGCTCATATAAAACATAAATAAACCCTATCTAGTTATTTTCTCCTTATAAGTAAATGTTTAGTGTCATAATTTGATTTTTTATAATCTAGAACAACTTCAATTGTTTATTTGACTTTAAAATATGATTTCAACTTTCGAAGTATAAACCTTCTCTACATGCAAACTTGACGCGAGAAATGTAAAGTTGACACG
Source organism: Dolomedes plantarius (assembly GCA_907164885.2). Classification (NCBI taxonomy): domain Eukaryota; kingdom Metazoa; phylum Arthropoda; class Arachnida; order Araneae; family Dolomedidae; genus Dolomedes; species Dolomedes plantarius. The sequence goes on from OU015503.1 coordinate 125,632,759, forward strand.
CATGCGCAGTCAGGCAATCTGAAATCCTCGCTTCCTTAAACTAATCGTTCCTGTCTGTAGACGCCAAACCGCCAAGCCGCCAACTGAGTGCCCAAACCGTGAGTCTTTCATAATATGCGTCCCGGAACTGGATCTCCGATTCGTAACCACAAGTAACAGAAATCTGCATCAGAATTATGGATTTGAAAGGGAAGGCGATGATTAAATTAAACAGACTTTTCAAAAATATTTATTTCATTTTTGTGAAACTTCTTTTACGCGGAAAATTCCCATAATTTTCCTTGTATGTAAAGATTGTATTATGTGAGAAGTAATATGTGAAATTGTATGATTGTATTATGTGAAAATTCACATAATTTTCCTTTTATGTAAAGATTGTATTATGTGTGTGTGTGTTTTTAACTCCCTAGAAGCTTATAAAAACAGACGAAAATTCGTTTCATTGTTTATATTTATATATTACTGGAGAAATTAAATATCTACTTAAAAATGGGTCCTTGTTGCACCACTCTATATTTAGAAGAGAGGAAATAGTGGTAAAATTTGTATTTTTTAAAATTTCTTTTATAGTATATTAAAATAATGATATATATATTTTTGTAGATAAAATATTCAAAATATGATATTTTTACAGGAAACTTAAATATTCTAAGTATTTCTAATTGTTAGATGCCATTATAAAACAACTGATTTTGTGGAATTTCATCATATTAATTTTACATCATATTAATTGTTCATAATATTAATTTTACTATAATATATCATTTAATTAATATCATTTGTTCATCATATTAATTTTACAGTAACATATTCTTATAATACACATTTGAATGAAAGAAAAATAATTTTAAATTAACAGACCTTAGTTAAAATAAACAAATCACATATATTTAGATAAATATTAATGTAGTGTAATGTCAGAGATATAGACAGTAGATGTCATGAGACACCAAATAAGATCACAAAATAAGACCCTTTATCCTCAGTACGAACATTGAAGAATATATTACATTGTCTTTTTGTAATTGAATCAGGATACGAGAAATAATATTTACAATAAGAAAAAAAGGCCAAAAAATTAGTTTAAATAAATGTTAGAAATAAAAAATAAGGCAATTAAGTTTAAAATAATAAGTAAGTTATATTTAATAAATTAAGTTGGCAGGTCTGAACATCCGCGAGTACAGAAAACAGAAATGCACCTTTCGGGATCGAACCCAGGACGGAAGCATGGGAAGCAAAAACGGACGCCACACACCAGCATTCACTGACAGATTGTTAAGTGTGGAACTTCAGTAAGAGGAAACTGCCTGGCATGGAACAGAAAAACACATGAAAAATGTTAAGCACTATCATAAACCAATGAATTAACCTGTGAACAATTAATGGACTGGGTAAGATTTGAAATATTAAGGTCGGGACATAAATTTTTAATTTCAGCTAACACATCGCGGATTTTGATAAGTTTATTAGTGTATCATCTAGGTTTCCCATAGATTGAATATTTTTGGGTTGTAAATTTTGAATAGGTTCGCTAGATGACAGATTTAAATTATTTTTCAGAGCTTGGCTGTACGGAAGAGTATTGGAAGTGTGATTGGTACCAAACTGGTTACCAGTGTTTATAGTGACGCTAAAATTAGGAATATAATTGCCGGCAATGGCGACTCTAAAGCCTAAAGTAATTAATTCGCCTTCGACTTCCACAGCCAAAGTGTAGATAGGGATTCCCTTAAAAAGGATTTTAAGTGTCGGTTTTGGAATTTTTCAAAAAAAATCCAATGCGTAAATTAATTAAGTACCTTTGAATGGTCCTATATTATTCAATGTTTTCATATAAGATTTTGACAAAGTTTCCTGAAATTGTTTTGGGGAATTGAATTTTGACTAGGTTGTAAATTTTGTTAAGGGTATCTTTGTATCGTTTCGCCATTTAAAAAAAAGGCTCAGATTTGGGTTCGCGCTTAATTGGAATTTCTTCACCTCTGCAATCCTCGTATATGACAATTTTCTCCTCAAGGATAGAAAATTGATTTGAGAGAGGGATTCGATCATTAATGCTAGTTAAGTTAGAGCCGTGAGCAACTCGCTTTAGTTCAGTCTCATCTGCCTGATTGAGAGATTTAACTTTTTCAGATTTAGGAATATAATCAAAAATGGGTGTAGAAGAAAATTTAAACTCACACTTACTGTGCATAAGATTAGCAAGTTATTTGAGATTGGGGATGTTAAACGTTATTTTGAAAAAAAAAACATTCATGTTTCTCAAAAGTCCATAGTAATCACACATGGTTTCCATTACTTATTTCACTGACACATTGAATTATTATTTTTTGTTGTTGTTTCAAATTTTGGCATTATCTTTTGAGAGTGTATTTTTTTTTATCAATGCAACTCTCGCAGAAGTGCCGCGGATGGACAAGGATGACTCGATAACGAATTTAACAATCCTTTCTACTGCTTGTGTGTGACATGGAAAATTACTGAAGTCAATACGTTGACTTTCATAATCAGATGCTTTTGCTTCCTTTATAAACTGCTTTAGTTTGTTATCAGAAATATGCCTTGTTCTGTTACTTTAACACCATTCCGTTCAATAATATCATTGGCATCAAAGTTTATACGTTGAATTAAAAACTTTCTGATGCCCCCTCCATTTTCAATCCTTGCTTTTAGAATCCGGCGTAATCCAAGCTCTTTTACGTGACTGCGATCATCTGATATCATACATAGAAGGAGATTTTCAGAAGCAGCAAAGTATGCATTTCTTTGAATGACTGAGTCAATTACATTTTTAAGAGTCTGATGGACGTAACGTAAATAGCTTACAAGTTTCCACAAGTTCTTCGATCAATGGATACAAGATGGTTTCAGCTTTATGTTAAACCAAATAGGTGCATAAACTTACAAAATGTACTCAGTCAGTATTCGGAGATTTTTTGCAGTACATTCTGTTCCCGCATACAAGGGAAGTATTCGGTTTGCTAATATAAGCCATCATGAATGACAAAGTTTTCCTGGTTTTCTCATGGCCAAACAGAAGAGCACTTTCCAACAGAGATTACATTACACATTTCTAGCAAATATTTTGGGTCTACACTTAAATCATCCTTAACTTCTAGTAATGGAATGTCATTTTCAATAGGGGAAAATTCAATCACTGGAAGTTCACAGGAATTTTCTAGTTGTTTACCTATTTCTCCTCCAAATTCATTTGGACCTTTAATTAGGATGTAGGGCAGTTCATTTACTTCAAATAGACAAATCAACCACTGCAGTGGCCTTCTTAATTCCTTTTCCAATAAAGGAATCTCACCATTATTCAATCCAGTGTTCAAGCCAGTTCCATCACATCCAATTACAGTAATGTTTAAGTGTTGGTTGTTGCCGTTGAAAGTGCTATTATGCCATCTTTTATACCTTTTCCAGTGACAAAAATCTGCTTCAGAAAATTCCTCCTTAGTATGATATCAGATGATCGCAGTCATGTAACAGAGCTTGGATTACGTAGGATTCTAAAAGCAAGTACTGCAAATGAAGGAAAGTTTTTAATTCAACGTATAAACTTTGATGCCAAGGATTATATTGATATGATTGAATGGAATGATGTTAAAGTAACAGAACCTCCTATGAAGAGGCATTTCTGATGAAAAACCAAAGCAGTTTATAAAGGAAGCAAAGGAACCTATCACGAGAGTCAACGTATTGACTTCAATAATTTTCCATGTCACACTCAAGCAGTAGAAGGGATTGTTAAATTAGTTAGCGAGTCATCGTTGTCCGTTCGGGGCACTTCTGCGAGACATGCATTGATAAAAACAAAATTACATTAATACCAAAATTTGAAACAAAAAGAAAAATAATTCAATGTGTCAGTGAAACAAATGTTGGAAACCATGTGTGATTACTATGGACTTTTGAAAAACATGAATGTTTTTGTTTACTACAAAGGATCAGGAACCAAAACAAAACAAAACAACAATATAAACTTGAAAACGACAATATAAACTAGAAACAGAATAAACTTAAAATATATACAAGAACTAAAAAGGTGTGATTTGTTTGTTTTAATTGTGGTCCGTTAATTAAAAATTGTTTTTCTTTCATTCCAATGTGTATAAGAATATGCTACTGTAAAATTAATATGATGAAAATGAGATGTATTTCATTATGATAAACTGTAAATACTGTTCATGTGACTAAGATTTCTTATAATGACAAAATAGCAAAAATTTGTCATTGTAAGAGTAGCTCAGTAGTTTGATTAAAAAAAAGGGGGGGTCGTCGTCTGTGTTTTTAGCTCCCCAGAAGCTTATGAAAACAGAAGAAAAATGCTTCAGCTATCGAATTTGATATTAGGTTTAAATTCAGCGCCATGATGGAAAGGTCGGGGAAGAAAGGCAGGACTTAGGTTGAATTTGCAGCTACGTGGACCAATGAACGACGTAGAGAAGAAAGCTTTTGCACGGGTTGCCACTTTAAAGCGTGACGTAGTTAGGGTAGCTTCACTCGTAGTGGGTGCCACTTAAAAGAAGTTATCTCTGAGAGTTAGCAATTTATGATGTTGGCGATGTTTTACGCGCTTGTGATTTGTCAATTTTCATTTTTGCGAGTCTTTCTGGCGTAACAACACAGGCATTTTTCTTCCTCCGGACATGTGCTATTGAAGAAAAATTATGCCAAAAAAGGAAATGGATGACAGCGATCTCAAGAAAAGATTTCATAGTTACCTCCAGTTCAAGGGTAAGTAACATTGTTTATTGTTTAGAGATTTGTGATTAAACTAATTGCAGTTATTTAAAATAATTTAATGTTTTTAATTTTCAACGTTTCAAATTTAATGCATATATTGATGTAAAAGAATGGGTAGGATTAACTGAGTTGATCTTAAATGTCTTGCCTACAGTTATTATAGGATATAAAAGTTAAATTAATGTAATTGAATGTTATAAAAATCCCAGAAACTTCATTCTAACACCTTTTAATTTAGATATACATTTATGCAAATTCTTTTGTGTTTAAATGAACTATGTTATTTTACTTTGTAGTAAAGTAACTATCTTTTTGTTTGTATTTAGTTTCGTAGAAAAGATCAACAAAACGTCAGCCTGGCTATACAACAAAGTCTAAAGGATTGTGAAAAGCATCAAAAGCTAACGTGCTATTCTAAAACAGATTAACTTAAAGATTCATTAGTTTATTTTTATCAGTTGAATTTCTCACTTGCACCATGTATTTTTAAATCTATACTTATTGATAATAATTTAAATATGGTGGCATTTGTTAAGAATTGTAAGATTTCAAAATTTAATAGTTATAAATTTCCTTGCAAAACAAATAACATAAATGATTTGTTAAGCATTTTAAAAGAATTTGGATTAAATGAAAACAGTAATGAGTGATGGTGAAAATGTATTAAATGTGGTAATTGAATTGCTTGATGTTCTAAGACATAAAATTTCTGATCATCCAAATACAATAATTAACTTCTTGACTGAACAACTGACTTTATTATTAACCAAAAAAAAAGGCCTTTCATTATAGTTCTGAATCAATGATATTTTGTAGTATATTATATAGTAAATATTTGAATGCTTAGAATAATTATGTCTATCAAAGTATTCTCTTTAAACATACAGACTTCGTTCCTTTCCCAACCTCCAGTCAACCAGAGCAGAAAATTATATAAAAAAGAAAGTTACTATTTTTCTTCAAAATTTTTAGTTATGAACTAGCTCTTGCGAATCACTGTACAGGAGCCATACCATAAGAGAGGGAAAAAACTTTTAAATTACCATATATTAAACCTTTACATAAACATAATATTACTTAACAGACATTCTTAATTACTTACAATTTCTTATATTACATTACATAGAACTTCATCCATAAAACAGCTATAATATAACAATGAAACTTTTTTAAATTTACAACATTATTTATGTTTTTAATATAATATATCCAGCATTGCAAGCATTTTGCATGTATGTTAACTTGGACTTAATATTAAGAAACATAAAATGTAGCACAGTAAGGATATTTATACACACTTCACACTCTCAACTAAAAATGTTCAACTTCATGCTATAATTTTTTAAAATTCTAACAGAAGATTATTGATTTTATACTTATAGATCAGATATCTGATATGCATATTTTTAACACAACATACTATATAATTCTGATTTATGCTCAATCATGCAGTCTGTATGAGTGCATAAAAGAAGCAACTGGAAAAAAAATCATGCACATATCAGCACACATCTAAATATTAATGTTTATTGTTGATTTTTTATTTTTTAGTATCGCATAATCATATGTATATAAATATATGCAGAAAGTTATTCTATTTTTCATTCCTAAGTTATTAAATTGCTGGTCATCATGCATTTATATAATTTAATTTGTCAGTTTCAACTTCAAAATCTAGTATAACCTGACAAGGATGAGAACCTTTATTTAGATAACATCATGTGTGCTAGATTTTTATTAAAACTTTAGGTAAACTTTTGCATTCTGTGTGTCATTTGTAAAATCTTTATTAAAAATGTGAGAATGTCCTCAATAACTGATTTATAAGCTATTTATTTTCCACACTTTTAGAGAGTATTTAGTTGTCATGTTGCGCAAAATATATAAGAACTTACTGGTCCAAAGTATAGACGTGCCCCCCCCAACTTAACTTGAAATAAATTAAAACGTTAATAGAAGTACAGTTAAATCAGAAAATTGTAGAAAACTTTTAAGAAAGTTGGTTTTTTCTCGTTTTTTCAAACTGTGAAACTGAAAATACCGATTATGTCTTTAGCCCTAACATAGTTTTTAACAATGATATGATCCATAACAAAAATTCGATGCTACATTTTTTTTCTCCTTTTATTTATATTACATTTATTTTTCTCATTGTATAACTTTTTGAATACTACTCAAACATCAATTCTATTGTTACTCAATTTCAAAAAATCATAATATTTCAAATTTTAAGGATCGATCGGTAGTCAATGCGCTGCGAAGGGCCCTAGCTGAATTCAATTTGTGCCCGTCCCAAATGTTAGAAGCACGCTACGCCTACGGTCCAAAGTATATATGTAAGGGGGTCATACTACCTTTTTTATGTCACTAATAAGCAAATTTATAATGAACTCTGCTTTTCAATGCTTCTTGGTGTCACAAATCACTCTAATTTTTATTATGGCATTATAAGAAAATATTGGTTTCTTTACAGAATTCTGAAACTGGAATCCATCTTCACCTCATTGTGATTTCCTTCGAAAGATTCCATAGCTCACTTGGCAGTGTCCTCGATTCATAATCTGTGTAAGTTGATTTGAACCTCACTGAACCCATTTTTTTTATTCTCTAGATATCCTTATTTTTCAGCAGTGAACTTGTGGGCAAAATCACAAAGTTGTGAATATATTTTTTAAAAATTTATTTTTTGTACTTAAATTTGAATTTTTCTATAAAAAACCATAAAAAATACTTTTATTACATAATTCTTAATTAATAAACAACTCAAATTTTCAAATTCCTCTTTGTATATTTTATATGCTAATCCGAACATTCTCATAAACTTTGGTTGCAGAAATTTGTGGATTGATATTGATTTCCTTTATTCATTATATTTTTAACTGGCAAGCCTGTTATTAAAGTATTAAGTATGTCCGAAAGTGCAGTTCCGGGACTTCAGTTAACCGTGACTCTTGTGAAAGTCTTTTATCATAACTGCTTACCAAAAAAAGTTTTATATTTTTATATTATAATGATATAAAATGCCAAGGGTTATTTTACTTTTGATAGTTAATGTTAAAAAGTTGTTAAATTTAATTATCAGAATTTCATGATCAGTAGTTAGAGGTTCATTCATAATTCCTTACAGAAGTAATAATAATAATAATATTGCTTTTAGATGTATTAGATCATTCGTTGATGAGCTAATAGGTAGTTGAATGTCATTTGGAATACTAACTTCTGCCTAGTACTATTTAATTTTTTATTATTTCATTGTCAAATGTTGGTGGAGATCTGTCTATAAAATACACTGAAGTGCCACTGAATTAGGGATACCTACCTAGTAACGAGTTGGGCCTCCTCTGGCCTTGTAAACGGCTGCCACACGACCAGGGATAGATTCAACAAGTTTCTGGAAACGTTCCACGGGAATGGCTTGCCAAATATTGGCTAAAGTTGTCCATAATTCAGTAAGGTTCTTTGGTGCTGTGTGATGGCCTTTCACGCCTTGTTCCAAAACATCCCAAAGATGCTCAATAGGATTTAAGTCTGGGCTTCTATGTGGTCAATTCATGACAGAGAAGTCAGAGGAATGCTCATCCAACCAGCCAGTAGCCAACCGGGACTTGTGAGAGGTACAGTTGTCTTGCTGGAAAACTCCATTACCGTGCGGATAACAGAACAGCATAAACGGATGGAGGTGATCACCCAGCAACTCTACGTACCGAATTGCATTGAGGGAGGTTGGTACACGCACCAAAGATTCCAAACTGTGCCACGAAAAAACACCCCAGACCATGATTGAGCCACCATGCCCTTGTACAGTTCCAGCCAGGCATGCAGGATCCAAGGCTTCATGAGCCTGACACCATATTCTCAGCCTCCCGACGGCGTTAAGTAGTCGGAATCGAGACTCATCACTCCATGCTACTCGTTTCCAGTCCTCTACACTCCAGTCTCTGTGCTCTTTTGCCCAGGCAAGACGTGCAGCCCGATGGCGAGTATAGAGCAACGGTACTCTCGTAGGTCGACGGCTCCAGAAACCCATACGGTGAAGCGAGCGTTGCACAGTCCGTTTACTGACTGTACGACTGGCACCGTCATTAAACTGGGTGGTAATTTGAGCTAATGTTTGGCTTCGCTGGCTACGTACAATAGGCCAGAGCCGTCTCTCACCACGCACTGTCAAGGCTAATTGTCCTTTGCAGTTTGCCCGATCGCTAGTTTTTTTCCCACCATCCATGTATTCTTGGTATACTCTTGACACTGTCAACCTTGAAAATCCTAGCTGTCTGACGATTTCGGAAATTGAATGGCCCATGCGTCGCGCACCTACGATTTGTCCGCGATCGAAGGCGTCTAAATCAGGCAACACACACACACACACACACACACATATATATATATATATATATATATATATATATGTGTGTGTGTGTGTGTGTGTGTGTATATATACATATATAGTTAACCTTTTAATAGTTGTGCGATTATGATATGGTGGTAATAAACTTTTAAGCTTTCTTAAAAGTCTTTGTGTTTGCGTTTCCAACGACCACAGACACTCTGCTTGTCGGGTGAAAAATATCCCTTAATTTTGCCAATATCCATGAAAATCGCCGGGGAATTTCATCTGTTGTTCCATCATTTAGGATGTATTACCTCAAGGAAACAGGGTAATAATGTATTTCTTTTTATCAAAATATATGGAAAAGTTTATGTTATGAACTAGGGTCATATAAAGTTTATGAAAAGGGATTCACAATTAATTAAGGAATTTTTCTTAATACTACAATTTCTAATAAACTAAGCTAAAAAAGAAATTATTTGAACTGTATAAGACGTAATTTTTCTGAACGAACCTGTGCGTTGTCAGTGCTGTTCGAAAGTATTGCTTTATGACATGAGTTGCAACCACCAGGTCCAAGTGACGTTTTTGGACCGGTACACCTGAAAAGTTAGGAGAATACCAATTAATCAGAATTTAAAAAAAATTATTAGTTAATATGGTTAAATTATAATACTAATATTCTGAATCTCATTAATGTTCAGATTGCAAATTGACAAATGGCATATATATTGTATATATACAGTGTAGTCATAGAGAAACTTTGCCGATATATGGACCTCTAGCGGCTGTTCCATTCAACCGATCGAAATGAGATTTTAGATATAGTTATTCTGAGGTATTGGCTCGGGATTCTGAGAACGGCAACTCTGTGACGCTTCCGGTTACGGTTATAGGTATAGAAACTCGAAATTTTCAAATGGAAACGCCCACTTTTTCCCATCGCAAAATGCTCAGCGCATGCGAAAACCCTAAAAAGCGTTGGAACGGTACGTGTATCACAAAAAACAGACGCGTTATGCACGCACAAAAAACAGCTCTGCGAATGGCTAGCAAAAACACGATCAGAGAGCTTTTTATCGGTTTTCTATGCTGAATATCTGGCGAACGGCGTTGTTTGATTGGTTTCTAGCCTCTGTCATATGCAAATTTCCTCCGTGCGCCCTGATCGTGTCTTTGTTGGCCGTTCGCAGAGCTGTTTTTTTGTGCGTGCATGACGCGTCAGTTTTTTGTGATACACGTACCATTCCAACGCTTTTTAGGGTTTTCGCACGCGCTGAGCATTTTGCGACGGGAAAAAGTGGGCGTTGGTTTTCGAAAATTTCGAGTTTCTATACCTATAACCGTAACCGGGATCGTCACTGAGTTGCCGTTCTCGGAATCCCGAGCTCATACCTCTGAATAACTGTATCTAAAATCTCATCTCGATAGGTTCAACGGAACGGCCGCTAGAGGTCCATATATCGGCAAAGTTTCTTTATGACCACCAGATATATATATAAAATGTACCACGCGTGCCCTATAAATTATCTCTTTTTATTTAAGACACTCTTTTAATTTGTATATCCGACCTCAAGACCTCAAGATGTTCTATCTTTGGAACCCTGTACGCGTGGGATTAGTTCCTGTAAGGGCGGGGGGACTGTGACCATCCTAGTTTCGGGTGGTACCACCCTGTTGGAATTCTATGGGAAAGTTGGGATCTGAATACGTATAACTTGTGTAAGTTTTAGTGAACGTGATAGAATTTTTGAAATTTTAAGACACTGTTGGCCTAGACCAGGGATTCCCAACGGGACCCCTTGGGGGTCGATGGAAGTTTAAAAGGGGTCTATAGTTTTCTAGGGGTCTATTGGGGGTCGATGATGAAATTTTCTGTTTTAAAATTTAACGTAATTTTTTTAGGAATGTTATTATTAGATAATAATATCCGTTTTAATATGTATAAATACAGATTTGCATAGGGCGGAGTGATCCAAGCATCGAAAGTCAAATGTCATGACGCTTTTGTATATGTGTCGAATGAAATTATATTATAATTACATCTAATTCAGTAAAATTGTTCGGTAAAATATATATTTATATTCGTTATGTTGTGACAATACGATGATAAATTTCAGGCCAAACATTAAAAAAAAAATTGTATCAATGCATCATTCACGACCACCACATTAACGGAAATCGAACTTTTCTGCAATTGCAATCTGTGTTTCTGAAATCTTGTTTATATTTGTGACATTCAAAATTAAAATACACTGAAGTGCCACTGAATTAGGGATAGCAAAGCCTATGCAAATTGTGTAGCCCTGCGCATCATGTATGCGCAACTGAGGGCGCTGGGGTAACTGCATATACAGCGCGTACTGTGGTTGTTCTGAATTAGTTGTTGGAATTGCCCGTATGGGTAAACTGCCTGATTTAGACGCCTTCGATCGCGGACAAATCGCGGACACAGGTGCGCGACACACGGGCCATTCAATTTCCGAAATCGTCAGACAGCTAGGATTTTCAAGGTCGACAGTGTCAAGAGTATACCAAGAATACATGGATGGTGGGAAAAAACTAGCGATCGGGCAAACTGCAAAGGACAATTAGCCTTGACAGTGCGTGGTGAGAGACGGCTCAGGCGTATCGTACGTAGCCAGCGAAGCCAAACATTAGCTCAAATTACCACCCAGTTTAATGACGGTGCCAGTCGTACAGTCAGTAAACGGACTGTGCAACGCTCGCTTCACCGTATGGGTTTCGGGAGCCGTCGACCTACGAGAGTACCATTGCTCTATACTCGCCATCGGGCTGCACGTCTTACCTGGGCAACAGAGCACAGAGACTGGAGTGTAGAGGACTGGAAACGAGTAGCATGGAGTGATGAGTCTCGATTCCGACTACTTAACGCCGACGGGAGGCTGAGAATATGGCGTCAGGCTCATGAAGCCATGGATCCTGCATGCCTGGCTGGAACTGTACAAGGGCATGGTGGCTCAATCATGGTCTGGGGTGTTTTTTCCTGGCACAGTTCGGGATCTTTGGTGCGTGTACCAACCTCCCTCAATGCAATTCGGTACGTAGAGTTGCTGGGTGATCACCTCCATCCGTTTATGCTGTTCTGTTATCCGCACGGTAATGGAGTTTTCCAGCAAGACAACTCTACCTCTCACAAGTCCCGGTTGGCTGCTGGCTGGTTGGATGAGCATTCCTCTGACTTCTCTGTCATGAATTGGCCACCTAGGAGCCCAGACTTAAATCCTATTGAGCATCTTTGGGATGTTTTGGAACAAGGCGTGAAAGGCCATCACACAGCACCAAAGAACCTTACTGAATTATGGACAGCTTTAGCCAATATTTGGCAAGCCATTCCCGTGGAACGTTTCCAGAAACTTGTTGAATCTATGCCTCGTCGTGTGGCAGCCGTTATCAAGGCCAGAGGAGGCCCAACTCGTTACTAGGTAGGTATCCCTAATTCAGTGTAGTACAAAATTAATAAAGCATAAACCTAATGAACCACTTTTTCTAATTTTTTGTCCCTATTCTTAGTCAAATTGTTATCTTTGTTAGTATTATAATTATGCTGCATATTATAGATAAAAATGTCGATCAAGAAAATCCTTCTTTTAAAATGAGTCGATGTAGGAAAAAGGTTGGGAACCCCTGGCCTAGACCATGATTTCAAACATGAGCGAGTAAGAAAAGGATTTATGTCTTAAAACTTTGTTATTATGTTGAATAATAACAACTTCTGTCTTATGACTTCAGATTTATGGTGGATATAATTTTTCACGCTGCATATATGTATTCATTCAGAGGAAGTTCTAAATATGTAAATTTTACATGTATTACATGATTTACGAAATTTCTAAAATACTGCATTCCAAGTAGTATCTTATAAAGGAACTACTGTAAAATATATTTATCAGAAAAAGTATTACTTAAATCGGAATAAAAAAGCATGTGATAATAAAATGTATCAAAGCCTCCTAAATTCAGTTTGAATTCTTTCGTGCATAAAATATTGTAATTAAATTATAATGTTTAACTTTATAAGTACCCCGAAACACTTGACAATCACTACAAATTTCAGTTGTGTTCTGATAATATTTATTATATGCTGTAATATATCTCTGTTTCAGTCTTTTAAATTTTGGTGCACTATAGAGACATTAAATTTAATTTTATATTAGTCTAGAGATATTGTAGAGTGTATTCTTCAATCTTGATCTAAAATTTGCTGAAAGTCTGTATTTCAAATTGCATTAAATGCATTTAATTGTTGATTGTTAAATCCCTTAATTATAAAAATAAGAAGACATGAAAAACAAAACGGTTTCTCGGCAACGATGGTTAAAATTTTTCTGCGATTTAAGACCGGTAAAAGTTAAATCTCGGGATTATGCCCATTTAGAGCAGTCTACAGAGTGTATGTTTAATGTGCAGTTTTATGAATGGATATTTATAGCAGAAATTTACCCGTTAACACAATTTTCATTACAAGGCATGCACTCTCCATTTTCAATATAAGCTTCGTCTCTAATATTGCATGAACAGTTGGTTGGACCCTGAAAATTGATATAATTAAAAGATTCATTCTTTTAAAACAATGTTAAATTAACATAGATTAAATTCAATTAGCTTTTAACATCTATAGTGAAAATGTTATACCTACAACATAATGCATTTAGCTGAAGCATTTAGACAATATGAATATTGAGTAAACGAAAAAAAAGTCAAAACCCCTTTTTAAAGAAAACATATGCTTATATTCGAAACTTTTGTATATATTTTATGTATTTAGCTAAAAATTCTTTCTCCATATGAAACCACAATTAGTATTATAAAACGCTATGTAGTACAAATGTCTATAATTAAATCAAGTTAATAGCTAGTAATAGTCACAATTTACAGAGAAAATGTTTCACAGTATAAATTATATATGTATTTGAAGCAATTTTACTTATATTTACTGATATTATGCATGCTTAAAAATTACCTAATTTCTTTTAAAATTGAACTTATTGCTACGAATAAAACTTCAGCGATGTAATAAATATTTATCGTAAAAAGTCTTTGATTTAAAAGAGTTTTTCACAGTACATTAATATAAATATGATTAAAAATTTGAAGAATTTCCTTTTAAAATAAACTTATTATAACATATGTTATGGAGATGTAATGAATAGCTATTTTGGGTTAAAAGGTAATCTATATAAAACAGTGCCGTAACTGACTGACTGACTGACATACAACGCACAGACCAAACCCCTGGACCTGAAGGGCTGAAATTTTGCATGGCGATTATTCTTATAGTGTAGGGGTGCAATAAGAAAGATTTTTGAAAAACTCTTCTTAGATTTGTTTTAAATTAAGTTTTTAAGCTGTTTTAGTAACTTTTTTTAGTTTGCATTTAAAATAATAATTTGAGGGTTATAAAATTTATATCACGATCAAGATCCTAAAACTTCCTTTAAAATGAAATCTTTTTCGAATCTTTACCTCCATTTTCTGATTTTTGGTGAATTTTTAAAAATTAATTTTTAGAATTTAATTTATTAAATGCTGATCCGTGATTTCTTTTTCTAGTACTTTAAATTAAGTTATCGTCACGAGCATAACAACTAAACAGACAAAAAATATTTTTTTTCTTGCTAATGCGGCAGACGATTGGACATTATCCAAAATAATATTAAAATACAGTAAAAGATATGTTCCTCAAACTGTACTATATTTATTGTACTATATTCTTTAGTATGTTCTATTAGATTTAATTTGAATATTTTCTTCTACATTATTTTGTCTATAAAAATATCCCTTATGATTTTTTTATAAATAAATATATATATATATATATATACACTCATGGACGAAAAAATTAGCGCACCAAGAAGGAGTCGTCAAAATGAAACGAAATTTTACATACGTAATGACTACTTTGATATAAGTAAATGATAAGAAAATCAAAGAAAAAGGATAATTTATTTCAGAGAAAAAGGCAAAAGAACGGAGGAGTTAATACTCCGTTGGACCCCCTCTAGCGCGAATGCACGATGCGATACTATCGGGCATTGAGTCATACAAGTTCTGTATGATGTCTTGAGACATTTCGTTCCATATTTGCTGTAACCTTGCCTCTAGTTCGTTCAAACTCGTGGGATGCCCAACTCGTCGTCCCAAATGATCCCAGATATGCTCGATTGGAGACAAATCTAGGGATCGGGCAGGCCAAGGAAGGGTAGTAACAGTGCGGAGACAATCTTGTGACACCCTTGCCGTATGAGGCCGAGTATTGTCTTGTTGAAAAATGGCTCCTGGGAGCCGTTGCATAAGTGGCAACACATGTGGTTGCAGGATTTCATGAACATACCGCTGGGCTGTCATGGTGCCACGGAACAATACTAGGGGTGACCGTGTATTGTAGGCAATGGCACCCCATACCATCACACCAGCTGTGGGAGCGATGTGTCGCTGTACAGCAAAGGCAGGATTGAAGCGTTCACCACGGGCTCTCCACACACGAACACGATTGTCATCACTGCCGAGATTGAATCTGGATTCGTCGCTAAAGACGACCTGGTTCCATTTGTAGTGTTGCCCGGAAGTTCAGTGGGACTGACCAAATAATTAAATGAAAACAAAGCATTGTGTTACCAGGTTCTTAATCCGATATTAGTCACCACTTATGAATGCCGTCAACACACATAATAAATAATATAAAATGTACTCACACTTCCCATACTGTTCCAAGAAAAGGTTTGGTCATGCATGCATCTTGGCTGTGTGAAATAATTTCACAGGAGCATTTGTTTAAATGGGCCCATCAATATTTATTTATAATAAGGTTTTTACACACATTTTACAACATTTAGGAAATTACTGTCAGATTCCACAGCTCTGAAGAGAGCAAATTCTCAAAACGCATGATCAAAATAACAAGACAAATAATAAAATAAAATAAAGCAAGTTCTCAAAGCGCACAAACAAAATAACTAAACAAATAATTATAAAAAGTCAATAATGATTATATAATTTTAACCCTAGGTAAATTAGTTTTGCTAATGAAAAACATCTCCTATGGAATCTGATGCCTCATTTGAGAGTTAATAAAAATAATAAAGATCTAGGTAATGAAATGACAAGAGGAGGCGTCTTCTCAAAGTTGGGGGCTTAGTGGGGAATGACGCAGAAGATCCTCCGTGTGGGCTTGAAAGTGGATCCCGGGGTCCATCGAACACCACCGCATCTTCGAGGGGAGCTTGATATCATCGCTTGTTGCCGGGAAAACCCTGGCCTGACGTTTGCTCTTTCTTTATATATTTTTGAAGAGGAACAGTGGTCTGGAAGATATGACTTAGGACAACTCTTTCTTCAGCACGTTCAACTTTCTTCGGCAGGTCCTTTCATCAGGAGTCTATAGCTCTCGTTCATCAGCATCCGCCAGGTTATGTGGATTCAAAAAATTCTGCTCTCCCGGGGCAGTCGTGCATCCCGTTTTTATTCCTGTAGTTTCCGCTATCGCCCACAGAGGGAGCTACATGCAAATTATCAGTTTCGGCGTTCTGGATTTGCCAGAACGCTAATCCCTTAATCCCCGACTAAACGATTTTTGAAAACAAGGGGTAGGGAGTAGCGATTAAGAAGGCAATGAACCCCCAGACACCCCAAAAGTTCTTGGAACAGCAAAAATTCCTGGAAGACGCTACCCAGGACACAAAAACGACGCCATCTTGAAGGCATCGAAATACACTGTAAGGTCTACATAATACCGAGCCCTTTACCCTCAAATCAGGATGAAATCAGATTCCTTTACATAAAAGGGATTTAGGTTCTTAACGCAAAGAAATATCAAAGAATAATAAAATAACATTAAAGAACATTGTTACACATTGTTACACTAGTACATATATATATATATCTGCAGTTACTATATTGCTTTTAAGCCCGTCATGATCCAAACATGTTTTTAAAGATTAATCAACGTAGAATTTCACTGCTGAATTCTACACATTCCGCTGCAGTCCAGTTTCCTCGTGCGCGGCAAAACTCCAAACGGAGGCGTCGATGGGTGGGCGTCAAGGGCAGCACACGTAATGGGCGCCGCGATACCAACTGTCCTTCAGCCAGGCGCCTTCGTATGGTTCGAGAAGACACAGAGGCCCCTAGTGAAGGTGCTACCTGTGCCTGGATGGCGGCCGATGAAGCAGTTGGCTGTACGCGTGCATTTCTTACGATGTGGCGGTCTTCTCGACGACTGGTCTGTCGAGGGCGTTCTGAGCCTGGTCTTCATGTACATGACATCTCTCGGGTCCACTGGTCCCATCACCTACTTACAACACAATCAGAGCGGCCTAATTGACGAGCTACTCGCCTAGCTCACCACCCAGATTCCATCATCCCGACGATTCTCCCCCTCTCAAACTGCGACAACTGCTTATATTGTCTTCGAACACGGCGTAATGGCATGTCTATCTCAGCTCTTCCTTTGTAAACGATTCAGCACACTCAAACAAGCTTTGGTTACCTGTTTTATACTCCACAGAGTACGATGTTCAACGCCCTCTACCGGCTATACGTAATGCGCAATCACGCTGCATTTCTAATCATTTGCATATCTCCCCGACATGTACCTTCATTGGAAGTTTCGTTACGATCCCGCAATTATTTCTTGGTGCGCTAATTTTTTTGTCCATGAGTCTATATATATTTTTTACATCAATTGCATACATTGATCTTTGTATTTAATTTATATATATATATATATATATATATATATATATATATATATATATAGTGGAATCTCGATCGATCGTTCTCGGATCCATCGTTTTTCCGTATGTGTCGTTCATTTTGTCCAGTCCCAACGATCATATTGCTTTGTTATGTTTCCGCATTTATCGTTCATTTCAATCGGTCCCTTGATAAACGACCGATCGAGATTCCACTGTATATAGATATTGGCATTAATTGCATTCATTGACCGTTGTATTTAATTTGAATGTACTCCGTAGTGAAGTGCGGGTTTTCAGCTAGTACAGCATAAAATCCACAACAGAATGCACGGGGTTATTAAAGTTTTTGTGGATACCAGTTTTTAAGGAGATAAATGAACAAGACTTACAGGCCCGACACATACTCCTTGGCATTCTGAATCGCATAGTTCACACATCCCATTGCCAGCGTCATAGGCTCTGAAAAATGGTATGTGTAACATTTAAGCCATAATCTCAAAGAATCCCGTTTGTTTGACAAAATACATAATGAAATAATTCGTAGCAAAATTTGGTAAGGGGCTACCTATGCAGAAATTAGCAACTCGATATGTGCTTGAAAACGAGCAAAACGTGAACCTGTCAAAACAAATTTATTTCCTAAATTTTGATTAAATAAAATAAATTTCCAGGCATCCTGCAATGTGAAAACTCCCTAAGAAACGAAGGAATGAAAAATTAACACAAAATAAGTTTAAACCTTGATTTGTGCCCATTAGCGATTTTTCATATGTAAATAGCTGATTATGAAAATGATCCATATGATAATGAATTATATGAGAATGTCTCATTTTTAACTCATACTATTCGGGGTTTGTTAGCAAACTAGAAACTTTTTTTCTCATAAAAAATGTCCATTGCATGTTTATATATTATGTATACATATTACTTATTTAACATTGCAATATTTAAAAGATTTATTCACTTTTATATCTGCATTTTTATAAAAATTCAAGTCTTCTCGTTAATCCTTGATGATATGACTGAAATAGAGGTCAGTTTTCAGAATGTTTTCCTGATATTTTTTCCTAATTTATTCTTATTTCATGGATTTATGTTCAAAATTATTATAAATGTTACTTTTTGATATACGGTTTTCATAAAAACTGTACAATTAGTTTAGTATTTTCATGCTTTTTTGATGAATTTTAACAAGATTTAAATTCTATTCCAGGGAAATAAAATATCATGTCTCCACTTTTGTTATTGTGTGTGGTCGGATAAACCTCCTGTATTAATTATTTGTTAAATTATTTATTTAATCTACTAAGTTATGTACAATTATAAAACTTGGGTGTTAAGGCTGCTGTGTACTAACTCTATTGGATTCGCTCACCTCAATGAACCTATGGAGAAAATTTGCCTGCTATTGACAGCTCCATAAATGCTGATAATCCAATGGAAACAACACGATTCGTTTGACGCCCACCAAGAGAATTAATGAGCCTTTAAAACACCAGAAAATAATTTTAATTTTAAAATATTGTGCGCAATTTTTTTGAAAAACGAAAAATGCCCCCAGGTGTAAATTTTTTCTAAAAAACTTTCAATCCAAGTCGGCAATCCTTGGACACATTGTCTTCCTAGGTTAACATTGGGGTGATTTGAGCACGTCCTCTCTCGTGACGATGCTCTAATTTGAGTTTGCGTCTCTAAGTTGACCATATTCCCGATTAGGCACAGTCGCAACAATGGTACTACAAAATTCTCCTCTTTGCTTTTCCGTGCAACCCACATTAACTGCGTGTCTTTTCGCGCCTTTTACCTAAATTTATGTATTCTCCTTTTCTAAGCATTTTGTGCTGGTCTTGGGTGGATGCGTGCAAGGAGAATGCGGTCCAGAGGGGGTCGAAACCTGGGACCCATCCGGTGCAATGGAGGGTTAGCACAGAGCAGCCTCAACACACTGTTTATGGTAATTTTCCCACAGTGATCTCCGATAGGTCAGAGCATAATAAGGATATTTAAGGATAAAAATGATAATAGCATGATTAGGACATTTGCACACGTGAGCACGTTCAACGAGCTACTCACGTGACTTGTTTAAGTGTTGGCGTGTCAATTTCTTTGCCAGAGGTTCAAGTACGTAGTCAGCAGTTTTGTGAGGCACAGCCCTCATTTTTGGGATGTACAAAACCGACATGGAAATAGTTTGTGCGTTTAATTAACTGTAATATAACGCAATATTGGTCAGACAGGCATGCAATTGGCATGGCAGCTGCATGTCGTTTTTCTCATTATAATTCGCTGAACTTGATTTTTTATTGCTGTGTCGGCACCAATAATATATTCTGGATTAATATTGTAACTGTTTAAAGAAGCAGCTTAAAATTCCGGAAGATCTCGGCCAAATTTCGCCAAATACAATACGCTACATAAAACAGGAATTTTTTTAAATAAATTGTATTCCCAGTAATCGGATTACTTTTCCATGTTCAAATTTCATGAAGGACTAACTCACCCTAGAGTTCCGTTACAGTAAGGAACACACGTGCCGTTCAATTTGTAACTTTCGCACGAGAGGCATTCCTCAGGGCCTGTACCCCAGCAACCATCCTTCGAGCACTGCCCATGGCACACGAGTCCTCTCTGTCCTAGAAATAACCAAAAGTTGCTGTCTCACTGCATCAAAATTTAGCAAGAAATAAGTGCATAAAATTGGGCTATAATACTGAAATGTGTTTGTCATGTTAATTGAAAATAAATGTAATTTATAAGAGATGTTAATATTTTTAATATCATGCAAGCAATGCAAATCAGAAGTCTTTTCATTCAAACTTTGTTATTTTACAGAAGGTCGCTCGCACTTTATGCAAAGGTTTTTGATAGTTAAGGAGATGGTGGACTTTCATATTACTAAAAATCGAGCAAAAATTGGAATTTTTTGGGGGGATGTATTAATATTTTAAAAACATGTAAATATTGGAATGAAATTCATTTAAAATATGTAGTGAAAAGTAAAATGAAAACTTGGTTGCTTTACAAAAGTTAGTATTAAAGGTAAGTGAAAAAACATGTTTTAAGTGTATTTTTCTCAAAATGAGTAATTTCCAGATTTGCAAGTCTTTAAAATGCTCCTCGCGTCATAATTTTTGACGAAAGTTTATGAAATTTATAATAAAGACTCCTGTAATACATGAAAATAAAGTTATGTATCCATTTTAGGATTCGAGGTCATTAAGGTTATCAAAGTTTAATTTAAGTGTACAACAGTACAAAAATTTCAAGAAAATTCAGAGTACAAGCATAAAAATATTTCCTGAAAATTAACTATTCAACGAAAGTACAAAAAAATACATAACTCTGTTCAGAAAGTATTTATAAGCAATATAAATGCAAAATTAAGGGGAAAAGTTTAAAATTGAGTCGCAAGGAGCATTTTAAAGAAGGGTAATTTAATTTCAATTTTTTAATTATAAAATATTTTTTTTAAATATCTATAAAATTTTATAAGGTGTTTAATATTGTTAGACTTTAATGAATATATAAGCAAAGTTTCATATCTCTGTGGAAAAAATTTCAAAAATCACTGTGAAAGGTCCACCATCCCCTTAAGTTTTATGTATAAATGCCGTATGTTTTGCGGCGATTTGCTTCTATCTGATAGCCATGGTTCTTGACAATAGCTCTAGCTCGAATTTTCCATGAAAGTAAACTTTTTCTTAGTACTGTCGTATCAAGTTTACCCCATTCCTCCTGGACCGTTTTCCAAAGTCCGTTCAGTGTTCTTGGATGACGTTTCCCTGTGACCCGTTAAGCACACGGCGGATTTTTCTGTTACGGAGAATTTACCGTCGCCGCCGATCCCACAGTAGACCAGAAAAGACAATTAGAGCCTATAGATTAGGCAGGGAAAAAACGATCGGTCAATTTGCCGTCGGCGGCAGCTGTGCAGCCATCGAGTGCCAACGGAAGTTTTAACGTCACCTTGAACTAGTGGCTTGTGTGACCACGCAGCGTTTAGAGTCATTTGCGAGAGTGGGATTTGAACTTTCGTATTGACAGGCGTATCAATATTTTGGTACCATATTTCGAATATCAACAGTTTCGTGAACATTATTGATAGTGAAATTCTTATTTCATTGGGCGTCAATTTCTAGTTATCTAAAGTGTTTTTGCGTTTATAAAATGTATTTGTGGATATAAAGTGTAAGTGTTTGTAAAATTCTATTAATATAGTTTATATGTTTTTGACAATTAGGGTAACTCTAGGATAGATGGACATAGTTTTTAAAGATTGAAATAAACATTTTTAGAATGCAAACACAAGAAATATTTATGCATATTTAAAATTCTTATACATACACTCATCATATTTTGGGCAAAAAATAATTAAACATTGGGAACGAAAAGTGGGAAACAAGTTTGAAATTAAAATGGCAGATGGCCATCTCTCCTTCAAGCCGAGGAGACATGGCCATCCAATACAAGAAAGAAAAAGTAAAGTTAAAATAGCAAAAAACAACACGTTTCATATAGCTAATCATGAAAAACTTATAGCAATTTGTAAAGATGCAATTATGTCACGGAAAATGAGTGAATAAAATTCGAATAAACGACATTTGAAGTATAATTTCAACCCTTCACTTTTCGTAAAATTTTACCACATTTTTAGCAAAGGTCTTGATAGTTTGTACACGTTTCATGGAACCACTTCAGGCACCTTATACATTTTATCCAGTCATCCTTTTTGGTTATGGTATTGTATTCTTCCCCCCAGCCAACACAGTGATCCTCATCAAATTCTATACCCTCGGAATCTGTAGAATCTGATAATTTTAAATGTTTTCCATCTTCTTCGCTACTGGATGTGTCGTGTTTTTGTTTTTTTCTCGCGTTTTTTTAGCCTTTTTACTGGTTTTAAGCTTATTTATCTGTTTCTGGGATGAAAGTTTCCGACGTTTGTCAATATTTTCTGGTGATGTCAAAAGCATAGCTACCTGTTTGGTACGTTTTCTAACTGTTTTTGTCATGGTTACGGTGCATATAATATAATTGTAAACATAAAAGTTATATAATTATTTTAAATATAATTATATTTACTTAAAATCCTCACTCCGTATAATTTTTAAATATTGATTAAATGTGGCCATCTATCCTGAAATTGAAGGACAGATGGCCAGCCAATTTAAAGCGCCACTCCGCCATTGTATATCTTTGTTTTAGGCTTAGAAGCAAAGATTGGATTATGTACGTGCCTTAAAAGTCCGTAAAGTAAATAAAAAATGTAACGTACGTATTGCAAAACTATTCAGATACCTAACTCAACAAAAATATTCAACCACTAACTTAAATAAACATTAAAATTTCACTTAATCTATACTTATATATAAAGAGAGAGCGATTTTGTACGTGGAGGGTAAACTTCAGAACCACTGTACCTATTTGAAAAATTCTTTCACTGTTTGAAAGGTACATTATTCCAGATGGACATAGGCTATATATTATGTATATCTGATCCCTAGAAATAAAGTTAGGGGCTTAATCCTAACAAACTCCATTGTTTCCGCTACTGTCTTCTACCGCTTTTTGTTCCGAAGATTTCAACGATCCTTAGCGTGGTGCTATCGCGGTGGGCTTCTGTTCTGACGCTAGCGGCTCGAACCTAGCCGTTCTCCGACACGCCTTTTCCTTTTAAAAAAATTTATTTTAATTATTAACAAACGTAAAATTAATTTAAGGTATTATTTAGGTTATTATTAAGGTAAAAAAAGATTTACAATTTATTGGCTATCAACTGGAAATTTATTGGTATAATATTTTGTTCAACCCGGACAAAGTCGGGACGGGATGCTAGTTTTTTTATAAAAGAAAAACACAGCTGTACCTCGCAATGAATGAACTCGTTGAACACTTCCTACGAAAAAAGTTCAAGCTGCCATTTATGATCAAGTTTTGGAAATATTTAGACCGGCCATCTCTCCTCTATGGCCATCTATCCTAGAGTTACCCCATATTAAAAAAGATTTTTTGAAAATGATTATCCCTAGTTCTTTGTGTCTTATATGTGAAAATGCTTGATGAGGTTGACAAATCTAATCATTTTCATGTGAAATAAATTAAAATCTTAATTTTTCTTCAGTATTTAATTTTCGTTACTTTACTAAATGTTATTTAATAATTTTCCACTTATAAATTGAAAAGTTATTTTCACCTGAGTGTTATTTCTACAGGTTGAATACAATTCCTCATTTTGGTATTTTTGCGCTGAATGGTATCTTTCAACCAAGTCATCGACATTCTTAAATAAGTGAAGAGTTTCGTGTCATCCTGCCTCAAACAACGTGTAGATGTTCTTTTCATTAATTGGATGAAGTCGATTTTTTCTTCTCCTTTTCAATCGACAACGCAATATCAATAACGCTAGAAGCTGCTGTCTCTTCATTTCAATAACGCAGTTAAACTGATGTGAATTGATTTCGAGGTGAAACTACACTGCATATACTCGAACGACGCAAATATGTGTAGCGTTCTTTGTCTTATTTGAGTATTTATTGCATAAATAATCAACTATCTGTCGGTATACCTTTTGGAAATCTTAAAATGGTCATTAAGAGTTAGAACCTGTTGTTAATTTATTTAAATCTAAATTAACAGCAGGTAATAATTCTTTTGAGCTTATCTATATATACAAGGTGCGCCCAAAAAGTAACCGGGCAATTTTTTTTTTATAAATAAGAAAAATATGACTCACCTTCAAATAAATTTATCTCCTTCAAAATAATCGCCAAAGGAGTCAATTACAATTTTTCCAACGTTTCTTCAAGTCGTCGAAACACTGTTTATAGGCGTCGGAACTGACCGTTCGCAAAATACCCGTAACATTTGATTTAATATCAGAGACGTTTTCAAATCTCTGTCTTTTCATGTCCATCTTCGGAAAAAGGAAAAAAATCAGCTGGCGGTAAGTCGGAAGAATAGGGTGGGTGATTTATCACTGTAATTGAATGCTTAGCAAGATATTGTTGTACAGAAATTGCTGTACGAGGCCTAGCATTATCGTGCAAAAGAAACCATTGCCCACGATCAAAAAGTGCTTTCCTAACTCGCCTTATCCCGTTTCTTCATCGAAAAAGCCCCTCCTCGTAAAAATACTGATTAATTGTTTGATTTTTAGGAACAAATTCGTGGTGAATAAGTCCTTTGTAATCAAAAAATACAAAATCCTTGAAAGAGCAGGGATTCGAAAACGTCTCGGATATTAAATCAAACGTTACGCGTATTTTGCGAACGGTTAGTTCCGACGCCTATAAAAGTGTTTCGATGACTTGAAGAAACGTTGGAAAAATAGTATAGACTCCTTTGGCGATTGTTTTGAAGGAGATAAATTTATTTGAAGGCGAGTCATATTTTTGTTATTTATAAAAATTGTCCGGTCACTTTATGGGCGCACCTTGTATATGACATACTGTGCAATAAGGACAAAAATATTTGATAAATAAATGAATTCTACGAGTAGATGGAAAAATAAAAAAGGAAAGGAAAAGAAGGCCAAAAACTTACTACAATCGTCTTCCGCAGCATTCGAGACTGTATCGTTGAATTGCTGACGCAGCATTGGATCACGGCTGAATTGCTTGGATGGAAAGAGCCGCTTCCAATTAATCCAACTCGCAAAACATAATTTCCGATTAAGCAGAATCGACACAGAACCGGATCGCACCTCGCGTAATGAACGGAGATTCAGGCTCTCGAGAGACGTTCCCCAGATAACTAATGCAAACTGTTCACTAGGAGACACAAAATCCGAAAACATGCAACTGATTCAGCTGGGATCGTAAAAAATACGATTACAACATTCAGACATGCACGCACGCACACACACACACACACGCATATATAAACAGGTGGTTATCAAAATAATGGAAACACTAAGAGACATCATGAAAACCTTTATTAATACGGCGCAGGAGCGCACCTTTGTCGTGTAATACCACCTGATTCACCTTGGAATTGGATTATACAAGTCATAAATAGTGGTTAATACTATATTATACCATTCTTCAGGGAAAAATCCTGAAAGTTCCTTTAGAGACACTGTGGTGAATATCGATACCTGGCTCTATCCGCTTATGCAGATCACGGTGGTTGGATGATATATAGTCGGGGGGATTGTACAGGGCAAGATAAGATATTTGACTTCCTTTTTACATGCTCTTCAAACCAATACTTGATAGATTAAGCTGTATGTATCGAAAATTATCATCCTGGAGAACGCCATCACCTGCAAGAAACAATGTTTGCACCATAGGATGGACTAGTGAGCTAAAATTTCGACATAGTCCTTTCCATTCAATCTCACTTTTAGGGTTACAATAGGGCCTGAAGAAAACCATGAGATGCCATCCCAAACCCTGATAGATCTACCTCCATGATTGACAGTTGAGATGAGACAGCCAGAATCTTACGTTTGTGTAGGTGTTCTCCAGACATATGCATGTCCTGTTGCGAGGAACAATGTGAACAATGACTCTTCGGACCAAATGCCGTTTTTCGACATATTACTCGATCAGGATTTGCGCTCGTGGCATCATTGTGAACGATATTTTGTATTGGCGTCTATCACAAGTGACTCGGAAATAGCTACTCTTCCATAAATACTTTGTTTGTGAAGTTCCCTTCTTCTGGTGGGGATACCAGAACATACAGATGCCGATTGAGCTCTTCGGTCATTTTGCTTGCAGTTGTTTTCTTTCTTCATGTCGCAATCCGCTTCGATACCTCGTCCACTCAGCTCTCCCTTTCGTCCACTATTCTGTTTGGCAGTGGATGTTTTTCCGTGCACTCTGCATGCTATCATGACTTTCGATACCATAGCTCGAAAAAAACCCATTATCCTGGGGGTTGCAGTAACAGATACTCCAATTTAAACGCGCTCCAACAATTTGCCCTTTTCGCAAGGTCTGCAAGGTTTGACATTTCACGCTGTTCCCCCCAAAAGCACGATGCCCTAAGCTTCATTATTGCTACCTGGCAGTAGAATAATACATGCACTGTATTATATAAAAAAATACCGCTGGCCAGACTTGTTTTTTAAGGGATACGAAGCGCATTCATAAACACCACTAGTATTGATAGGTGTTTCCATTATTTTGATAACCACCTGTGTATATATATATATATATATATATATACATTCTGTAGAAAAAATACCGGGAGTTATTCAATAAAACATAAAATATTGGGTTATGTATGTATATATATATATGTATGAGTGTATATACATTCTGTCAAACAAATACCGGGAATGATTCCTTTAAAACACTTGCGTAAAGATAATTGAAAAGAAAACTTGCAGCAAATTGAGGCCAGTGTACCTAATTGTCGTCTAAAGTTTTAGCACCGCATTTTTTTGCCTTTTGCTATTGTTGAAAGTGGTACTCAAGTACGCTCTGCCATTTTTAAAAAGGATAAATGTATCAAACAGAGAGTTTGCCTCAAATTTTGTGTCGCCAACGAAATTTCTTGCGTTGAATCCTTCAAGGTGTTGGAGAAGGCCTAGTGTGAGTCAGCTTTATCGAAAACATGAAGATACGAGTCGTTGAAAGCATTCAAAGAAGGACGAGAAGTTGTTCAAGGCTTGCCTCGTTCAAATCAACCTTCAGTATCTTCGACTGAGGAAAACACCGACGGAATGAAGGAAACGGTGGTGTCAAAGTCGTCATTTAAGCTTAAGAGAGACGGCTCTGCATCTGGAGATGTCTCACGAATCCGTTTGCACCATTTTCGTTTTGGCCGTGGGACAAGTCACGGCATGACGTGTTCTGAAGGAGGCGAATTTTCTTCAGAAAGGGCACCGCATACAATTTGCTGAAGACAGGACTGAACAAGCCAATTCGGACCCTTCATTCGTGAAACATATCAGAACGGGTGAAGAAGCGTGGGTTTATGAGTTTGACATGCAAATCCGCAAACAAGCTTCGGAATACCCCGCCAAAGTCGAACGAAAGTCAAAGTGATGTTGACTGTTTCCTTGGACTATCGTGGTCGGAATTCCTTCCGGAGGGGCAACCAGTCAACAAACACTATTATCTGGGCGTTATGGGGCGTTCGAGGCCTGAATTGGGGGAGGACAATTCTTGGATTCTGCAACAAGAAAATGTGCATCCATCCTCGTACGCGATTTTTTCACCAAAAAAGCAACGAATGACATCGACAAAGCTCCGCATCCGCCATATATGGCCCCAGCTGACTTTTTTTCAAATGACCTCTTCGAGGAAGACGTTTTGAGTCCATTGAAGACGCAAAACAAAATTCGCCGGAGGTGCTCATACCAATAAGTGCCAATGAGAAGTGTCTTGGCGACTTGATTATTCGTTGGCATAAGTGTATTTCATCAAATGGGGCCTATTTTGTAGGTCACAAAATTAATTTGGATGATTAACCCAATATTTTATGTTTTATTGAATAACTCCCGGTATTTATTCTACAGAATGTATATGTATATATATATATATATATATATATATACTGCTGGCCACCCAAATTGCAACACCAAGAAAGACAAGAGATATCACAACAAAATTTATTTTGTAGATAACATGTTGACCAAGTATCAAATGATTAAATTTATAGACTTCTGTGAAGTGTGGTCCCTGCCAAAATCAGTAGCCAGAGTAGCCGCCATTGTTGGAGATCACCGCTGCCACACGCCTCGGCATTGATTCAAAGAGACTTTGGATGAGTTCTTGGGGTACAGCAGACCAAGCAGCTTCCACACGTTGCCAAAGTTGATCTGCTGTGGCAGCTGGGGATGGAATCTGGGTCAATCGTAGAGCAACCATGGACCACATGTTTTCTATCGGCGAAAGGTCCGGAGAGCGAGGCGGCCAGGGAAGCAATTCAATCTGCGATTGACGAAGACCGTTGGACAATGCGTGCCACGTGTGGTCGCGCATTATCCTGTTGAAATATGGCTGTGGGCAAGCCCTGGAGGTAAGGAAGGACAACTGGCTCCAACACCTCGGAGATGTAGCGCTGACTGTTTAAAGTACCGGCAATGCGTACTAGAGGTGTGCGAGAGTGATATCCAATACCGCCCCATACCATAATACCCGGTGCAGGACCAGTGTGGCGGTGCATAACGCAGCTGTTCAGCATCCTCTCTTCACGGTGTCTCCAGACTCGAATGCGACCATCGTGGTGTTGCAGACAGAAGCGTGACTCGTCAGTAAAGACAATTTCATTCCATTCTGCCGTCCACATCCTTCTGTCATCACACCATTGGCGGCGGAGACGTCTGTGGTTCTGCGTCAAGGGTAGACAAAGCAATGGACGTCTTGCGGACAGACCACTCTGCTGTAAACGGCGTCGAATGGTACGCGCAGACACTGGATGATGCGTTACAGACTGCATGTGCTGTACTATGGTTTGTGATGTGACTGAGCGATCCGTCACTGCCATGCGCACAATTTGCCTGTCATCACGTGAGGGGGATGGAAGGGGGATGGGTGCGCTGAGGTGGATGCGATCGAACACGCCGGTCCGTCGTACCCTCCTGCATCCAACGATCACATATCCGAATTACAGTTGTTTGGTTTCGTCCAACACGACTACCGATTTCCCTGAAAGATAATCCACAATCTCGGTAGGCCACTATCCTTCCTCTGTCGAACTCGGATACTTGATCAAAAGATGATCGCTGTTTTCGACGAGGCATAATTGATCGTTTTTTTTTGAAAAAACCACAAGAAAAACACAATTGCCGAACTTGGAATCGTCGAAATCTCCAAGCCTTAAATAGCGCTTTGAAGTGGCGCCACAGGCGCGCGTGATGTGCGTGTGCGCTGAAATTCTAATCATTTGCATATCTCACCTCCGCTAATGCATGTTGTAAATTTCATGTTATTTGCATATTTCCTTCAGAGTGTTGCATTTACAGTGGCCAGCAGTGTATATATATGTGTGTGTGTGTGTGTCAGTCAGACAAAAAATTGTATACCAGTAGTAAGAAAGAATGACTAGAATAAAACGAGAAAATTTTGCAAATTTTTTTAATACAAAATATAAATTGATTATCTGTCTTTAACATAAATACAGATAAAAAGAGTTATTATATCTCTATTTCTGTAAAGTTATTTTATTGTACAGAAGAAAAAAAATATCTGGGTTTTATTTCCACCTATCGATTTAACCCCCGAAAAAGGGTAATTTTAGCATTACCCTTTTTCGAATACGTCATTTTTTTATTTTTGTATTTTTTCTCAAAATTGAAAGACACACGTATGCACAAAAGGCATGAAAAACGATGCATTTGTGCAGTACAGGGAAGTCGTCTTTCTTTATAACAACGTTCTAGATGATATATAATCTACAAAAATATTTATCATAAGATGTTTTTTGCCATTCCATTTAATGTAACAACTTTCATCAAAATTTAAAAAGAAGTTAAATTAATTACTTGGAAACTTTAACTTTCTGAAACTTTAAAACGCATCTTTAAAAAATCCACATTCTACAGCTTTATAATATAGCCTAAAATAAAATAAAATATGAATAAATGAATGCATACCTTTCTACTCTGGTGCCTTTTATAATTTCTAGATTTCTCAAGAAAGATAAATTCTTGAAATCAGGATGATTCCCAACAATATACACGCCGCCAGTCACTTCCCTTAAAGTTGAGAACACCTCTAATTCACTAGGGTGCATTTTGGAAGAACTGTGAAATACATAAATATATAAAACTGGGTGGACCATGCGAATAAAATACAATTCATTTCATAACAAGGTTGGTAGTTTGAAAAAACCTGTTCATTTGTGGCCATTGCTTATTACCATGTTTTTATTAACTCGCTTTCTTGTTTGTTAGTTTGTTTGTTTGTTTGTGTTTGTGTGTGTCCAGAACAAATCTTGCAATCGATTTTTAACTAACTTCCCGACTAGCTAGACATTTAACACGACATTTTGTTTTGTAGACTGGTGCAGCCCTCTATCGGCCGGGAGGGGAACGAAAAGTTAAACGCGAGTTAACTTCCAATTAACTTCATTTTCTTTCAAGTGGATGGGATAATTCATCAAAAAAATTTTTAAAAAAGTATTTATTAATACATAGAATTGTCAAGTTTATAGGATTCGACAGAAAATTTAAAAACATGGTATATAAAAAGTTGTTTTTATCTTGTAATTATTTATCATATAACGATGGTGCGTAACGATAATACAAAACTTAATCTTTAAAATGGTCGATTTTTTTTAAGTAAGAAGGGAGAAACAGGGATCGTCACCAAACATCACCTTCTATAAATAATATGTATGATATAAGCAAATGATGTAACTGTATGCAGAGAAAGAAAGCTCGGCAAGTTCATAAAGATGCTGACAAGATACTTTATCTTTTAAAGGAGAATTCAATTTTAATTCCTTCACTTACTCATTGACAGATTCTGGATTTCCTTCAAACGTGGCATTATATATCAAGAGATGTCCGTAAATAATAGTGCAGCCTTCAAAGCGGTGTATATTCGTAGGAAGTACGTCTCCCCCGCGGCAAACTGAAAAACAGATAAGTCAAATTGTATCGCTATTCACAAAGAAATATTGGGCAGTTTAAAACATTCTTTATTTCCCACAATTTTTTAGGCAAATTAGTTTGTACGTACAATAAGTTTCATTGAATTTTAGTTTATTAATCAGTATATCTTTCAGTGAATATTATTGTAATTATTAGCTACACACACTTTAAGGGACCATCAACGTCGAATTTTCCAATTTTTCAATTTTTAATGCTATATACATTTTGAGAATAATTCGTATTCCTTTTCACTTCATTCAAGACCCTAAAAATTAAAAATAAGGAATTTTTGGCAGAATAATGCCTGTTTTTTTAAAACTTTTTTTTCAAACTGCTCCCTGCACGTTCCATATCATTTAATAACCTTGAATTTTTATTATGAATTTACCGTCAATATATAAACATAGTAACCATAGATCGAGTTTTTTTCTATGAATCAAAAGCCATACATAATTATTTCATTCCCTTAGCTTGTTTCTTTTCATGTTTCTATATGTTTTTACTTCATTTCATGGTCTACAAATTCTGAAAATATTTGTTGTTTTAAAGAAATAGGCACAGTTTGGTGACGAACAGTTCAATGAGCAATCCTGAGAAATTCGGAAGAATGAGACATTTTGAAAAATTCTTTCATTTTTGAATTTTTTTTTTAAACCGGTCTTATTCTTTCACACAATACTTATTTTTGAATTCTAAGGGTCTTCAATACAGTTAAAAATACATGAATTATTTACATACTGTATATAGAGTTAAAAATAGATAATTAAAAAATTTGAAGATTTAAGTCCCCTTAAAAAATGAAAAATATTTAGTTCATAATGAATGCTGATGACCGGCATTAGCATCTTTTGGGACCAAACGAATTTATTTAAAAGAAATTTCATTTCTAATGATTAGACTTTTCAAAATATTTGACTATGAGGCTATCTCAGAACCTTATGATAGCTCTTTTAAGATATCCAACATTAAAAACAGTAAATTTACACATTTACACAGCAATGTATATATATAAACTTTACTCCGAGATTTTTCTTGATTACTTTTGGTTTAACACCAGTAATTACATTAATGGCAGTTACAAATTGGCCCACCAACGTTTGACCCGAAATAAGATATCCCAGCTCTCTCTCGCATTTTTTTTTCACAGGCTTAGGTTCATGAAAAAAATTTCGAAAATTTAAGAAAAATTTCGAAAATTTAAGAAAATTTCGCACCCTGCGAATGACAAAAAAAAAAAATTTGCATCCTGCGCATGACAAGAAAATTTCGCACCCTACCAATGTGCTGTTCATTCTGCGTAAATCATGATCTTCTATTCTGCATAAAAATTGTAATGATCTTTCTCATTTGTTTACTTCTGGTTTCAAATCATCATATGAATTAAATGGTGTTAATATTCCATCTGGAATTGTAAAGTAACAATTTAACATAATTAATTATTGTTAGTCTTGTATGTTACAGTATAGCAGTATAGTTGAATTTTGAGTTGGTATTCATTACCTTTTCCCCTATTGAAAATGCTTTCGGTTTCAAATCATTCTACAATAGCGGTTGAAAGCGCAACATAAAATCCATTCAGTAAATCCCATGTGTGATAACCCTATGATATTAATGAGAAAAGTTATAAACATTTCGACTGCTCTTGAATGTTTTACTTTTTTTATTTTCGATTTATATGTATGATCTGTGCTTTATGAAAAAGGGGAAAGAAGAATTTAAGCTGAGGATAGACTACTTGTTTTATTGTCGGTGTATTCGTTCTTTTTAAGTTATCTACTTTTGAATGTGTCATTTGCAAATTTGAACAGTGATTGATCAAATTGTTTACAATACTATAAACTTCATTTAATTGGTGTTGTTAAATGCACACATAGTTTCTGATGGAAAATAATTTTAATTATTTCTACTAAGTGTAAACACGTTTAGGATATTTATAACTTCAAAGTGAACGAAATAATTTATGAATGGTATTTCTGATTAAACATATTCTAATATCATTTTTAGGTGCTTTTAACTTTATCAGTCAGTGTTATTTAAAGAAGATTACTTATAATTTATTAAATAAGACAGAGAAAATGATTATCAAAATGTATATTAAGGAATTGATTAAAAAACTTATAATAGATTGATGACAGAAAAGCTACACAAGCTATACCACACAGATTCACACAGATCAGAGAAGTCAACAGAAGTTGTGATTGCCAAAACGTAAAACATAAAACTGGCAATACGATAACGATTATATTTGATTTATATTACAACAATTTTTCATTTGTGCATTTTATATTTAAACATGTTTGATTATCAGCTGAAGTGCTGTTGATTTCATCAAAATAATGTAAATTGTGGGAATTTTGTTTCCCTCTCCCATTTGTAAATTGCTTTTTGAACTTTAAAAAATTACGTTTGAAGTAGACTAAACACACGAAAAATGGCATTTTTTGGAAGATCCAGAAAAGAAGATTTGAGGACTTTGGCCAAACATTTGGGTCTGGCTCCGTCGGACAATCTCAAAGTGAACGATCTAAAGCAGCCCTACTGTAATGATGCGCCTTCGAATAGGTGAAGATTTCATAAAAATATTAAAAGAATAAGTTCATTCGAAGGCTTTCATCATTACATTCAAACTGTTAAAATTGGTAGTGATGGCTAGAAGTGGCATGCTAATCAAAGAGCGAAGCGGTCCGGTGTCTGATGTGAAAGAAAGAAGCGGCCAGCTTGGAGAGCTAGATCGCTAGACGTAGATATGCGGAGTGGCTCCAAAAGTGACATTACAAGACAAAGGGCTTTGATTTCGAATTTACAACAGCGGCATGAAAAAACCACAAGCAACTTGGGTGGTTGTTGCCAATTGTGGTTTCGGTATTAGGCGTACGTCGGGGAAGCAGGGGCGGCCAATTAAATAAGGTTAAGGTGTCGAAGGCAAATGAAATTTTAGCAGTATCAGGAATGGTTGAAAGGAAATTAGAAGGAGGAGACAAGAAAGAAGAATGGGTTTTAAAATAATATAAATTGAGGAGTTTGAAGAACTCACTAGCACTCTCTCACACGGGCTCTCTCTCTCTAGAGCTCTCTCTCTTGCTCTTCCCCCCCCTCCAAAAATAGCAAGTTCTACTACGATCGCAGGGAGAGACTCCTTTCTTGATTTTGGCGTATCGGGTCGAACGGCAGTTCCCCGTTACCTTATTAGATTTGTGTGCTACGGCGCTGGGTAGAAATTTTGAGTTCCCCAAATATAATTGTGAAAGAAAATATTTTGTGTGTGCGCGAGTTGATAGAAGGCAGCTCAACAACATAGCTCAACCAAGCTCAACAACATAGAAGCAAGAGTTCTCCGGCCCACAAATAGAAGTCGACCTACAAATACACCGGAACGCAACTCATCGAGTGAGTCAAAATATTTAATTTGTTGAGATCAGTCCTTTTCTTTTTGTTGATGTTTAATTTTGATTTTGCTATTGGTTTACGAATAGGTGTAGAGATAGTTGATAGGAGAATAAATTGGTATTCTAAGTTTTCGTTAGTTATTCTGTGCTCCCTTGCCTTTTTTTTGAAAAGTAATCTTTCAGAATTGTATTTTAAAGAACGAGAAACTGATTTTGTGTATGGATAGGTTTTTATTACGAAAGTTTTATTAAGATAAAATGTATAAATGTTCAAATTGTAAATAAATTAAGTTTAATTTAAATTTAATTAATTCTCTGTTTCAATTGTTTTAAGTATTTTTTAGTTCACTTGTTCGTTATTGCTAACTACGTCCTGAACTACGGGTTATTAACAAATAATTTAAACACAACGCACCCAACTACCCCTTTATAAAGCAAATTATTAATGTACTACCCCAACTAAATCACGCTCTATTTGGACGAGCAATACACCTACTCAACCTTTTTTTGCCTCGGACCGCATTCACACAATTTCCAAATTGAAAGGGCCGCAGCATTATATGACGAAAAAAATCCTTATAGGGAAAAACATTATTGGTTGAATTCCGTTTGATTAAAGATAAGGATGCACATCACCTGATAAATCAACAAATATTTTCTAAAATTAAAACAGAATAACAGTACTTATTATTTATCATCATGACAGTCAAAACTAGCTCAAACATTAACAACAACGTATTTCCCAATATGATTTTTTTCATCATATTTGTGTACTTCAAAATACATTATTCCAAAAAAAGAAACTCAAAATTAAACTTTTTTCCAGTTGTTTATTTAAAAATTAGTGTGATTTTTGATACTGCAGACATTTTTTTACTATATCAGACAAATCGGGTTTATAATTGCGACATGTACGTCATCAAGGTGAGAATCAGTAAGTCGATTCCTGTATACGTTTTTCGCATATTTGATTTTAGAATAGGATGATTCACAAAGATACGTTGATGCGAATAAGGTGAGCAACAGAAAAGCACAATTTTGTACAGTTTTATATTTTTCAGGGACTAATTTCCGAAAATCTATGTACTCGTTTTCATCTCTATTTGCTTTAAAAATAACTTTCAGATTAGTATCATTCTTATACTCTATAAATTGATCAAATAACTTTACATAATCATATCCGAATTCAGATAATTGTGTTATAGTTGCTGTTTATAGGTGCCAGGTATTTTCTAGAAGCAACAAACAATTCTTGATACAGTGTATATCCTGAAACCTTGTCTTAAATTCCTTGGCTAAGGCAGTTAAATAATTTTAAAATATCTCATAGTTCTTTTGGGAAACATTCATTCTATCTTGTTTAGTTTTTGTTAGGGTTGGAAAGTTAAGCAAAACTTGGTTCTTTACTTGTTCGTGATAGATGTTTAATTTTTCTTAAAAAGCAAATACTTTATTCTCCAATTGCGAAATGGTTTTATTTTCTCCCCGTAAACCACAATTAAGTTAACACTAAAGTTTTCTGTGATGTCGCATAGAAGACACCACCATCCATCATTATTAAGTTCGCTGTAAAAATTTCTTGTCTTAAAGAAAAAAATCGCACCAGAACTTTTCCTCGGCTTAGCCATATCACTGAGGACGTCGCTATAATTACTGTTTAATTCTTCTAAAAGAATTTAAAATTTTCTGTGGTTCAATTCTCGTGCTCGGATATAGGGTAGGTGGGGGCAAAGGTTCGCATGGGGCAAAGGTTCGCACATACATTTTAAAATGACCGGGGAGAGTTTTAGGAAGAATAGGGTAGGCAATGCATTCCTCTACTTCCAGTCAGTTGCCTCGTAAAAAATGTTGGAGTTAAGACCCCCTTTTGCAGAGAAAATGAGGTAAGTTTATTTTCGCCTCTTTTAATGTAATTTTTTGCAACTTTTGAGTAATTTTGAGTATCACTCAAACTCACGAACTGTTTTGGGCTTATTTTCGCATGTTAGGGTGGTAAATAACCTTTCAAATCCTACCTTAAGTTTTGGGTTAACTCAAATACAGTGGCGTCC
Source organism: Dolomedes plantarius (assembly GCA_907164885.2). Taxonomy (NCBI): domain Eukaryota; kingdom Metazoa; phylum Arthropoda; class Arachnida; order Araneae; family Dolomedidae; genus Dolomedes; species Dolomedes plantarius. The sequence continues at coordinate 125,669,544 of OU015503.1, forward strand.
ATTCTGCAGAAACAGAACCAGCACGAAATGGGGTAAAGGTTTGCAGGAGTCATGGGGTAAAGGTTCGCAGTGCAAACCTTTGCCCCATCTGCAAACCTTTGCCGCTCTAACTATTAACATTTGTTTCATGTCCTCTTTTCATTAGGAATCCTTATTAACAACGTCTTTTATTATTAATGGGAATTCACATTTTTGTAATTATAAAAAAATTATGGTTTTTGATAAAAACTGCCTGTTTTTAATCAGAAAATTTTTTGTAAAATGCTTGAAAATCCATAAATTAAAAATAAAATAAATTAGTACAACACAAAAATAAAATAGCTCTGAACAAAGACCTATTTTACAAGATAAAGGAATTAAATGTTGTTACAAGACATTATAAGCTTCGAAGGTCTGGTTAGGGAAAAAAACTCTAAATGAGTAATTTCCAGATTTGCAAGTCTTTGAAAAGCTCCTTGCGTCACAATTTTTGACGAAATTTTATAAAATTTATTACAAAGACTCCTCTTATACATTAAAATAAAGTTATGTATCCATTTCAGGTTTAGACATCATTCAGATTATCAAAGTTTAACTTAAGCGTGGAAAAGTACAAAAATTTCACGAGAATTCAGAGTACAAGCATAAAAATATTTCCTAAAAATTAATTATTCAACGAAAGCACAAATCAAAACATAACCCTGATCAAAATGTATAAGCAATCTAAATGCAAAATTAAGGATAAGGTTAAAAATTGGATCGCAAGGAGCATTTTAAAAAACATAATAAAAATTTCAATTTTTTTAAATATAAAAAATAAAATTTTTAAATATTTATACAATTTTATACGGTGTTTGAAATAGTTTTACTTTAATGAATATTTATGCCCAATTTCATATCTCTGAGGTAAAAATTTCAAAAATTGCTTTGTAATGTCCCCCATCCCCTTAATTTGCTTAATTTTTAAGAGTTTTAAAAGAATGAGTAAAGCCTAAGATATAATATAGCGATAGTGTTAATAGTTGATATTTTAATTGGAAGTTCTTTAGTTTAAGAAAAAAATTATTGAGATTAACCCCTTTTCATTTTGTGAATTTCTTTGTTAGATTCAACTTTCTGTGTTAATAGTTGATATATCATTTTGAAGTTATTTAGTTTAAGAAAAAATTTATTGAGATTAACCTGTTCAATGTGTGATTTTCTATATATGTAACACCTTTAAAAAGATTACAAAATGTGAAATAAAATTATTTAGACAACTCTTTTTGTGATTTTCGATGCCTATCCAGTAAGAAACCAACGAGTGGGGTAAAGGTTTGCAGTGCGAACCTTTGACCCACCGATTGGGGCAAAGGTTCGCAAACAGGTCTTTTGGTAAAATTAAAAATTTGGTGACTAAATATTTCGGGAAAAAATTCATTATTTTATAGAAGGTAGAGGGGATACCCAACTACAATACAAGTGACTTTTTGGGGGATAGGATCTAACGGAGGCCCGTAAGAAACCCAAAACTCAAAACTGCAAACCTTTGCCCCCACCTACCCTAATTCACTATATTTATTACCGTCTTCATTAAGGCATCTATTTCGCAAATAGAGATACTTGCTGCTAAGTTCTCTTGGTGTATGATGACAAGAGATTTGTTAAATTGTATTTCTCTTTCAAATCCCTTTTCAGATCCGGTCATTGAAGGACATCCATCCGTGCATATACAAACTAATTTTTTTATATCGATATGATTGTTCTCCAGGAATGTACTAATATTATCGAGATAGTCCGTGCCTCTGGATTGATTTTTCATAGGAAGAAATTTCAAAACATCTTCGTGAATAACATTTCGTTCAGTACAGAATCTGACGAAAACGAAACATTGCGATGTCGCTGAAATATCGGTGCTAGAATCGAAAGCCAAACTAAAATATTTACAGTTTTTCAAGTCTTCTAAGATGCGATTGAAAACGTGCGTTGCAATATCTTCAATGCGTCTAGCGTAGGTAGAATCAGAAAGCTGCATGTTTTTGATTTGAGTTATTATTTGGTTTTTATTGCTAAATTTATCAAATAATACATTGGAAGCACTGAGAAAACATTCATTCACAACCTCTGCGTCAGTAAATGATTTCATATATTTTCCAAGTATGTAACAAATTTCATAACACGCTCTTGCCACCGATAAATATTGTGAAATCGACACTGATAGAATTGTTGCAATGATTTCTTGACAAAAGTTAACTTTTCACTTCTTATCAAAGAGCCGCAAAGAAAAGTGTCATTAAATGCTTTGTGTTTCGTAGTATAATGACAAACAATGTTATATTTTTTTAATATAGCATTCTCACGACAGATCAAGCGTGTGATCAAAGGATTTTCATTTTCAACAGCGAAATATTCTTCTTCCCAATTGTTGTAGGGTTCGCGTGTTGCTCAGATGCAAATTTCGGGTAGCAGCGCTGTACATGCCAGCCAAAGTGAGTTCGGCGCAGGTGTTTGATCTATTTAAAGGGCACACGCTGAGTTGGCAAAAGCCCAAGACTTTAGTAGCGATACGGGAGAGAGCGAGGCAAGCTTGATGGAAGGTGATAGCGGTGTTTAACTGATAGAGCGTGTATTGGTATTTAGCCGAGGTGGCTGCACGACTTCGAGAATTAGCTCAGAGCCGAGGTGTACGTGTATTGTTAGTAAATGCCTACTCTGCCTGAGGGATTCATTGCGACCTTTAGTTTCTTAGTACCGCGGGTTGCGGTACTGTTGTGTATGATTTTGGAAGCCCCAAGTCTGTATATGTTAGTCTGCCTCTACGTAGAGAATAAAGGAGTTATTCTAGAGTTATCCCTCGTACTTTATAATGTGCCTGAACCGTTAGAGATATAAAAAGAAAGGAAGAACCACATATTGTCTTGAAAAACTCTCTTTTCATCAGACAATTTTCGTTTCCCGTTTGAAGAAACTCCTGCCATTATGGGTATTAAATTATAACGAAACAAGACGTTCAAAACGGCAAAGCAGGCTGATCCGTTTCGCGTAAAAGGCACTTAAAATAAAAGCATAAAAATGACACGCGTAAACGTTATTACCACAGATAAATATCTTATTACTTAACTTTAGACATGTCAAACATGTCATCATAGGGCGGTGGTGTTTCCAATGGAGGCGCAAGTTTAAATGTAAAAATCTTTTCGTTGGTGAAGAACCAAGACCATGGAGTTTATTGTTAAGTGCCGCAGGCGTCAGTTTCAGTTAGTTCTCACCGAGCGATGATTGTTCACTTTATTATAAAACTTGTAAAATATTAAAAACATAAAAAATATATAAATAAACTTAGAATGCCAGTTTTTTTAATTACGTTTCTAATAATGAAAAAATAAAATTAATGTGTTCTGAGCCGCACATAGTTAATTGACGGGCCGCATGCGGCCCGCGGGCTACAGGTTGAGTACCTCTGATCTAAAGGTTCTCATAATCGAAAGTGTCAAGTATGATGACGAATTCGTCAAGGAAATGCTCAGATTAATTGTGGAAGAACGTATAAAAACAGAAGAACAGAAAGCCGTGGAAGTGCCCAGCAACGAGAAAGGGAATTCGAGTTGGAAAAATTGAGGATTCAACTTGAAGTGGAGATACTGTCACGAACACCTGTTGTAGGCCAACAGCTAGAAAACCGAAGTTTGAACTAAATAGAATTATTCCGAAGTTCAACTCGAAGGAAGACAAAATTGGTCTATACCTGACTATTTTTGAACTTCAAGTGAAGTTCATGAACATCCCTGAAAGAACTTGGACAGCATACCTGATTGGCTCATTGCCACCTGATATAGCTCAACTCATCGCAAGAGAGGATGAAGATGATACTCAAAACTATGAAAAGGTAAAAGAAATGCTTCTCAAGAGATTTCAGTTACAGGAGACAGGTTTAGGCAGTATTTTTCCCAACAGAACAAAACCCGGATTCGACGTGGCGAGACTTCTGTTTCGAATTGAATTCTTATCTCGAAGGTTGGATCAAAGAATTGAAGATTTCCACTTTTGATCAGCTTAAAAGCCAAATGATTGTTGATCAGATAAAAAGAAAAACTCCAGAAAATATCAGAGAACACTTCCTGGATATTTGGGCGGATTTGAACGATCCTTTGGAATTGGCCGAGAAAATGGACGCATACGACAGCCTACGGCCTGGAATGAAGAACAATCCAAATCAGACTTTCAAGAATAAAGAAGAATTCAGGAAACCCTTTCCAGTAAAGAAAATTCAACCCGTTGGAAGATCCCATGATGACCACCCACCAGGACCTTCTAGAACAGAACCTACATTCCCAAGTTTCATAACTGAAGGAAGAAAGTCCATCCAGTGTTACGGATGCGGGACTCCTGGAGTCATCAAGTCAAAGTGTCCTACCTGCACGAGGGCTAATGAAGTGGAAACATCGGTGAGCTGCATGACGTTATTCAATTTTGATTCAAACTCGTATCCCTTAAGTTTGTCCTCAAAATTTTTGGAGAATATATTGCTGTCTCTGCTGATACCGGTCCTTCCGACACCATCACAGGTGAAAAGCTGTTTAAATTCCTACAAGAACACAACGTCACCTTTGTGAACAAGAGAATTTCATTTATGATGGCTGAGGGAATTCGACAGACCATTACTGCTCTGAGTACTGTGGTCAACCTGTACATTGAAGCAAAGTTATCCAAACAGAATTTCTGGAATAGCCTGAATCAAAAGGAAATAAGACTCTGTTAGGAATGGATTTTCTCAATGCAGCTGGAATTGTCCTTGATGTCCAAGGTGGAAAATGGCATTTTTCCAAAAATCCTCAAAAACAGTATAAGGTTCAAGAAGACCGTAGAAGATATAACCATCAGCGCATTCGAACTTCGAGAAGATTAGGGTAAACACCTATCTCCAGAACAGACAAGAAAACTTAACACACTCCTGGACAAAAATCAGACATGTTTCCAACCAGGGGGAGAAACACGCCGTTTATTCAACACCCTATCGACAAAGGTGATCACCCCCCAATAGCAACATCACCCTATAGGATGAATCCTACAAGGAAAGAGATTTGAAGGAACAGATTGAAGAACTGCTGAAGCAGAATATAATCGAAAAGTGCAAGTCCCCCTACGCTGCACCTGTGGTACTTGTTCCTAGGCCAAATGGTACAGTACGCCTCTGTGTCGACTACAGAAAGTTGAATTCTGTTACGGAAGGAGATACCACGAATGGATGATCTGTTGAATGAAGCAACTCCGACATCCTACATGTCAACAATTGATTTGCAATCGGGCTATCATCAGGTAAAGGTTTCTGATGTTGACCAGGACAAAACTGCCTTCATTTGTACTTTTGGAACTTACCGTTACTTACGTATGCCCTTCGGCCTACGAAATGCTCCTGCCACCTTTCAAAGATTAATTGACAAATTTCGAAGTGGCCTGAAAGATGTTTCCGCACTGTCTTACCTAGATGACATCATCGTCCTCTCAGGGGAAACTTTTGACAAACATCTGGAAGATCTCGAAAAAGTTTCCGAAAGACTGTCTATCTTCAAACTTTTTGCAAACCGAGATAAATGTCGCTTTGCTTGTGACAGTGTGAAATATCTGGGATTCTGGATAACGAAAGATGGAATTGAAGCTGACCAGGAGAAAATCGCATCTATTCAAAAAATTCCAGTCCCTACCAATGTGAAAGAAGTCCAATCTTTTCTACAAACCTGCTCTTGGTTTCGTCGATATGTCCCCAACTTTGCTGACATAGCACGCCCACTTAGTAACCTCACTAAGAAGAAAGTGCATTGGCACTGGGGCCCTGAACAACAAGAATCCTTTGAGACATTGAAGATGCGCTTGATGACTTCTCCTATATTGAGGCAAGCTGACGGATCAAAGCCTTTCACCATCCGTACAGACGCAAGTAATTATGCTCTTGGAGCAGTCATTCTCCAGGCAAGTAGCCTCGATGAACATGTCATCAAATATGCAAGCCACCTGATTCCCCTTGGGATTGGATTATACGAGTCATAAATAATGGTTAAGAATATATTATACCATTCTTCAGGGGAAAATAATGAAAGTTCCTTTAGAGATGCTGTGGTGGATATCGATACCTGGCTCAATCCGCTTATACAGTTCACGGTGGTTTGATGATATATAGTCGGGGGGATTGTACAGGGCAAGATAAGATATTTGACTTCTTTTTCATGCTCTTAAAACCAATACTTGATAGATTTAGCTGAGTGTATAGGGGATTATCTTCCTGGAGAACGCCATCTCCTGCAAGAAGCAATGTTTGCACCATAGGACGGACCTGGTAAGCTAAAATTTTGACATAGTCGTTCCCATTCAATCTCCCTTTTAGGGTTACAATAGGACCTGCAGAAAACAATGAGATGCCCTCCTAAACCCTGATAGATCTACCTCCATGATTGACAGTTGAGATGAGACAGCCAGAATATTACGCTTGTGTAGGTGTTCTCCAGACATAGGCATGTCCTGTTGCGAGGAACAATGTGAACAATGACTCGTCGGACCAAATGTCGTTTTTCGACATATTACTCGACCAGGATTTGCGCTCGTGGCACCATTGTGGACGATATTTTGTATTGATTTCAATTACAAGTGGCTCGGTAATAGCTACTCTTCCTTAAATGCTTTGTTTGTGAAGTTCCCTTCTACCTCTAATGGTTGATACCGGAACACGGAGATGCAGATTGAGCTCTTCGGTCATTTTGCTTACAATTGTTTTCTTTCTTTATGCCACAATCCGCTTCGATACCTCGTCCGTCTCTTTCACTCAGCTCTCCCTTTCGTCCACTATTCTGTTTGGCAGTGGATGTTTTTCCGTGCACTCTGTATGCTATCATGACTTTCGAAACCATAGCTCGAAAAACACCCATTAGCCTGGGGGTTGCAGTAACAGATATTCCAATTTAAACGCGTTCCAATAATTTGCCCTTTTCTCAAGGTCTGCAAGATTGGACATTTTACAATGTTCTCCGCAAAAGCACGATTCCCTTAGCTTCATTATTGCTACCTGATAGTAGAATAATAGATACACTATCTATACTAATATATAAAGAGAGAGAGCGGATTTTGTATGTGGAGGGTAATCTCTAGAACCACTGCACCTATTTGAAAAAGTCTGTCACTATTTGAAAAAGTCTTTCACTATTTGAAAGGTACATTATTCCAGATGGACATAGGCTATATATTATGTATATCTGATCAGTAGAAAGAAAGTTAGGGGCCTAAATGTTGAGCTGATGCTTCACCTTTACAACTTTCCTTTGTCAACCATAGTCAAGTAACCATAGAAACACATCAAACGATATTTTCATTTATTATCAGTAAAACATTTAATATTTTAAAGATTCAAGTGGAGGAGGTATTGATAAATACAAAAAGGATTTTTTAAATTGGCAACGCTTAAGGGTTTACTGAAGAAAATTACATTTGAAACTACGCTTTTTATTGGACATTTGAGGTATAAAAAATTACAATTTATTGGCTATCAACTGGAAATTTATTCGTATAATATTACAGTACTTTATTTAACTTATAAACTTTATGTTTTTGAATGTATGTACAATTTTATACATAATTTGCGTAAATCGAACTTGAATTATTGAACTTTATTCAAAAATCAGTGTGTTTCATTGAAACTGCGAAATTTATTGATTATTTCAAATAGGTCTATGTTTGTTCCTTTATAAGTGAAAAAATATTGCTTGAATTGAGCTGAAATTGTGTATAGGTATAGTTGATAGTTCATATTATTTTTGAAAATCGGGTCCCGGAGTTTTTTAATTAATGTTTTAATGATTTTGCCCCTAAAAAGTGATTATTTCGACAGCTTCCGCGGCTGTCCTCGCTGACAGCGAGACTATTGGGCCGAATCGTATCAAAATCGGCATCGGATGGCCCCCGGACACAATGCAGTGCCTCACGTTACAGTTTACAATAAAAATTTCTTTTGCCATTAACATCAACAAATCCCAAGGTCAAAAATACAAATATATAGGATTTGACTCACGGTAATATTGCTTTACTCATGGACAGCTATATGTTGGTCTCTCTAGGCCAGGAAATGAGGAGAATCAATTTATTTTAAAACCTCAGAAAAACGATAAATGTGGTATACCATGAAGTTTTAAAATAAATTATACCTACCTAATATCTACTTAAGATAGATAATTGTTCAACCCGGATAAAGTCGGCACGGACCGCTAGTATTATACAAAAAATATCGGTGGCCAGACTTCTTCTTTAAGGAATACGAAGCACATTCATAAACACCACTAATATTGATAGGTGTTTCCCTTATTTTGATAACCACCTGTATATATATGTATATATATATATATATATATATATATATATATATACACTGCTGGCCACTGTAAATGCAACACCCTGAAGGAAACATACGAATAACATGAAATTTACAACATGCATTAGCGGAGGTGAGATATGCAAATGATTAGAATTTCAGCGCAGACGCACATCACGCGCGCCTGTGACGCCACTTCAAAGCGCTATTTAAGGCTTGGAGATTTCGACGATTTCAAGTTCGGCAATTGTGTTTTTCTTGTGGTTTTTTCAAAAAAACGATCAATCATGCCTCGTCGAAAACATCGATCATCTTTTGATCCAGTATCCGAGTTCGACAGAGAAAGGATAGTGGCCTTCCGAGATTGTGGATTATCTTTCAGGGAAATCGGTAGTCGTGTTGGACGAAACCAATCAACTGTAATGCGGATATGTGATCGTTGGATGCAGGAGGGTACGACGGACCGGCGTGTTCGATCGCATCCACCTCAGCGCACCACTTCACGTGATGACAGGCAAATTGTGCGCATGGCAGTGACGGATCGCTCAGTCACATCACGAACCATCTCACAGCACATGCAGTCTGTAACGCATCATCCAGTGTCTGCGTGTACCATTCGACGCCGTTTACAGCAGAGTGGTCTGTCCGCAAGACGTCCATTGCTTTGTCTACCCTTGACGCAGAACCACAGACGTCTCCGCCGCCAATGGTGCGATGACAGAAGGATGTGGACGGCAGAATGGAATGAAATTGTCTTTACTGACGAGTCACGCTTCTGTCTGCAACACCACGATGGTCGCATTCGAGTCTGGAGACACCGTGAAGAGAGGATGCTGAACAGCTGCGTTATGCACCGCCACACTGGTCCTGCACCGGGTATTATGGTATGGGGCGGTATTGGATATCACTCTCGCACACCTCTAGTACGCATTGCCGGTACTTTAAACAGCCAGCGCTACATCTCCGAGGTGTTGGAGCCAGTTGTCCTTCCTTACCTTCAGGGCTTGCCCACAGCCATATTTCAACAGGATAATGCACGACCACACGTGGCACGCATTGTCCAACGGTTCTTCGTCAATCACCAGATTGAATAGCTTCCCTGGCCGTCTCGCTCTCCGGGTCTTTCGCCGATAGAAAACATGTGGTCCATGGTTGCTCTACGATTGACCCATATTCAATCCCCAGCTGCCACAGCAGATCAACTTTGGCAACGTGTGGAAGCTGCTTTGTCTGCTGTACCCCAAGAACTCATCCAAAGTCTCTTTGAATCAATGCCGAGGCGTGTGGCAGCGGTGATCTCCAACAATGGAGGCTACTCTGGCTACTGATTTTGGCAGGAACCACACTTCGCAGAAGTCTATAAATTTAATCATTTGATACTTGGTCAACATGTTATCTACAAAATAAATTTTGTTGGGATATCTCTTGTCTTTCTTGGTGTTGCAATTTGGGTGGCCAGCAGTGTATATATATATATATACACTGCTAAAAAATATATGGGGAGCAAGCAAAGAAGTTAAGAAAACCGTGCGAGAAAGCCACGTATTGGCATAAAATGGATAGTACACGCGTATCAATGCGCAATACAGTAAAAAAGACGTAAAAACATTTGTAATTAAGCTTTAATTCTTTGAAAATATGGAAAAAACATGAAAAGATGATTTAGGGCAACAATTTGGTTACATGTAAACGATAAAAAAAGTATTGTTTAGAAATGTTGCAAGATTTTTAATATGGCGTGTGGTCTCCTCGAACAGCTAAGACTGCTGCACACCTGTTTTCCATGGATGCGATGATGTTATCGATAAGACTTTGGGGAATACTGTTCCACTCCTCAAGAAGTGCAATCTCCAAGTCTCGGAGAGTAATTGAGGCCTTGGTCTCGCAGCAATGCGTCTTCCGAGCATGCCCCAAACATGCTCGATTGGATTCAGGTCAGGACAGCACGCTGGCCATTCCATACGCTGTATTGTTTCAGCTTCAAGCATGTTCTCCACAAGACGAGCTGTATTCTGTCTGGCGTTATCATGCTGGAAAACAAAGGAATCTCATATGCAGGTCGGATATGCAGGTCCGTACGTCCGCCTATGCTCATTCCACCCCATACCATAAAACCAGCTCGTCTGTATTGTGACCTTTAACGAACGAATGTGGGGTTATTTCGAGTGCCCCTTTCCCTCCATACGAAAACACGTCTTGTGTCACACTCCAGACTGAATCGGGACTCGTCTGTAAACAGCATTTGGCTCCAATCATGTTCCTCCCAATCTCGATGTTCAGCAGCCCATTTTCTTCGGGCTGCACGGTGGCGTGAGGTCAACGGAATGCAGACCCTTGGCCTTTGTGCATAGAGACCTCCCTGATGAAGCCTATTACGTACTGTTTGGCTGGGCACCCATCGTCCTGTGGCCAAGAGCAACTGTCTTTGCAGCTGAGTAGCATTGTCTGATCTGTTTCGACGAGCTGTTAACAGTATATACCGGTCATCAGTTGCTGTAGTGGCGCGTGGCCGACCTTGCCCTGGTCGACGTCTAACATTCCCTGTTTCTTGGAATCGATTCCACAGCCGTGCAACGACACTTCTGGCGACTCCAACAGCGTCCGCGACACTACGTTGTGTTTACCGGGATTCAAGTCTGCCTATAATACGCCACGCCATGGATTCCGGTAAATCACGTTGTTGAGCCATTTTCAAGGCACCTTTTCTCTAAAAGAATAACTGAGCAATCGAATTTCACAGTTAAGGCAATGAAACAGACGTTTCTGCAACATCCCGATTTCCGCCCTTATGTTCTTTTTCTGGTATTTGACGTCATGAACTTTGATTTTCATATGAAGTTTTCTTCTTCTCTTTCCTGCTAGGCTTTAAATTATGGATGATTTATTTTATGTTACTTATTGGTGTAAGTATTTGCGTAATTTCGTTAAAACCATGTGCTCCCCTAATTGTTTTGAACAGTGTATATATATATATATATATATATATATATATGATAGGCGTTTGATTTACGCCTGCTATGATATATCAATTTGCAGTCTTCTTCATTTAACAGTACATGACACAGAGGGAAGACAGACACTCAAATAAGTACTCAGCATTATCCAGTGTCATTATCTTTTATTCGTTTCAACTTCACGTAAACCACTTCTCCAAGATATGCACATTTCATCATTCGCCATATTCAAACTCGCAGACCCGGCTAGCATGCGGCTGCTCTCCACAACTTATTCCCGCGCTCTGACTAATTCGAAGTTTTCATTAACGTGCCCCCCCCCCTTTTGGCGCATGCGCAGAGCACCACCTGGAAAATTCTAGAATCCCTCTCTGTTTATCTAAGCATAATTTTTGCGCCAAACCCTGTACATCTATCTAAAAATAAATTTACTCCATGGAACTTCAATATCGCGAATCGAGGTCAACTAACAAAAACGGGGAAACCTTCTCCCGACGCGTTTTGCCAATGCCTTTCATGTTAAATTTCGCTATTTTTAAGCCCCCTGTAATTTTTGAATGAACGTTTTGGCATATATATGTATGTCAAAAGTAGAAAAATGTAGGTAACCATTCCGGGACGGACCAAGTCGGGAACATCTTAACATTGCGACGCCATTTTCTGAAATTTTTCTTATAAAAATAATACCACAAAAGTTACATATTTTGAAATCACTTTAAAAAATATGAAAATTTCAAGTGAACAACACCCTAGCTGAAAACCGTTTAGTTTTTGAAATATCTTCAAATTAGAATATCCATTGAAAAGAATCATTTATTCAATCGATTCATTCACTTGAATTTCGAATTCATTCTACTCCATGTTTTTCCATATTCCCTTTAAATAACTACATTTTTAATGTTTAATTTTAATGTTAATTAAATTGTGTTTCACTTTGGTAATTATTATGTAATTATTATAAATTATTGCCTGCTGTGTGGTGAGTCATTTACTTTTGAAACAGTTTTGGTTTAGTTTTGATTTAGTTTAGTTTTGTTTTATTTTATTCTTGTTTACTGCTGTTTAAGTATCGTTTTCAGCAATGCCTGCTGTGTTGCGAGTCATTCCCTTTTGAAACAGTTTTGGTTTAGTTTTGATTTAGTTTAGTTTTGTTTTGTTGTTTACTGCTGTTTAAGTACAGTTTGTGTTATTTAACTTTTGGCTAACTTTTTGTATTTTTATTTATTTAATATTGATGCAGAATTTCACACTTAAAGGAAAATTATATTTTTCTGGAACCTATATAGCATTATGTACCTGTATTCATCGTTGTATATGTTTAAAATCTTCCTTCATTACATTCAAAAATAGAATCCTCATGTTTTTTTTTTTTGGTTGTTGTTGTTCGTATGAACTCTAAGGGCCTGTTCACTTAGGAGTCCGGTAGCGGAGCGTTAAAATATTGAAATACATTTAACCAATGACAAACCTCCAAACGATTAGCAGCGAAATTTTTAACGCCTATGATTGGTTTATCTTCGTCTCAACGTCATCCTTCCTTTAACGCTCCGCTACCGGACTCCTATGTGAACAGGCCCTTATGAGAAGGAAACACTGATCTACATGCCGTCATTTTTGACGGGGGTTAAATACATATATATATATATATATATATATATATATATATATATATATATATATATATACATATATATATATATATATACATATATATATATATATATATATATATATATACATATATACATATATATACATATATACAGAGGCTGTTCGCACATTTTTTAGAAGCTTTTGGTAAGCGGTAATAAAAAATCATTTGCTGCAAAAGAAATAATTGCAATTGTACTATGTTTTTAAAAGTCAAAATTATCGTCTGCGGCTTGAAAGTTTTGTTTTTATTCAAAATGGCGTTTTTAACAAAGCAGTGGTTCGAAGGCTACATTTATGCTCTTTCCGAAGAGAAATATGCATACTCCGTTATCCAAAAACGATGTGAGAGTCATGGTTTTGTGATATCTAATGCGTCGATAGGTAATATCGTCAACAAGAAAGGAAAAAAACGTCAAATTGGAGCCTCAAGGGGGACAAAAATTCCAAACAAGTATCCAAGGAAAAAACGGACATCGTCGACTATTGCAAAGGTACGTTGTTTAATGTTAAAAGAAAATCCCCCTAGTCAACGGACAGTTGCAAAATCATTAAAATGCGCGGTGTCCACTGTAAACAAAATGATAAACGTTGATTTAAATCTTAAGAAAGCGAAAAAACGCAATGTGCAGCGTCTTCTTCCAAATCATATCGCTGAACGCAGGACACGCTGCAGAATTCTATATGAGAAACACTTATCCAAAGAAAAATGGAAAACAATTGTCACAATAGATGAATCATGGGTGTATTTAAATGATTGCAACAAAAAAAGAGCCATTTATTATCATAAAAGGGGAGAAAAAAATTTAAGTACATGGTTGAAAGAATCGAAAGAAAGTTTTTCTAAGGGATTCATGATTGTTGCTGGTTTTTCTTATAATGGCAAGTTAAAAATAAAGAGAGTGGAAAGAAATGTCAAGATTAACTCCAAATACTATCAGGAACATATTTTATCGCCAATTTTTCTGAATGAAATACCATCGCTTTACCCACAGTGCCATCAATCTGTGAGACTCCATCGGGACAAAGCTAGCAGTCACACGTCAAAATCCACTGTAAATTTCCTAAAAGAAATGGAACAAAAAACTGGTATCAAGGCCATACCCTTCACTGATATCCCTACTAAATCTCCCGATGTATCACCTATGGATTTTTCGGAGTTTTAAAATCTGCATTATCCAAACGTCGTCCCAAAACCCTTACAGGACTCTGGAAAGCTGTTCAGGAGGAATGGGATAGAATACCTCTTCGGACACTTCAAAAGGCATTATTATCCTGGAAATTGTGGTGTCGAAAGATAGTTCAGAATAAGGGATGTCAAATAGAACATTTAAAACACAAGAATTTTATGTAATTTAGTTTTGTGAATACAATATACATCGTCTAAAAAATGTGTGAACAGCCTCTGTACATATATATATATATATACATATATACATATATACATATATACATATATATACATATATACATATATATATATATATATATATATATATATATATATATATATATACATATATATATATATATATACATATATATATATACATATATATATACATATATATATATATATATATATATATATATATATATATATATATATATATATATATATATATAAATATATATATATATATACATATATATATATACATATATATATATATATATATATATATATATACATATATATATATACATATATATATATATATATATATATATATATATATATATATAAATATATATATATATATATATATATATATATATATATATATATATATATATATATATATATATATATATATATATAAATATATATATATATATATATATATATATATATATATATATTAATTATGATGTCGTGAAAGAATGATATATTTTATATAATGTGTACGTGTGTGGTCTTTTTCAGAAGCGCTCTGGGCAGGGAGAAACTGAAGATCCAATCTACACTAATTGGATCCCCATGGGCGGGGAAGATGTGTGGAAATGGGCGGTGATAATTGGAGCCATGTGTTGCCGTAGGCTCTAATTACGGGCTTCCTCGCTGATGGAAGCGCCGATCGTGCGAACGGCGGATCGGAAATTGGGGATATTAAAGGAATTTTCGAGAACTTTCCGGAAAGAAGAAAGGTAATGAAAAGGCGGTTTCTCTGAGGAGAAAGGAGACCTTAGCCGACTGTTGAACGAGCTGCTGCTCAGACTTGTGGCGTAATTTTACTATGGCTTTCTGCAAGCCACTGCATAACGATGTAACGTGCATTTAAGCATTGTACATATTTGTAATATAAGTAACAGGTCTAAATAAAGACTTTTGTATATATTTTAAATTAAGTGCCTGTCTTCGGTATTAAGAAATGAATACTTCATCGAGAATATTGGTTTCTGTGGGCCACGACACCACAATCAATATATATATATATATATGTGTGTGTATATTTATATATATACAGGTATATAATATAGTTGTAGGGTAAATACAGAAGGTCGTTTGAACTTTATGGAAATGATTTTGTAATTTATTTTTGGCATTTGCATTTTGAGATAAAAATTTGGCAACTTTAGAATAATCGTTGTCGCAGTGTGGGCGACAGTTTTCGAAAATTGAACAGATGCAAGTTAGGCACAAAGTAATAGGAGAATAAAGTATTCAAGAACGGGTAGTAAGCGGTGACCAGCTGGAGTTAACGAACTGCTTAGCTGTAACGGAAGACGAGCGATGTCAAGTAAAGAAAAATATGGACAGTAAAGGGTCACCAGCTGGAGATAATGAACTGGGAAAGTGAAAATTGGAAGCGTAGAGGGGACTAAGTTAAGATAGGGAGCGAGATAAGCAGTTTTACGAGGTGGACTTCATTAGGAAAGCAGCAGGAGGTTGAAACCGAGCGTGGGAGTCTGAAAAGTTGAAGGAGCCCAGAGAAAGAGGGTCGAAAGCATCACCCCTTCAAGTTAGATAATATAGGCCCAGGTCGGCCCATTGGTCAGGACATAGCCACCAATGGAATAAAAAATTATCGAAGTTTAGCTCGGTGTAAAGAAGAGATGGAAGAATGAATTTTATTTGAGAAATCGAGAGGCGAAGGCAGAATTAAGAAGAGCTGAAAGGGCCGCAGATGATTTGGCATGGTGGGTATGTAAGCCCCAAGCGTTGGTCAGTGAGAAGTTGAATATCGACTGAACCTAGCATAGAGATGCAGTCGTACATGCAGTCTAACTAAGATATAATTGGAGCTCGATAGATGACTAGTGGAGAAATAGATGTGCCAATGAATGCCAGTTGCCGAACCAGCTGACCCCGTCCAGTTCAACGCAGAAGTAGAGTCTCTTCCCCTTCTTCGAATATGCGAGTCCGGTAGCCAGTGATGCCTGTGAATAAACCCCTCACCGCTGTTGATAATAGGAGAACCCCGTGTGGAATTGTGAAAGCTGTTTCAGTGAATGGGTGATCGCAGGTAGGAAAGTTTAAGATCTTTGGGTGTATTAATTGTTCAATGCTCACTGATAACGATATAGGAGAATAATGCTAATAGGTGAACATTCACTTATTTGGCCATAGATATCTATCGCATGATGTTTAATTCCGTAGTAATTGGAATATTGTTAAATACCATGATATTAGCAGTGTATATGTCTGATTATCAATTAAGAATCTTGGAGTATAGTTAAATGATGATATTGAGTAGATAAAGGATGATATTAACAGTGTATGTATATGATTATCGATTAAGAATCTGTGAGTAGTTAAATGATATTAGCAGTGTATAATTATAATTATCAATTAAGAATCTTGGAGTATAGTTAAATGAGGATATTAGCAGTATATATGTATGATTATCAATTAAGAATCTCTGAGTAGTTAAATGATGATATTAGCAGTGTATATGTATGGTTATCGATTAAGAATCTTGGAGTATAGTTAAATGATGATATTGAGTAGATAAAGGATGATATTAACAGTGTATGTATATGATTATCGATTAAGAATCTGTGAGTAGTTAAATGATGATATTAGCAGTGTATAATTATAATTATCAATTAAGAATCTTGGATTTATAGTTAAATGAGGATATTAGCAGTATATATGTATGATTATCAATTAAAAATCTGTGAGTAGTTAAATGATGATATTAGCAGTGTATATGTATGGTTATCGATTAAGAATCTTGGAGAAATTAAATGATGATATTAGCAAGAATAGGCAACGGATTAATATGATATAGGAGTAAAAAGTCACTAATGAATAATATGAATTGTGTATGTATTGTGTTAATGTGTAATAAATTGATTTGTAATCTTACATTTGAGTAATCACTATCTGTTGTTGCAAATACTACCACTAGCTAATCAATGCATTGATTAATTAAAAATCAAAATTATATAATTAAATACGATCTACTGTCACAATCGTCTGCTACTGTTTTGTTTTGACTGGAATGTAAAATATAAGATTTATTTTGAAAATGGCTCCTAAAATTGATAGATGGCTCGAAGGTTACGTAACTGTGCTTTCCGGGGAGAAATATTCGTATCAACAAATTATAAATCGGTGTAAAAATCACGGTTATGGCATTTCAACAAAAAGAAATTTATAATACATTAAATTTGAAGGGAAAAAAAAGTCTAACTGAAAGTAAAAATGAAAACATGACCGCGAAACCTCCTCCTAAGATAGTTCGAGCGACGTTAAATATCAAGAAAGTTAAATCTCTGATCTTAAAAGAAAATCCGCTGACTCCATTGCATCGAAATCAGGAATGTCTTCTAGCACTGTAAGTAAAATCATTCATAAAGATTTCAAGTTAAATAAAATGCTTAAACCTGAAGATCATCTGCTTTTGCCAAAGCATATTGCTGACAGAAAAAAAATTGTAGAAAATTATATTAAAAACACCTAGCTGCTGTAAAATGGAAATTTGCGGTAACACTCGATGAGGCATGGGTGTATTTAAGAGACCGTGATAAAAAAAAGATGAATTTTCTATTGCTCGACTGACGGGAATGACCGTACGAAATGGCTTCGACAGTGTTCAGAAAATTTCTCAAAGGGAAACATGATAGTTGCAGGATTTTGTTACAACGGCAAATAAAAATCAAAAAATGTCACCAGTAAAGCCAAAATTATTTCACTCTACTATCAGCAGAATATTTTAGAGCCCATTTTTGAAGAAGAAATTCCAGCCTTAAACGGAAAGGACATTGATAAATTTTAGCTTCATTTGGGCAAAGCCTCTAGTCACACGTTTAAATGAACTGCCGCGTATTCAGCAAAGAAAGAACCTGAAACAGGAATAAAGTGTATCCCACTTAATGAAATACCTGCAAAATCACCTGACGCTTCTAAAATGGACATTTGCGCTTTCGGTTTATTAAATCGAGTCTTAGGACATAGCATCCAAGAACACTGAATGGACCGTGGAAAACGGTCCAAGAGGAATGGGGTAAAATTGACATGGCAGTACTAAGAAAAAGTTTACTTTCCTGGGAAAATTCGAGCTAGAGCTATTGTGAAGAACCATGGCTATCAGCCTGAAGCAAATCGCCGCAAAAAATACGGCATTTATACAAAAAACTTATTCAAAATCAACTCTATCAAAATCGCTTCCATAAAGGGCGAACGACCTTCTGTAATTAACGATGAAGTTATAATTAGAGGTTTTACAGCATAAAGTAATGAACTAAACCTAATTCCTTTGATGATTAGGGTGAATATTTTGTAAAAAAAATTGCAATATTTAATAATCTATACTAATATATAAAGAGAGAGAGAGGATTTTGTATGTGGAGGGTAATCTCCAGAAGAACTGCACCTATTTGAAAAATTCTTTCACTATTTGAAAAGTGCATTATTCCAGATAGACATAGGTTATATATTATGTATATCTGTTCAGTAGAAATAAAGTTAGGGACCTAAATGTTGAGCTGATGCTTCACCTTTACAACTTTTCCTTTCTCAACCATAGTCAAGTAACCATATAGCAACACATCAAATGATATTTTCATTTGTTATCAGTAAAACATTTAACATTTGAACTTTCTTTGTCAACCATAGTCAAGTAACCATAGCAACACATCAAACTACATTTTCATTTGTTATCAGTAAAACATTTAATATTTTAAACAATCAAGTGGAGGAGTTATTGATAAAAAGAAAAAGGTTTTTTGAAATTGGCAACGTTTAAGGGTTTATTGAAGAAAATTGCATTTGGAACTACGCTTTTTATTGGACATTTGAGGTAAAAAAAAATTTACAATTTATTGGCTGTCAACTGGAAATTTATTGGTATAATATTACAGAACTTTATTTATAAACTTTATATTTTTGAATTTATGTACAATTTTATGCACAATTTGCGTAAATCGAACTTGAATTATTGAACTTTAGATAACTGTTCAACCCTGACAAAGTCGGGACGGGCCGCTAGTATGGTAATAAAATTGTCGCGTTAATTCTTCAATGATATTCAGTCTTACAATTGAAAAAGGGGTTAATTGAGAACAAGCATTTACCTTTTGAACAGAGACCATCAAGACAACGGACGCAATTTCCTTCAATTTCTTCCTCGGTATCAGGACATAACTCTACGCATTTATTCCCATATATCAATAGATGTTCTAAAAACAAAACACAATTTAAGATGAAAATTAGTGACTGCTGTTTCTGATATAATCATAAAATAATTATTTTACTACACACAAATGTGTAATATTATGACTTTATAAAATGAAAATTATTTAGATTTTTTTTTTGAAATTTTTATATTACATTATAATATACACACAATTAACATACGAAAAAATTATTTTATTACACTACTATAAAATATATGCAATTTTACAATAACAGACAAAATTAAATTATTACATTCCTATAAACAAATTATTTATTTTTATTATCATATCGTGACGTTATAATATTATTATGACAAAAATATGATATAAGTGCATGCGATAATTTTATTCTACTAAATATACATAAATAGCGCACATAAAAAGAAGGGATAGTTATTTAAAATAGTTTAACTCACCGGGACAGTTTTCGACACAAATTGGTCCATACGTATATTTGCCCTGTGGTATCTGTACCCAAGAAGATGTGGTACGATTGTACCTCCTTGCAGGCGGACACCCTTTCTTACAAACTCCACCATCTTTGACGTTCTTGCATGCCTGAAAGCAACAAAAATTGGAAAAAAAAGGGCAAAACAATAAATGTGGTAAAACAAAACAAAAAATAATAGTTTCAAGACTATATATATACTGGGTGGTTATAATTTAACTTCCCCTATAAACGGCATCCTACAGCGCAAACGGGTGAACGGAATGCAACGAAATTTTGTATATGGGCTATACACGAGATGCGCTCACGGAATTTCGAAAAAAAAATTAGTTCCAAAATGTCCACCAGAGGGCGCCTTTTCGGGAAAAACATGAAATTTAACACAATAAACGACCAAAACGGAATACAGAAACAATATTAACATTTATTGACTAGTTTCTGATCACCTTGTAGTCGAACCACATTAAGTAAATGTAAGGGAGAAACAGAAAACAGTTCAGTTTGCAGAAACAAGAACAGATTAGGACGAAATTGCACAAGTGGAGCAGTTGTTAATCGTGTCTAGGACGATGTAGGGAAAGCTGCTCCACGTGACCACCTTCATTCACCTGCAAAATCTCAAGTCCATGGACAGTGTGTTCAACAGCAGATCGTAACTGATCAGTTGTGAGGCTTCGCACATGAAGCGTTATGGAGTTCTTTAAGTCATTCAACGTCGCAACACCTCCACGATACACCAGACTTTTTAAATAGCCCCATAACCAGAAATCGCACGGAGTTAGATCCGGCGAACGTGGTGGCCATGGATTAGGAAAGGAGCGACTAATAACACGTTCCTCTGTGAAGTGTTGGAGCAATAACGTCTTCACGGACCCATGGATATGTGGGGGCGCACCATCCTGCATGTAAATGGTCGATGTAAGGACCCGCCTTTGCTGTAGTTGCGGCACAACAAACGTCTGCAGCATTTCGTGGTACCGACGGCCCGTAACGGAACATGTGACAGGCCCACGTTCACCGATTTCCTCAAAGAAGAATGGCCCAAGGATGAAACCAGACAGTGACCTTTGAAGACTGTAGGGGAAATTCAGTCTGGATCCGCGGATTTTCCTTAGCCCAAATTCGGCAATTCTATGTGTTGACTGTCCCATTGAGGTAGAAATGAGCCTCGTCGCTCCACAGAATATTCCAAGGCCATGACAGATCAACAGTCATTCTGTTGAGAAAACTGACTGCGAATGAGAGACTTTGTGGCTTGTCCCTATCAAGCAGCTCCTGGGCATGGCGGATCTTGTATGGGAAGTAGTGTATTATGTTTCTGAGTACTTTTCGGATGGTGCTGTAAGAATAGCTTGTCTGTCGAGAAACTGCACGCGCGCTATTGCTCCCAAACTCTGATGTCTGTGACTGTAAGTCAACAGCTGTCTTGACGGCATCAACAAGTACCGGTGTGACACGTTTATGGCCTCTTCCAGGTTGAACTCCTAATTTCCCCATCTCTTCAAATCTCTTAATCATGGCCCGGTTACCTTTAGTAGACATTGGTCCACGCCGTAGGTTCTTCCTACGACGAAATTCACGAACTGCAGCAGAAGCATTCCCCTTGTTTTCGTAAAACAGTTTCATCAATAACGCACGTTCAACTAAAGAGACCGTCATTAGTACAGCCGGAAACATCGACTTAAACATGACAACGTCTACAAACGTTTCATACCCTAACGTGTTTTGCATAAAGCTTCATCTTCTTCCCGAGCATGTAAATCCCGACATTTTTCTCCTACAACTGACATCTTTTCCCGGTTTTACATTTTATTACTCATAATTGTTGTACTGGATTGTTAATATTGTTTCTGTATTCCGTTTTGGTCGTTTATTGTGTTAAATTTCATGTTTTTACCAAAAAAGCGCCCTCTAGTGGACATTTTGGAACTAAAATTTTTTTCGAAATTCCGTGAGCGCATCTCGTGTATAGCCCATATATGAAATTTCGTTGCATTCCGTTCACCCGTTTGCGCTGTAGGATGCCGTTTATCGGGGAAGTTTAATTATAACCACCCGGTATATATGGGGGGGGCGGAATTTGTCTTTTGATTTTCTGAAGAATTTCACAAAAGTGGGACATTACATCGTCATTGATAATATTACTTGCTCTGTTGGTCATAGATTTAATAGGTGGCGCTATTCAATAAATGCCTTCACTTCACTCCACTTGCTGCAAATTTCTTCTATCATGGCAACGGAAACTATCTCCCTATCATTGCCTTTCTTTGAAAAATGTTTTTGCTGGATAGTATCCACCTGTTGACTCTGCAGCTCAACCAGTTCTGTGGTGGGTTCTTCACTGTCTTCCGCTCCCAGCTCCTCCACATCTTCACAGTCGACCTCCAAGCCCATACTATTGCCCATGGACACTATCTCATCCCCAACTTTGACTTCCGCCTCTTCAATATCAAAGCCCTCGAAGTTTTTTCCAGACAGACGGCAAGGTGCAATAAGAGACCTTCCTTCAGGCCTTATCAGTAATGTTATTGAGGTTGAGGATATCGAAGTTTTTTCCAGACAGACTGTAAGGTACAATAAGAGACCTTCCTCCAGGCCTTAGTAATGTTGATGAGGTTGAGGATATCGAAGTTTTTTCCAGACAGACTGCAAGGTACAATAAGAGACCTTCCTCCAGGCCTTATCAATAATGTTGACAAGGTTGAGGATATCGAAGTTTTTTCCAGACAGACTGCAAGGTACAATAAGATACCTTCCTCCAGGCCTTATCAATAATGTTGATGAGGTTGAGGATATCGAAGTTTTTTCCAGACAGACTGCAAGGTGCAATAAGAGACCTTCCTCCAGGCCTCATCAGTAATGTTGATGAGGTTGAGGATATCGAAGTGCTCCTTCCAAAAATCTCTCAGGGTCAAATAGGCGTCATCTGTAACTTGAAAACACGCTGAAAAAAGTGCCGTGATTTAGAAATTTTTAAAATTAGAAATGACCTGCTGGTCCATAGGCTGAATCGAAGGGGTTCTGTTGAGTGGTAGAAATTTGACCTTAATGAAGTTATATTTATTTGTTGTCCAGGTCTTGTTCGAAATTTGGAGGACGAGAAGACACTTCAAGGGCAAACCATTATCTTCAAGATATTTCTTGAAAGCTGGCGCGAAGACCTCAGTAATCCACTCATTGAAAATGACTCTTGTTACCCAGGCATTAGGAATTGATCTCCACATTACAGGCAGTTTAGCCTTTAGCACATTATTTTTCTTGAATTCACAAGGATTTTCAGAGTGGTAAACTATGAGGGACTTGATTTTACAATCACTACTTGCATTAGCACACAATAAAAGTACAAGCCTGTCCATCATGGGCTTGTGCCCAGGATGTGCCTTCTCCTCTTTGGTTAAGTAGGTTCTTCTTGGCATTTCCCCCAAAACAATCCTATTTCATCACAGTTAAATCTTGGTTTGGCATGTAGCTTTCACTTTCCACAAACTGTTTGAATTCATGAACGAATTCAACTGCAGCCTTTTTATATGAACTAGCAGTCTCCCCCTGCCTAACAACACTATGAATTCCACTTCACTTACGGAATTTCTGAAACCTTTTTAAATCCTCTTCTTAAAATATGTGTTAGAGGAAGCTTTAAGCTGTGTTCGAAGAAGTCCGACTGAGCTTGACATGTGGACTATTCGCGAACCGAAGCACGTATGACGAATGCTAGCAGCGCAGACCACCAGGTGGCAATGCATCCCCGGGGTTTGTTCGTAAACCGAATCGTTCGTAAACCGAGGTACCACTCTCTCTCTCTCTCTCTATATATATATATATATACAATCAAACCTCGCTAACTAGAACCTCGATTTCACGAATTTTTTGATATCTCGAAGAAAATAAAATTCCCTTCAAATTTCCTATGCACTCAATGTTAAAAAAACCTTGTTTTGACGAATTATATATATATATATATATATATATATATATATATATATATATATATATATATATAATGTGGTACCTGAGCCAACATAGGAGAGTGGTACCTGCATATTCCACCAGATGACACTATTATCCGTTTGCGCCGCTCCAGCTAAACTAAAGAAGAGATCTGGCAACCCCAGTCCCACCTATAGAAATGATTGCACAAATTCTACTTACCTCATGAGAGGCACTGCTATCTTAGTTAAAAATACCCTCCCACACCATGAAATCATTCTCCCCCCACTTAAGTGCATTAACGCTACCGCTATCAACATCAAATAAAACAACCTTCCTCACTATACTACATCCCACCTATGCGAAAATCTAATGAAGACCTAAATGCTTTAAACTCTCTTAATTTAAATACTTTAATTTTTGGCGACCTTAATGCTCAACATAAACTCTGGAATAGTAAAACTAATAACTACTACAGTAACATAATCTATAATTTTACTAGTAAAACTAACTTTGATATTATCGCCCCCACTTCACCAACCCCCTTCTCTACTAATACTGATAGTATTCATGACTTTGCCCCAGTAAAAGGTTTCCCTCATGATCTTTCTTTTAATACCCACTGTGAGCTAACATCCGACCACCACCCAGTTGAAATCCATATCCCTCTTGACCCAAATCCCTTAATCATTAATCACACAAACAAATCAACTGGGACACATTCAAAAATGAACTTAATAACATTAACTACATATCCCCCATTGTCAATAATATTAAGGATTTGGAAAATCTTGTCTTAAGGGGACTCGGTACATCTCATTTTGTCGAAAAATGACCAAATTGACGAATTTCATATTTTTATTCTAAATTATTCCTTCACATGTCTAGAAGATTCCACCCAAATTTCGTGTCATTCTGATAAAAATTTAAGGAGTTATGGTTAATTTTCGTAACCCATATCTTTCATTTTCCCTTTAAATGTCCCTTTAAATCCCAGCTGCTTCAATGTTTACAGCTGAGATCTGATCGTCTCCCTGGTTTATTGTAAAAATAATTATTTTTATATCGATGCTGCTTTCAAAGTTAGATTATCCACAACCGTAGCGCCAACTTGTTTACATTTACGAGTGCTGAACACTTTTTTTTTTTCATGGATTGCGTTTTATAATTCGAGTTCGTTTAGAGAAGTGGAAGCTTCGTTCATTTTTATTTATTTTGTGTGTTCTTCTGAAATCATGCCTAGAAGGAAAAGAAAATCTGTTCTTGCAACAGAAAATAATAATAAAAGATGGAAAAAAACCGAAGGTAACATAATAAGTGATAGCAGTGCAGAATCACGTTGCATGAACACAAGCATGTCATCAAACAGTTGTGCTCGATTGCAGAATTTTCAATCTTGTAATCAAATAGAAACAGAAAATATATATTTTTGTAAATACTGTTGAACTGTGAAATTTGTTTTCTAATGTGAAATGTGTAGATTGTGGAAACATATCTCTCAAATTAGACTGTAGCAGTGCAGTTGGTTTTTACAGAAATTTAAAACTTGTTTGTTTAGAGTGCACCAATGTATTATCAGACACTAAAAGGAAACAAGAATGTTCTAATTTAAATATTCAAGTTGACAGTGCCTTTTCTAATATTGGGAAAGGATATACTGCTATTGAAAAATTTTGTATGTCAATGAATATGGCCCCATTTTCTTCACGAACTTATATGAGGTGTGTTGAAAAGCTTAACTCTGCAACTTGTACTTTATCAAAAAATATGTTCGAACAAGTTCATAAGGAAGTGAAAGAAGCTTATAGATCAGGTTCAAAAACTTCAGCTATTTGTGATATTTCTGTTTCCTATTTGTGATATTTCTGTAGAAATTAAAAAGGAAGAATGTGTAAATCACGTAAGTAAGAGATTAGGGACAGCTTTGCGAAATGCTGTTAAAGATTGGCGTGTTCGTGGTGTCAATTTTGGAGGCAAAGGGCATGGTAGTCTTAAGGAAACGACAATAAAAAAGCTCACAAAATACTATCAAAGAGCAATTTTACAGAACAAGGGTGATGTAAATAATATGAAAACTGCAATATATGCTACATTGTTCCACAGTATTTCAACTGACCAAAAACCACAGCACCACAAATGTCCAAGTGGGGCTGATTCATGGTGTTTCTATCAGTCTGCAGTTTTGAAAGGTGTAAAACCAGGAAATCATAAGTTAAATGTTGGAACACCGATTAAAGAAGAATTTTTACCAAAGATACTTCCTATTTACCAACGACTAGCATCAAATGAACTTTTAGCAAAGTGCATTAGTTACAAAACGCAAAATGCAAATGAAAGTTTGCATAATATGATTTGGTCCAGGTGTACCAAAGACATATTTGTGTATAAAAAACGTGTAGATCGTTCTGTTAGACAAGCAATTTGCGAATATAACAAAGGTGTGAGTTTTACATTAAAAGGAGTTCATAAAATACTAGGAATAAAGTCAGGGTGCCATACATAAAGACTTGCAAAAATGTTAGATATGCGAAAACAATCTTTTCGAGAAAGACGAGCTACATCTAAATATCAATATGTAAGAAGAATTGTAAAAAATGCAAAAGCTAAAAGAGAAATTGTAGAAAAAAGAGAGAAGGAATTACTTATAGTGCTGGCTACTTTTAAATCTATTGGAAAGTAATTGACCCTTGTTCATTAAATTTAGAAATTGAAATATTAAAATTTGGTGGTTTCAAAATTCATATCTTAAGCTATTAATAGTTTATGTTTATTATTATTTAGGATTTATGACAGTAGTGCATCTTATTATAAATATATAACAAGTAAGTAGTATATATTATGCCTTAATTTTTGTACATTTACAGCATTTGTCTATTTCAAGATAATTTTACTCCAGTAAACGAGTGGATAACAGCTTATATATGCATCTCAATTTTTTAAATTAAGGTTTCTAGCTTTTATTTTTTGTTGTGAAAACAAATAATATATCCTATTATTGTTGGCAAAAAAGTTTTCATGAAGTAAGATTATATTTAATATGGTTTTTCTATAAATGAAATCTTTAAACTCATTTTTCTCAGTTTGTGATTTTTCAAATTCTCCCCATCTTCGAAATGCTAAGGCTTCTACAATTCTAATGCAAATGGTCTAATTTTTTTAAAAATTAATCTTGATACTTACTGTATCAAAACGTCTGAGTGGTTTTTTGATATCTATGAAAAAACTTTTTAAAAAAATTTATGAATCTAAAAAAGTACTATTTTCTATCGTTTTTTCCATATGCAACCACATTTTATTTTTTTTTACCCTGATCTACTTATTTGATTTAAAATCTGCTCAGATGTTTTATGTAGTTAGGTATGATGAACAAGTGGTAAAAAAATCTAGTTCCAAATATAAAAATTAAAAAAGAAGTAGGAATTTGAAAATTATTGAATTTTTTTTAAAAAATTCAAATTTTTATAAAAAATTATAAAAATTTTAGCAATTTGAAATGTTTTATTATTTTGTATCATTCAGACTTACTTAAATATGATTTCAGAATTTTAATATAGGCATTATTTAAGAAAAAAAAAATTTTGGTACCGAGTCCCCTTAAGTATCACCACTGATATTAATGATAGTTTAAATAAAAGCACTAAATTAATACCCCCTAGTGTTAAAACACACCACGACCACGACCTTAAAATTCTCATAAACAACAAAAACAGAACACGTAAAGCATGGCAGCATAACAGAACCACAGCTAACAAAACTATTATGAATAAAACGCAGGAAGATCTTAGATTTTACGTTCGTGATCAATCTAGCATTAATTGGAATAATTACTTAGACTCTTTAGACACAACTGACAATTCCATTTGGAGAGCCGCCAGGCGTTTTAAAAAACAATACCGAACCATTCCCCCTCTAAAAGACCCCGAAAATAACGCTAACGTTCTTACGGATAAGAAAAAATGACAAGTTATTGGCAAAAATTTTGCTAAAAATTTCACCCCAAATCAAATCTCTAACCCAAGTGCAGAAAACATTGTCAAAAACAGTATTAACCTCTTCTTAACCTTCTTAGGGTGTTCGGGTCTTTTTTGACCCATAACAAATTTATTTCGTATGGATTTATTACAATTTGGGGAATTTTTCAAAAATATACTGTGACTTTGTTTTTATAGTCATAGTAAATATTCAGCTACGTGAAATTATTTTTTTCAGACGGTAGTTTTTTAGCAATAAAAATTGTAACACATAAGTCGTTCGGGTCAATTTTGACCCATGTGGAATTTTCAGAGCATGATCATCGTAATTTTTAATATATTATTAAATTATTGCTGTGATACAATGCATTAATGATTTCGTTCTTCTCCGTTATATATTTTTTTTGTTTCCTTTTGGCACAATAGTACTGTACTGTCCTTACCAGTTCCTAGTTTCTGTAACCGGTATTTGCTTCTTGCGCTTTCCTTTCCACTCTCGAAGAGTGTATAAAGCGACGAGTCAGACGGCGACTCTATTTAGCAAAGATGGTAAAATCAAATGGGATTCTGAACCACAAGCTTCATGTGGTAGGCGTGAGGACGAAAATGTCGTGAACATGGCCCACGAGATACGCCACGTCTAGAATGGAAGACGAATACTCTGCATTTATGTTGTTTTTTCCCTCCAGCAATTGTGAATATCATACTAAAAAATTGTAACGTCGAAGGAAAAAAAGGTGTTCGGTAACAGTTGGAAGAATTTGAATAACGTTGACTTGGAAGCATTTAATGGCCTGTTCCTGCTGTCTGGGGTATATAAATCTCGTAATGAGTCTACAGAGAATCTGTGGGATGCCACAACGGGACAGGATATCATCAGGGCAACTATGTCCTTAGAAAAATTCAAAATGATATCAAAGATTCTTCGATTTGATGACAAGCAGACCCGACCAAGAAGACGGGTAACTGACAAATTTGCAGCTGTAAGAGAACTTTGGGACAAGTGGAAAATTTTACCTATGTTGTATAACCCTGAATTGTATGTTATTGTGGATTAACAACTGGTAGCTTTCCGTGGAAAGTGCCCCTTCCGCCAGTACATGCCCAGCAAACCAGCCAAGTATAGCATAAAATTTTGGGTACTTTTTGACAACGCTACCAATTATGTCTGGAACATACAGCTGTATAGCCAGTAAAGAGGCAAGTGCGTAGTCCTCCAGAGTACTCGTCACCATCACAGAAAGATAGCAGATACAGACATAAAGAAACCTCAAATCATTTTAGATTATAACAGCGCCAAAGATGGAGTAGACTTTAGATTGACTAGCCTCCCACTATTCCTGTCGGAGAAAGACCAAGAATGGTCCATCGTAGTTTTTTCCAACATCCTAGACATTTCCGAGTATAAAGCATTATTATTCATCAAGATCAACCCAGAATGGAAGATGAACTCATTTCACAAAAGGAGAATCTTTATTGAGAAGCTTGGCAGGACTTTGGTTACCCAACACACTGAAGGAAGAAAACATCTACCAAGAGCAAGGGCTGCCCGAGTATTGGCGATGAGTATTCGAAACTCAGGACAACCTGAACCCCAATCTGAAGAATCCGGAAAGTAGCAACTACTGGCAAAAGGGGAAGATGTCGCTTATGCACACAGACTGAAAACAAATGTCCTGTGAGGCGTTTCAAAGGTACTTGTAAGTTTACTTGTGAGAAACATTGCATTCAAGTGTGCAAAAATTGTATATAAACGGAACAACTTAGAGACTAACGAATTTACAAGTTTTCTATGTCTTT
Source organism: Dolomedes plantarius (assembly GCA_907164885.2). Taxonomy (NCBI): domain Eukaryota; kingdom Metazoa; phylum Arthropoda; class Arachnida; order Araneae; family Dolomedidae; genus Dolomedes; species Dolomedes plantarius. Next base: position 125,699,226 of record OU015503.1, read on the forward strand.
CCTTCATTGATTGTTCAAGCGTCCAAAATTGTATTGTTGGATGTAAGCTAAATATTTCATATAATTTTATTTCCGAAAATAAACAAATAATATTACTCAGGTGCAAACTTTCTTGTTTTATCAAACGAATGTAAAAAAATATATGTAATAAATACAGGAAAAATCCGTGCTACATTGTATTGCATTTGAAAGTTTACAGTGATTTTCAGGGATGAAGGATTGAATTACAGCACTTTTATTTTATAAATACAGAGTGGTTCATTAAATTCAAGCTTCCTTATGGTTATGAAAACTTACCTGTAAAACAATGTTAAATGATATACAAATACATAAAACTATAGGTAAAATGATAACTAACTAAATAATTAAATTGCTAATATAAATAAAATGTGACTATAATACAACAACATTGAAAATTACGCCTTGGGTCATTTTTGACCCGAACACCTTAGGAGTATGCTACATTGCTACAACGCAAGAAGGTTAAACACCCCTCACGAAAGTCCCACTCCCTATATTGATCCCACCGACGACAAAGATATCATTAAAAATCTCCCTAAAAGAAAATCCCCCTGGAAAAATAACATCAACTATACAATGCTTAAAAATCTCCCTTATAAATGCATCTTCAAAATTACTATTTTCAAATTCGAACACTTTCCCCACAGCTGGAAAAACTCCATTATTGTTCTTATCTTAAAACCCCAATCCTCTCCTTCCACCTATCAGCCTTCTAAATTCTCTTAGTAAAATTACCGAAAAATTTATTGCCAGAAAAAATTAACGAGCACCTCGATGATAATCAAATTATTATTTTATACCAATTTGGATTCAGAAAATCTCGTTCAGCCCCGCACCAAGTTTATCGCCTTGCAGAAAACCTCGCTAGTGCTAAGAAAAATAAATCCTCCACTGCTGCCCTTTTCCTTGATATTTCCTTAGCCTTTGATAAACTTTTGATAGACGGCCTCATTCATAAACTTATCAATTACAACTTTCCACCCCAAATAATCCCCCTTCTAATTTCTTATCTTAAAAACCACACCTTTAAAGTAAAAATAAACGATGAACTTTCTAGTAAATTTAATATTCTCTCTGGAGTCCCAGAAGGCAGCGTTATCTCCCCGATTTTGTTTAACATATTTATAAACGATGTACCCCAAAATACCAACACTTAATCTTGCTATATTCGCCGATGACACAGCCCTATATGCCACCAACAAAAATTTTAAATGTGCAGTTAAATACATCAATACCCAAATGTCCTCCATTCAAAATTGGCTCGACAAATGGAAAATTAAAATTAATTAAAATTTAAAAATTCGTTGCTGTCACGTTTACCACTAAACGTAAAAAGACATACAACAGTCACTAAATTCAAATAGGGAACACAAAAATTCACTGATCTGATACCGTTAAATACCTTGGATAAAAATGTCTCTTGGAAATATCATATCTCCATGTCAGGGACAAGTTCCGAGCAGCCAGAAGATTAATTTAACCATTAATTTCTCGGAATAGCAAATTAAGTATAGCCAATAAAATGCTCATTTACAACTCCTATCTTTGTCCTATCTTAACTTATGGAGGGCCAGCGTGGTCATACTGTGCGAATTCCCATATTAGAAAACTAGCATCTCCTCAGAGCAGCACCTTTAGGCAAATCGTTTAAGCGGATTGGTATTTCAGAAATACTTGTATCTACAGGGAGTTAGGAATCCCTACTATTCGAAATTATCTAAAAAATCAAGCTATTAACTTTCATAACTCAACTGACAGTGAACTTTTAAAAAATCTCGCAGACCATGATCACGCAGACCCCACTAACAGGAAAAGGCCGCGAGCCATCCTGAGTCTTTCTCTTAAAATTCTTTGTTTGTCCTCGTCATTTAAATAAAAAATAAATAATATAAAAAACAATACTTGGCTTTGCCAAGGCAAAAAACAATTAAAAATTTTATAAAACAGAATAAAAATCTATTTATTATCCTTAAACTTCCTTCTAGCACTTATATTTTTGTCACTGAGTAAATCCTTTCGCATTTGCTCAATTTCCTAGTAATAGAACTCACGGATTCTGAACCTTATCTCTCTATCCAATCACTTTTCTACCTCCTCTATCAACTTGCCAATTAAAAACCAGCTTACAGCCAGCCATTGACTCCACCCCCATCAGTGAAACATCACGAAGATCCTGGAGACATCCAATGAGAACTCTTCTTTTCACCCTCCAATGTTCTGACCAAAAGACTCTCTGCTACACTTTGGTGTTGCGTTTTTCGATACAGAAGAAGATTTTATCGAACATCCCTTTCTCATTTCGGTGAAATTTTCGCTCTCCGTTGACTATCTCCAGAAATATCAGTGTTTGAAGGCGTTGGCCTAGGCAACACGGTTAATCACATGTTTCTATGGTCCTATGGTCAACAGTGTTGCCAACTTGGGGTTCCCCCCCCTAAATTTGGGGGTAAGTTAGATGAAAAGGGGTGCTTTTAGGGGCAACATTTTTGAGTGGCATTTTTTAATATTTTGTACAATCGAGACGCATTTTTAAAATTAGATTACAAGTTCCATACATATGTGAAATGTAAATAAACCTCCATTTGATTATGTAGGTGTGTATTTTCTATTTATTTCAATTTATCTCTCAAACAGGATGCCTATTTGGAACCAGAATTCCTTTTAGGAAGGTCTCAAGTTGGCATTAGGGGGAATCGGGGGATTTCGAGATGGCGCTTCGTAGAGGTTTGCAACACAGATGGTCAACCCCAGTCAGTCAGCGGATGGACGGCGATGAGCAATGACGCGTTTTGTCTGATAGCAGAAGACGTCTGCTATATAATGTTCATTAGCCTATTTTGTTATTAATCAACGACGTATTTTTGTAAATAATAATTATTCATTAAATGTTAGTGTAGTTATAATAGTAGTTGTTTTAAATCCCCGCACCACAAACTCACAAGTGGGATCCCAAGATTTAAGATACAGGATTAACGATGCAGGCATAATTTTAATTTTGTTTGAAACTGTAAAATTGAATCGCGAGCACTTAATTGAGGATCAACGATTATATTAGGAATTACCATTGACGGCTTTACCAGGGACGATTTACGATTTAAAGGACATGGACTAAAATCAAGCATCTTTAAGAGGTACGTGAACATTTTTCATATTCCAATATGATGTTGAATGATATAAAAGAAATAAGCATTGCATTGAAAAATTTCAAATCAGATAAAATCAAAATTCTACATAGACTAATTTTTGATTATGACGGAGATAGATCAAATCGCAAGAGAATTAGGAATTTCGAAGTATTTGATTTTGAAATCGAAAGTGATAAATTTCAAAAGAAATTAAAAAAGACTGACGATGTGTTTTCGCTTGGCGAGCTTATTACCATATCAAATATTTTAAACATTTCGTTCGAAGGAGCTAAACCAGAACTTACAAAAAGAATTCTGTCTCTATTATGCAATATCGAAACGCTGGCTCAGAACACTCATGAAGCGAGTACAGATTTGTCTACTTCTCATTCAGAATGTGAAAATGATTTTTCAATGTAGTGCGACGTAAATGAAAAGAAAAATATAGCTGATTGTTCAATACAATGTTATAATGCTTATAGAAGTAGTTTTTATGCAAACCCTGTTATTCCAAGTGTTAACATTAATTATGCTGATATCGAAAGTACCATTGCTAAATTTAATGCAGAATCGCATGAAAATATAATTAATTGGATCGATCACTTTGAGAATATGTCAAAACTATTTAATTTGTCGGATTTACAAAAATGTGTTATGGCTAAAAGATTATTAGGTGGAAATGTTTTGTTATTTGTTCGAACATGTTTAAACTGAAATAAATTCAGCTAATTTACATTATCGTTTGAGTAAAAGAAAATTGAGGGATACTGAAACCGTTCAGGAATATTTTTAAAGATGAAAGAGTTGTGCAATTGCGGTAAAATTGAGGAATCTGCTTTAATGCAGCATGTTTTTAAAGGAATAAATGATAGACCGGAAAACAAAACTATTTTGTACGGATGTAAGAATTTATTAGAATTCAAAGGAAAACTTAAAATTTATGATGTAATAAAGAGTGATTCAGCAAAGAGGTTCTTTCGATAGAATTGGAATAAAACATGATTTAAATGATAGATTTAATGCTTTTGATAAAACGAAATCAAAATATGAGCATAGTGATAGATTCAATTCTAAAAACGAAAGTGTAAATAAAGTGAAGTATAATGGTGGTTTTTAAAAAATGTAATACAATGATTTTGATAATCGTAAAAATAATATTTGTTTTAATTGTGGTGAAAAGAATCACATTTCGAAATTTTGTATCTATAAAGAAAAGGGGATCAAATGTTTTTTGTGCCAAGGTTTTGGACACATTGCTTCATCATGTCCTAGGACAAATTTGGAACCAGAAGTAGCCACATTGAATGCTCAGGTAGAACCAAAACTGAATAATAGAGTAATGATTGATAATTTAAGTGTAAGTTCACTAATAGATACTCGAAGTCAAGTAACGTTACTTCGTAAATCTGTGTTTGATAAATTAAATGTTAGACAATTAATTCCATCGAATTCTTCTTTAATTGATTTTGGTAAATGCGTAGAGAAACCGCATTAGGTTATTTTAAAGGAAATATTAAAGTTGATGATTTTAAGTGTGATGCAGATATTTATGTTGTTGAAAACAATGTTATGTCTTATGACGTCATCATAGGACTTAATGCATTAATGCAAGGTGAGGAGCTAATAAATGATTAAAAATAAATCTCAGTGTGTAAAAGAAATTAACATGTTAACCGTTCTACCAGTTGATTTAACTTTTGATGAAGTTGAACTGAACATTGAACCTGACGTTCCAAATATTTTCAAGGATAAGGTGCAACAATTAGTTTTGAATTATGTACCACATAAAACTAAAAAACAAATGTCGAATTAGATATTTTGGTAAAATGTAATGAAACTATATTTCATCCGCCCCGTAGATTACCATTTTCAGAGAATAGTGAAGATCAAAAACCAAAAGAAATGACTGAAGATACTAGAAAGGAAAAAGATTCTAAAAGAGGCGAAAGTACTGAAGAAATAGGACTAAAACATAATGTTCAATATGAAAAACCACAAGAGGAAAATAAGAGAGAAAATGTTCACACTCAAAGACTTGAATCTCAGAAGACTACGAATCGCCGATCTTTCTTTGACTGGTTTGTTTTCTTAATTAAATTATTTCGTAATTTGTGTGGCTATGATTGGTGTATCATAGGAAAAGTAATAGTGAGTTTATATCTTACTGTTTTTATTAATCAAGCAAATAATTTTGCTGTTGTACAAAAAGAAAATGTAGTGTCACAAATGGAAGAAATGATCGATGAACTTACAACAAAATGTTGAAAGGACAGATTGAGCGGATCAACCAGACTATCATATCAGTTCTTTCAAAGTTATCTTTAAAAATCCAGCTCAGTGGTATAAATTTACGGACGAACTGCAGCAGACGATTAATTCCACTTATCAACGAAGCATAGATACCACACCTTTTGAGTTACTTTTTGGTACGATGATGAATATAGGAGGTCTAGAGAAGCTCAAAGAAATGATCGAGATCGACTTTTATGCTAATTTTGAAGCTCAAAGAGATGAACTGAGAAACCATGCAAAGCAACAGATTTTTAAAACCCAAGAAGAAAACCGGAAGACGTATAACTTAAGATGAAAATAATCGCAATCTTATAGAGTTAATGATTTGGTCGCTATAAAAAGATCTCAGTTCGGACCGCACTTGAAACTGAAATCGAAATACTTAGGACCCTGCAATATCATTAAGGTTAAAGGAGGCAATACCTATGACGTGGTCAAAGAAGGAAGTCACGAAGGACCTAGCTACACGACGACATGCACTGAATTTCTAAAACCATGGTATATTCTGCCAAAATATTAATGAAAAAAAAGCATCGTATCTTCTCAAAAAGAAAATGATAGACTATGCATTTTTGAGGACGAAAAGATTGAATATTTTTGAAGAGGCGAATACTGTGTATTTTGAAGATGAAGATTAAAGACGAATTGACACAAATAAAGATTAAAGACGAATTGACGGAAATGAAGATTTAAGAGGAGCTGACTCATTTTTCATTTCTAGAGCTAAGACGATAAGAAGCTCTATATGTTTCAAACATTTGTTTCTTTTCAGATGATTTTGTACCTTTTCGGTCTTGCTGTTCGCTGTTTCTTTATATATTTGCAGTATCGTCTGGAGGGCCAGCCCAGTGCAGGAGGGCCGAAAATATAGTGATTGAGCCTACATCGGTCTGTACTACCTGCAAATTCCACCAGATGACACTATTATTCGTTTGCGCCGCTCCAGCTCAACTAAAGAAGTGGAGATCTGGCATCCCCAGTCAGTCAGCGAGTAGACGGAGATTGACAATGACGCGTTTTGTCTGATAGCAGTTGACGGTTGCTATATAATGTTCATTAGCCTATTATGTTATTATTTAACGACCAAGCCCTGTAAGTAATTTCTTTTGTAAATAATAATTATTCATTAAATGTTAGAACAGATTATAATAGTAGTTATTTTAAATCACCTCACGGTTATCCTGACCTACATATATATATATATATATATATATATATATATATATATATATATAGTATCCCATAGTAGGACACATTGAAGAGCCAAAAAAACTGGTACTGGCATGTGTATGCAAATAACGGAGATATGCAACCAATCAGTGTAACGCGATGCGGTTGGCAGCGCCTATATAAGACAATAGGTGTCTGCCGAAGCTACTAGAACAGCTTCTGCTGCTACAATCCAAGGTTATCACGATTTATGAGACTATGAACGTGACGTTATAGTCGGCGAACGAGAGATGGGACATAGAATCTCCGAGGGAGCGATGCAATTTGGATTTTCGCACACGACCATTTCACGAGTGTACCGGCAAAACATCATATCTCCGACAGCGGTGCGGCCGGAAAAAAGACCTTGAAAGAACGGGAAAGTCAACGACTGACGAGAATCCTTAAACGAGTAGACGTGCAACACTTCCTGAAATTGCTGTGGATTTCAATCCTGGGACAACAAGAAGTGTCAACTTGAGAACTGTTCAACGGCCCGTCATTGATATGGACTTTCGGAGGTTCAGGCTCATTCGTGTACCGCAGTTGACTGCACGGCACAAATCTTTACGCCTCGCCTGGGCCCGCCAACACTTCCATTGGACTGTTGATGACTGGAAACACGTTGCCTGGTCTGACGAGTCTCATTTCCAACTGTATCGGGCGGATGAACGTATACGGATATGGACACAACCGCATGGATCCATGGACCGTACATGCCAACCGGAGACTGTTCATGGTGGTAGAGCCCCTGTGATGGTATGGGGCGTGTGCAGTTGGCGTGATATGGGACCCCTGATACGTCTAGAGACGACTCGACTCTGACAGGTGACGGGTACATAATTCCCGATCCTCTACACCCATTCATTTCCATTGTGCATTCCGACGGACTTGGACAATTCCAGCAGGACAACACTGCAACCCCATGTCTAGAGCTGCTACCGAGTGGATCTAGGGTCAATCTTCTGACTTTAGACACTTCCATTGTCCCCTAAATCCCCAGACATTAACATTATTGAGCATATCTGGGATGCCTTGCAACGGGCTGTTCATTAGAACGGGCCCTCGGACTCCTACGGATTTGTGGACTGCCCTGCAGGATTCATGGTGTGAATTGCCTCCAGGATACCTTCAGACGTTAGTCGAGTCCATGCCCCGTCGTGTTCCGGCACTTCTGCGTGCTCGTTGGGGCCCTACACGATATTAGGCAGGCGTACCAGTTTTTTGGGCTCTTGAGTGTGTGTGTGTGTGTACATATATATATATATATATATATATATATATATATATATATATAAGTTTGTTATACGTGCATAATAAAATATTTAAATTACACTCATGTCCATAAATTAAGGATAATTCAGAATCACACGGAAATCGAACTCTAAAATAAAAATTTCACCTGTAGAATTACACTGATCTGCAAGTTTTCAACTTTTTTTCTGTTGTTTTAAAATAAATGTGTGTATCTGAATGGATTTTTTGCGCAGATTCGGAAAATGACCTTCAAAATACCGTATCACGTCAGGTTTTGTCATAAATGATGGAAATGTGAAAATTAAAAAAATAACGTTATTTTTTAATGACATTGCTATATGGCAACGTTTGTAACGTGTGAAAATGTTCTATGGAGGGGCGGAATGATTGCTTAAGGAACAGCTAAGCATCAATACATATTCAAAAGCAAACATACCTAACACTGACCACTGGGCTCCCCTTCAAACTTCCTTTTTTTTTGCATTGTCTTCGGTGTGCGTCCGTACAGTCTCTATTCAACCTCCAACAATAGTCGGCCACCATATGGGCAGTCCACTTTCCTTGGTATCTCTTTTACACCACTTTTATATCCTGATAAAAGCGCTCGCCATGTTTTTCCGAAAAATCCCCAAGATTGTTAGGAATGTAATTGAGATGAGCATGAAGAAAGTGAACTCTGACGCTCATATTGCAAGCAAGCAGTTTATAAGATTCCAGCAGCTCCTAAACTAAAGTAATGTAATTTGAAGCCTTCGTGTTCCCCAAAAAGTTGTGTACCACATTTCTGAATGCAGTCCATGCTCGCAATTCGCACTCACACATGGTTTCCTCGACTTTGTTGTCTGCCGTTAATTTTCGTATTTGAGGGCCTACAAAAATGCCAGCTTTAATTTTTTCACTCGTGATTCATGCAAACTTACCACCCAGATACTGAAAGCATTTACTGTACCTGCTTAAACCTGTCACAAATTGCTTCATTAAGCCAAGTTTGATGTGTAAAGGTGGCAATAGTATTTTCGAGGGATCAACCAGTGGAATTGAAACAATGTTTTTTCGACAGGTGTGAATGTACTTCTGACTAGCCATTGTTGCCGAACACAATATTCCGTCCTTGCTCTGGAGTCCCATTCACACCAAAAGCAAGGAAATTTTGTGTAGCCTCCTTGTTGGCCGTGCAATATTCCAGTCACCTTGAAATCACCGCACAAAGACCATTTATGAAATTTGTACTGCACACTTTCCAGCAGAAATTTAAGATTCTCGTAAGTCACAGAATGTGCTACTGGAAGGGATGGATGGTTGTTAGTATTGTGTAATAAAACATCATTTAAACTGGATTTGCTGGCATCTATAAACAACCTCCACTGTCCTGAATTGTATGTAATTGATGTTGAAGTATTTCATGACTGCCAGAATGTCTCGACAATGTACCAAACCGCCTTCAAACGGAACCATTTCTGCTTCTCGGTGTCTGTACCAGGAGAATCTCGTATTAGGGCACAGTAAATTCCTTTCATGAAGTTGTGATCCTAAAAGCTCTGCTGCGTCTTAATTGAGATAAATTGAGGTAAATTGAGATTGCGAACTAAATCATTCAGTTCATGCTATGTAAATGGTACTGGGGTTTCATCTTCCATGCTCTCTGGTTTTTACATCTCTCTTGTAACATTGTCTGAATCGGTGTCTATTGGGGGCTTGATATTGGACGGGGATGGCACAGGGATGGATTCACTATGGGGCACTGGTCTTATGGCAGATGGAATACTGGGATACACAATGTTATGCTTACTGGTTTTGGTATGGCCCACGATATTCACTGTACAGAAGTAGCAGTCGTCACTGATTTTTTGGCTCATGCCACACCATGGGTACACCGAACGGCACTGAATCCCCTTTTTCCGCAACCCCTCCACACATACACGACACACTTTATGAGAAGCCCAAACTTGCCAGTTTAATGACGAAGTATTGAAAATAAGCATTTTTCACGAAAGGCGTAATATTTTGCCTCTGTTTTTTCCTGTCGTATAACAGCCACATATGTAGCAAAAGATGTCTGGATGATTTACACGACCACATAAAGCCATTGCACACGCCAACAACCGAACGGGAGCAGTCCCTTCTTTGCACTGACTAGTGTACCACGATCTGCCTCAGAAAAAACAATTGCATTCCCATTATCAGCTAGATATTGATGTTTATCTATTCCTTAAGCAATCATTTCGCCCCTCCAGAGAACATTTTCACGCGTTACAAACGTTGTCCTATAACGATGTCATTAAAAAATACCGTTTATTTTAGTTTCACATTTACGTCATTTGTGGAAAAACGTGACGTGATACGGAATTTTGAAGGTCATTCTCGGAATCTGCTCAAAAAATCCATTTAGATACACCCATTCATTTCAAAACAACAAAACCTTGTATATTAGTGTTATCACACACATCTTGAAGAATAATATGCAAATTACAGGAAGCCACCAGATGACGCCGATAGTACGTCACAATCACGAGAGTGTAAGAGAGGGGTATATAAGGAATGGTGGCAAAGAAGTAAAATGATTCACAACGTTCTGTAAGCCGCTCAGTGCCATAACCTAATAGTTATGACACAGATGACGCATGTGGATGATTTTTTACGTGGTAGAATTATCGGCCGCCTTGGAATGTGGGCGTACTCAGATGGAAGTATCCGAGGAACTTGGAATTGCCCAAAGTGTCATCTCCAGGCTTTGATAACGATTCCAAGATGATGGAAATTACAGTAGACGTTACAGTATAGGTCGCCCCCGAGTTACAATGCCGAATGAAGACCGGTATTTGGCAGTAACTGCCAAAAGAAGCAAACGGCCTGTATCGTCAGCTATCTGCAGCCACGGGTACCACAGTTTCAAGGCAAACGGTGTACAGACGTTTGGGAAATATTGGTCTATATGCTCGCAGGCCTGTCAGATGTGTTCCGCTCACGGCAACTCACTGTCGGCAGCGATTAGCCTGGAGTAGAGAACATGCAATGTGGACATCGTCACAGTGGGCTGATTCACGTCGGAATTTCATATGGAAAACGCCAGGTACCCGTTACCACCAAAGCAACATCATTGAACGACACCGTTACGGTGGTGCAGGATTGCTCGTTTGGGTTGGTATTATACTGGGTTCAGAACAGATCTGCATGTTCAAATCAGAACCATGAACGGCCACGTTTATCGGGACATCATTCTGCAACAACGTGTACGTTTGTTTAGGGGTGCCGGGGGCGCAGAATTTGTGCTTATGGATGACAACGCCCGTCCTCACCGAGCAAACATCGTAAACGAATGCCTTCAATCTGAGGATATCACCCGTATGGAATGGCCAGCATTCTCACCTGACTTGAATCCGATAGAGCACGTGTGGGACATGCTTGACGGACGAGTTGCAGCCCGTCAACTACCTCCTACATGTGTACCGGAACTTGGGAGAGCATTGCTTGCTGAGTGGAGTAATCTTCCCCAAGATCAGCTCGATAATTTGATACTCAGCATGCCTAGACGTTGTACGGACTGTATTTCATCGCATGAGAGACATACAATGTGTTAACCATCACACCAACCATGTAATATTAATTTTTTGTAAAGGAGATATTTTTTGCAATTGCTCCAGGGAGCAAAAATCGTAGTTTTTATTAATGGTATCATACATACACCATCTTTTTTGTTCTTTATCTTTTGTTTAATAAATGGGTGGTACGATTTACCACTTAAACTTTGCTGGTTCATTAACATATTTTAATTAATGGACTGTAAATTGGTTCGAAATGTTTTTATTTTCAGCAAATAACGAGAGTTTTAAATGTGCACACAACGCATCGACGAGACATGGCGACGAACTACAAGCTTCGAGCAAGCTTCGAGGTGAATGAACTTCCGCATCCAAGGTTGCCGTACAAAGCAAAACTAGCGCCAACGCGCCACAGAAGGGAAGCGCCAACGCGCCACGAAACAATAATAGCGCCAAGCGCTAGAGATGCGGTAACATACCGCCCCGCGTTGCTTGTCTATGACATGCAACACAAATTACAAGACAAGTTACAATAATTTTTCGAAATTCAGCACAATGCAACAAATTGACATTCCTTTTTTTTTGGTAAATATTAAAATATATACAATTGCACAGAAAATAAAGTGAAAATAAATATATACAGAAAAATATATATATAAAATTGTACAGAAAATAAAGTTAAAGTAAATATAAAGAAAAATATATACAATTAAATACGTACAGATCTATTTTGTTTATAACAACTTCAAAGAGATCAATTTTCAATGGGTAGGAGGCAAATTTTAGAAATTGGTCTTTTAAAGCAACCATTTTTAGTTTTTACAATTGCTACGCGAATTTTGCCATCCTTGCCTGGAATGACTCGAATTATCCCGCTAAGACACCATTTAAAGGGTGGAAGGTTGTCTTCCTTCAGTAGAACCATTGCATTATCGTTAATGTTATTTTTAGCAAATTGCCATTTTTCCTTTCTTGCAAATGGTTTAAATAATCAATGGACCAACGTTTCCAAATTTGCTAAACCATTTTGGTTAATCGTTGCCAACGGGATAATTTAGTGTCCGATTCATTTATTAAAGGAGGCTCTGGGATCGAATTTATGGGCCGACCTATTAAAAAATGTCCAGGAGTTAAGTCCGAAGCATGAGATGATAAAGGAGAAATTGGCCTTGAATTTAAGATGCCTTCAACTTGGGTGACAACCGTCAAAAATTCCTCATAAAATAATTTGGCATCAGCAACAGTTTACAAAACAAAATTAACCCGAAAAAAAGAAATAGTGTGTGAAGAGGTTTTGTCATATAAATAATAAATATCCACTTTTCCACGTGTTTGCGTCCTACTTAACTTTTAATACTGCCTGCACAGGTGTTCTGACATGTACGTCCTGTTTAGGTTCATGCTTCGCCTCCAACAGTGTGTCCAAAGGCGTTTTGTATTATCCTTAAGCACCATTGTTATTTCCCGAATAAACAATGGCTACAAATGAACCGGTTCTTCTTTCCTCCTACTTTATACAAACCACCCACCTCGCTATAAAAATTATCGGGCCACCTGCTTGTTCAGTCCTGAGAAAATCTCTTCTAAAAAAAGGGTTTATATCACAATAATTATTGAATAACTAAGTACAGTTCTATTAAAATATCTATAATAATTAATTCTTTAACCCTTCAGCCCATTTTTGGAACATAAGCGTTCAACCTTCATTAATAAACTTTCTTTTTTCAAATTGAAAATAATAATTCTGCGTTTTATGATTTCAGGATATAAAATGTCGATATATTTATAATTAAAGGCAGATACATTTCAAAAGTGTGCATCTAAGACCAACTCGCGAATCGATTCCCAAAAAGCTAAAAAACAACGAGATTGTCGCGATATGCGTCATAGCTGCACAATTGATATACGACAGCAACTCATAATTTTGTCGTGTTGCAATCCAGTATAATCGCACGACTACCAATGAACGGTCAGACCTGCATGAGAAACTGCTCGGAACATTCAAACCTTACTTGTAAAAACAAACCATTCAAAATGACGAAAATGTTGCACTCTGTGCGCCCGCTGAAGGGTCAAATTAGTTAACAAGTGCAGCACAAATGTGCAATACAAATTTTGAAAATAGAAAGACTGAGGCAAGAATGCTTAACGCAAAACTACTCACGAAACAATCCCTCGCTGTTGGTCCCCAGCAACCACCTGCACAAAATGAGTGGCAGCAGTGCAGCAGATCGGGTCCAAAGCAGCGTCTTCTGTTACAATGGGCACAGCAATTTATTTTGGAAAATCTCTGGCAACTGTTAGCACCAAGTGACCAGCATCCGCCGCTGCAACTTCCATGACAAGGCCAACCTGAAAAGCAGCGGTCACAAAATTCCAACTCACAAGATTTATAAGGAAACATCATATCAACGTGTATACTATTTCAATTAAATGACATATGGAATGACGCAGTTCATCTATATATCAGGCGGTGAAACGAAAAGTGGTGTAAGTAACATTTTCAACTTTTTTTATTTCAGGGTAAAAATGTAATCTCCGTGTTAAATTTATAGTGGAATTGCAAATAATTATTATTTCAAATATTATAATAATTATTATGAACTAGCGGCCCGTCCCGACTTTGTCCGGGTTGAACAAAATATTATACCAATAAATTTCCAGTTGATAGCCAATAAATTGTAAATCTTTTTTTACCTTAATAATAACCTAAATAATACCTTAAATTAGTTTTATGTTAGTTAATAATTAAAATAAATTTTTTAAAAGGAAAAGGCGTGCCGGTGAACGGCTAGGTTCGAACCGCTAGCGTCAGAACAGAAGCCCACCTTGATAGCACCACGATAAGGATCGTTGAAATCTTCGAAACAAAAAGCGGTAGAAGACAGTAGCGGAAACAATGGAGATTGTTAGGATTAAGCCCCTAACTTTATTTCTACTGATCAGATATACATAATATATAGCCTATGTCCATCTGGAATAATGTACCTTTCAAACAGTGAAAGAATTTTTCAAATAGGTACAGTGGTTCTGGAGATTACCCTCCACGTACAAAATCGCTCTCTCTTTATATATAAGTATAGATTATAATTTGTTCAATTTATAGTAGAATTTTTGTAGTATTTGCAGTAAAACGCTTTTGACTTACACCACTTGACTTACTGACTTACACCACTTTGCCTTTCACCGCCTCATATATAAAACAGTTCCGTAACTGACTCGCTGACATACAACGCACAGACCAAACCACTGGACCTAAAGGGCTGAAATGTTGCATGGGGATTCTTCTTATAGTGTAGGGGTGCACTAAGAAAGATTTTTGAAAAATTCTTCTGAGATTTTTTTAAAATTAAATTTTTAAGCTGTTTTTGTAACTTTTTTTTTAGCTTGCATTTAAAATAATAATTTGGGGGTTATAAAATTTATATCACGAGAGAGATCGTAAAAATTCCTTTAAAATGAGATCTTTTTCGAATCTTTACCTTCATTTTCTAATATTTGGTGAATTTTTAAAGATTCATTTTTAGAATTTAATTTATTAAATGCCGATCACGTGATTGCTTTTTCTGGTACTTTAAATAAATTTATCGTCCCGTGCATAACAACTAAATAGACAAAAAAAAAAAATTTTCTTGCTAATGCGGCAGACGATTGGACATTATCCAAAAAAATATTAAAATACAGTAAAAGATATTATGTTCCTCAAACTGTACTATATTCTTTAATATTTCCTACTACATTTAATTTGAATATTTTCTTCTACATTATTTTGTCTATAAAAATATCTCTTACGATTTTTTTATAAATATATTTTTTTTTTATATCAATTGTATACATTGATCGTCGTATTTATTATAAATACATATATATATATATCCGTATATATATATATTGGCATTAATTGCATACATTGACCGTTGTATTTAATTTGAATGTACTCCGTAGCGAAGTACGGGTTTTCAACTAGTTACAAGATAAAAAGAACTTTTAATATACCATGTTTTTAAATTTTCTGTTGAATCATTCATATATACTTGACAATTCTATGTATTAATAAATACTTTTTTAAAATTTTGTTGATGAATTATCCCATCAACTTGAAAGAAAATGAAGTTATTTGGAAGTTAACTTGCGTTTAAATTTTCGTTCCCGCCCCGGCCGATAGATGGCTGCACTAGTCTACAAAATAAAATTAACCGAAACTGAATTCAAATCCGGTTAAGGATAGCTAGAAATATCAAAAGAATGCATTGTCATCGTGTTCTGAGCTACTCTAAAAGTTTCAAATGTCTAGCTAGTCGGGAAGTTAGTTAAAACTCGATTGCAAGATTTGTACTGGACAAACACACAAACACACAAACAAACAAGAAATCGACTTAATTAAAACATGGAAAAAATATATGTATTTAATCAGTATTGTACAGTTTTGAAATAAAGTGCTCCGAACGAAGGCAGCAATCTTGAAATTTCAATAATAAGTTCTCTTATATGCAGTCATACTAGTAATACTAGTACATATACTATAAAATAGATATTTGCTTTATTTCATGCGAAGTGCGTGAAGTCATATAATATATGACTTAATAATATTATATAATATTTATTTTTTGATTATTTCTCTATTTATTTTTGGGAGAGAGTTGGGAGGGGGGGGGGGCATTTGGGCAAACACTAAACAATAAATAAGTGTATGTATATATATATATATAATTGTAATTGTAATAATTATATATATATATATATATATATATATATACACATAATTATTATCGTTAATTTAATCCTGCACATATATATATATATATATATATATATATATATATATATATATATATATATATATATATATATATATATGTGTATTTATATATATCTATATCTATCTATCTATCTATCTATCTATCTATCTATATATATATATATATATATATATATATATATATATATATATATATATATATATGTCGGACTTAAGCGGGAACGAAATAATTATTCTAAATTTAAAGGGGGCTTAGTAATTAATTTATTGTCGTGGCGTAATTCGCCACTATTCTCATATCTTGGTTCGAAATACATCGAGAGAAATCGGGGGAATTCCCTTTGGATTGATTGACATCTGTGGCCACGCCTATGGTTCAACGCCGGTGTATGCGTCACAGAGATCATGTGGGCATGCGCGGTGGCTTTGGATGGAGAAAAACAATAGCGTTTTCTTCAGACGGCGGGATTTAATTCATTGCTAGTGGACGCGTGTCAGCTGGGTCCATAATTTGAAAATGGCGAGAGCTCAAATATGCGCTACTTGGATCAGTGGTTGCTGGAAGGTGAAATAAATTGCTTTGATTGACTTGGAACTATGTTTGTTTATTGGATTTAGGCTACTTACCACTCGCCACCAGTATTAACATGATGACTTCGAATTAATCTTAACCACACGCCTGTCAGATATATATATATATATTACAGATATTGTAAATAGTTATAGACAAAGAAAATAAATAAGCAGAAGTAAAGAAAAGGAAGAAAAATACTTACAACTTTTCGGTGAAGTAGAATTTATGAAAGTCACGTTTTGCTTATCGATATCTTTTACAATTTTTTCCCATTTGATAGTATTCACATAACATAAGTTTCTGTTGTTCAAAAATTTCACATTACCAGCTGATATTTCTGGAAGAAAATGACACTAAATCAACAGTCAACTTTTTTTTTTAAAAAATCTTGGAAATACATGTACATACTGTACAAACGTGTATTTACATGTATTACAAATATCACAGTTAAAAATCAAAAGAAATTAGTTAAAATGTAGAAGTGAACATCAACACAATTAGAACAGAAACATAGACACTGAATTTATTCATGTAAATATTAGAGATACACAATTTTTTAAATGATTTTTTAAATCTTTTTTTAAAATTTGGTACAGTCATTTAATTTATTCGCTTGGAACAATTTTAAACTCTATTCTTCAGGCTTGTGTGTACTAACCCTATCGGGTTTCATCACCTCATTGTTAACTGATGGAGAAAATTTGTCCAAGGATTCCCGACTTGGATTGAAAATTTTTTTTTAATTGTATTCAGTAATAAAGAAATAAATTTTACACCTGGGGTCGTTTCTTGTTTCTTTTTTGCAAAGAATGTTTTAAAATTTAAATTATTCCTGAGAAAAATCTGGTCTAGTGTGTTTTAAACGTTTATTAATTCCCTTGGAGGACGAAATTTGTAAAATGAATCCTGTTGCGGGGTGCAGGCTATCTGAAAATACCATTTTTATTGAATTATCAGTATTTATGTAGCAGTAAATAGTTTCTCCAAGGGTTACAATTGAGGTGAGCGATGCAAGCGGGTTAGTACACAGCAGCCTTAAAGGTGTTTCTATAACACTATGACGTATTGGGTAGAAAGGGACTATGTGATTGTTCCTCTGATTTATTTTCGTATTATGTACGAAATGTACATTCATCGTCTTAAATATAAGTTCAAGTTTTAGCTCTCATTCAGGGGCTTGCTTAGGGTATTATCGGCCCTGGCCTAAACGATTTACTAGCAGTCCAATTTCTTTACGTACTGAGTAATGGATCTTGTAAGACAACCCCGATCCCCCCCCCCCCCCCCCGAAAAAAAACTGCATCCACTACTGATTTTACTCATTATTACTTTTAATGCATGACGTCTCGATACTAAAAAAAACCCTACATTCTAGCTACGTAAAAGAAAATTATACATGAAATTACAACGGGTCCACTAAAATATAAAATTAATCAATTTGTATGATTAATGAAACAACGGAAAAATTATTTACACGATTTAGAAAATGTAAATTGTTAAAAGCAAATAATTACAAGTATGAATTTGTTGGTTATAAAGCAATTTTTTTTGTTTTCTGGGAAATTTTCGTTAGAAATAAGAGCCGAGGAGGACAGGCGTGCAATCCGCATTCAAAGCAATACTGATTGTACACCTGCTTTGTAATATTTTCAATTCTTCGAGAAGTGGCAAATAAAATCCATTATAATGATAGAGAGAACAAGTAAAAGCCATTTTTTGTTTACCCCACTCCTTCAGCCTTCAGACCCCTTTCTTCCCGACAGGTTTGGAGCGCATTTACTTACTTGTCTTATACTCCATGGACAAAAATGTCTTGTCTATTGTTTACTTCGAATAGACTAATACCATTTGACCAAATGGTATTAGTATTCGTTAACAATGATATGTTCACGTTTTTCTCAGCCTGCGACTTTTCCGTGAAAACGGACAGATTCCAACAAAACGGTTTATATTTCTTCAAATGATTGTATGTAGTGACTGACAGATAGTAGAAACTGATATTGAAAAAAAGGATTGATAATCACGGTATTACTATAACTGAATTGAAGCAGGCCCTGATTTTCCGTTAGGCCCAGTAGGCCCGGGCCTGTTGCCCCCCCCCCCCCACAAACTTTTTATTTTAAAAGAAAAAATTCCCAATTCAATTTTTTTTATTTTACCTTTTTAAATAGCAATTTTTGTATATATCCTTACAAATTTTATTGATAGATTCGTCATATGTATAGTTATATATATAGTTCATCGTATGTATGTTATAGTGTATATGAGGGATTAATAAGGTTTTCTGGTTGCATTGTATTGATGTTTTAATGATGAAGTTAATATGTTGTATTGATTTTTGTTATTTGATAATGTTCTAGGCGTCTACGCTTTGAATATACAATTCTTGGTAAAATGGTACTTTCACAATGATTCATGATTTTTTTTGTGTGTGTGTCGATTTTGGAAATTTTACGCCCACATCAGTGTTAGGGGGGAGCCCCATCCTGAGTTGCGCCTATAGTCAAGAAGTTTCTAAATCGGGCCCTGAATTGAAGATAAAGCATGTTTTTCTAACCGACAAACTTTTCGAACCAAAAGGATGGTTTGTCAATTAAGATTCCTTCTACTATTCTTTTCAAAAAATCGAAACATATATTTTTTTATTAGATACCGCGAAAAATGAGGGATTTCTTAAAAAACCGGTAACATTCAGAAAAGTGTTGCGATGAGGAATAAAAATGGCGGCCCTCAATTTTTAGCGGCCCTGGGCAGTTGTCCCCTAAGCACGGCCCTGCTCTCATTCATAGAGATGTTAACAAAAAGGCTCATTAGAAATTAAAATATAGTCCAGGTATAACATCTTACTCACTTTTGAAAATGCATAATCACTCTGAGCTAGAAAATGTGGCAACCCAAACATGGCTGCTCTCCCTACAGGTTGGAGTACTTTCACTGGTATATCAGAATTTTTCATTTTTATGCCATTACCCGTAATGTAAAGGCATAATTCACTGACTATGTATCTTGAAATTTTATTAATCCCAGATACACATAAAAATGTCATTACACAATTTTATTTAGGGCAATATATCAATTGCATGACATTTCTTTACATACAATATAATACTTTATAAGAGATTAATCTCTAGAATACAAAAAAAAATACTTTTTCATAACTGTTTATGCAAAAATTTTGAGTTTAAAGTTTATTTGTGGCTTACTTCTCTAAATTATGACACAGGGGTTCCACTTTTCTACCTCTGATAATGCAAACTTGAAATGCGATGTAATTTTTAAAGGAATTTACGTCCGTTTTAATTAAGTTTATACTAAGTGTATCCTAGTATATTTTAATAACACATGAAACACAAACGAAGGCAATGAAAGAACATCTGCAAATAAAAAAACTAACACTGAAAAAGACCCCTTTTCTATCTGTGTCACTACACAAACATTATATATATATACGAGTGGTTATTAGAATAATAGAAACACACTAAGGAATAACATGAAAACATTTATTAATGCGGCGTAGGACCGCTTTTGGCATGTCTGGATTCACCAAGTCATGAATGGTGGTTGAGGGAATGTTTATACCATTCTTCGTGGAAATCGCAAAAGTTAGTGTTGAGATTCTGGTGGTGGATATTGATACTTGTCTCTAAATATTGATACTCGTTACAGACCTATCGATGATATCATGTTCGTGTAATTGTGGCAGTCAGATAAAGCGTTTGAATTCGTTTTTATGTTCTTCAAACGGCAACTTGACGGGACTGACCGCACGTATAGGAGCATTATCATCCTGGGAAACACCATCTCCGACAGGAAACAACGTTTGCAACATCGGATTCACTTGGTTTGCTAAAAGCTCGACGTAGTCCTACACAGCCAATCTCCAACTTGGAGTTACAATTGAGCTTCCAAAAAACCACGATAAGGCTGCCGAAACCATGTCAGATACGTCTCCAGGATTTGCGGTTTTCACGAGACAATCGGGATCGTATGCTTTTTTGGGGTGTTCTCCGGACGTCCTTTTGTGGGGAAGAATGCGAGCGATGATTAGTCGGTCGAAATGGCATTCTTCCACATATCACTCGACCACGATTTGTGCTCGTTGCACCACTGTGGACGATTTGTTGCAGTCACATCTGTTACAAGGGGTTTGGTAATTGCTAATCTTGCTTGGGAAGTTCTCCCCTGCCTGTAATGGTTGATACTGGACCATGCAGAAGAAGACTGAGCTGTACGGTCAATTTGGCTGCAGACGCATCATTCTGGTGCACTATTTTGGATGACACTGCGCTTCCTACTTTGTGGCAGTTTTACGGGTCGGACCCATGTTACTTCCAGGACGACAACGCCAGCTGTCATGTTTCGCGTATGGCGACAGTGAGGTTAACCGAATGGACTGGCCTGCCCAGAAATGAACCCTATCGAAAACCTCCGGGACGAGATGGATGGCCGAATCAAGGGATGTAACAACCGTCCAAAATCGGTGTAGGAACTTCTCCAAGCCGAGTGGAAGAAAATACCACATACAAGGACCGTCACCACAAGCCGTCATACAAGGACTTGTGGAAAGCATGCCCCAGAGGGTTGAGGCTGTAATTGCCTCTTGTAGAGGCTCTACCAACTATTTAACATGAATAAATTTTGTTTTTCTTTTCTATCACAGATGTCCAAATACTTATTGGTAGATAGTGTAGTATGCATGCTCACAATAGAAGAAAAATAGGTTGGCTGCAGTACTGGAGCAACTAGTTCCCATACCTATACCTTTCGTCTGCAAAAAAATTCCCTTTCCTACCTTCACAAAGTTATTAAATAAGCAAAAATTACATAGATCATAAACCTAACACTAAAAACCTAACACTAGAAAACTCAAACGATTGCTCTCTTAACGCAAATTTCTTGGATATCAAATTCGAAATGTAAAATGGATGTTTATGCATGTCAATATACGATAAAAGAGTAACGTTTCCGTTTAAAGTAATATCCTTAACACACTAGTCCTCAACCATTGCGAAAAGAATTTTCATCAACATAATTTTGTGCTAGATACTGAGATTTTGTAGGATATGTAATTCTAAAGAAGCTATTGGTTTTTTGTTTACAAGGCGAAGCAATAGTACGATAATAATGGATTTCTCGGAATGCTACATTAGGTCGACCGCTGCTGTTTTGAATCATTCCTCCCGCCTGTTACGAATATGAATGGCTTGGGCTAAAGCCGTCGGACGTGAACATTCGAGGGAGCGTGTGTTCATCACTAGATGTTTTTCGCGTCATCTGCTCTCCGAAGCCTGGTTGTGGTGAAGTCCTTTGTTTTACCCTTATTCGGGTATGCTTTTTTTACAGGTTTACTTGTGGTCGCGTGGGGTGGTGCTCATATTTATCACTCCATCGGGCGCGTTGATCTGACAGATACACGAGTGTCAATATCTCTGCTTTTTTCCCCTAAAACTTGTTCTCATGACCTTGACCTTATCAGTATCTGTCCAACTGACCACCTGCTCCTTTGCAATGCAGTAACGACCAGTTCCGTGTAGGTGTATTTCTCGTTTTGAAGATTGTTTGAAGTTTTGTATCTGTTAGATACACGCACCCGATAACGTTTGTCTCTTGAAGCTTTACGGAAGTATCAAGATTCCCTGTACGTTTTTGATTTATCTTTTTCCATGATGAGTTCTAAACGCTTTTTAGAATTGAATAATCAAAAAGACCTTGAGCTAGTTCATAGTATTCTCTTTAGTGATGGAAATGAGGAATTAAAACCTGAAGAAATTGATGAAAGTGATGATGACGAAGAATATATTTTAGAAACATATGAAGTGTATTCTGATAGCAGTGAAAGTGATTATAATGACTCAGAACTTGATGATGATGCTAATAATGAGGATTTTTATGTAGGAAAAGACAGTAGTACTAAATAGGCAAAATGCATCGGAAGAAAACATGTCAAAGGTAGATAGCAGAATATTATCACAAAATTACCTGGAATAATCGGAAGTGCGAAAGATATAAAATCCATATACGACTCTTAGAACTGTTTTTTTTTTCTGACGAAATATTGGAAATAATTGTGAATTGCACTAAAGAATACATTTCTGCAGTTTCTAATCTATGTAGTAGAGAGAGAGATGCAAGACTAACAGATAATATTGAAATAAAAGCCTTTATCGGTTTACTTCTATTAGCTAGTTTTGTGAAAAATAAAATTGTAAAAAAAATTTAAAAAAATAAAAAAAAGGTCCGGGTGTAAAAGCCTGGACCTAAAAAGAATAAAAATAGAATATTTAAAGCAATACAAATTAACATAAAACACATAAAACAGAGATGTATCTGACAGATACACCGCGCCCGACGACGTAAGTTTCGAGACGCGCCCGACGGAGTGTTATTTTTATAACGTTTTATATATGTTGCTTATTTGAGCGATTTTTTTTTTTTGGGGGGGGGGGTAGCATCTACCTACGACCGTCGTGTCATAAGAAGCTTTCGGTTTTTTTTCCAAATTTCTTACAGTTAATTCTAATTCTAAATGTATTTTATATATGACACCATGGCGAAAGCACTTGTGTCGAACAGTTTTCTTTGCTTTACTCACGGTTGAAGAGCCAAGCGAAGATAGGGGATCGTTTTTTTTTCTGTTTCATTGCTTAATATACTGATTTTATCTTTTCAGTGTTAATTTATCTTTTGGGATTTTAACTTTTGAAGTGTTATTTCCCCTAAAGTTGTTTTGAGTTTCGATTGACTATATATATATATATATATACATTTTTTTTCAGAACGGATTTAATACACTCCATAGAGCCAATTTTATCTTACCTTCTATGGCCACCCCTCCAAACTGTCACTCTTCGGAACGATGAGTAGCCATCATAGAGAAATTCTACTGTGTATTTATATATATATACAGGTGATTATCAGAATAATGAAAACACTAAGAAACATCCTGAAAACCTTTATTAATACGGCGCAGGATCACCTTTGTCATGTAATATCACGTGATTCACCTCGGAATTGGATTACACAAGTCATAAATAGTGGTTAAGAATATATTATACCATTCTTCGGGGAAAAATCATGAAAGTTCCCGTTGACATGCTGGGGTGGATATCGGTACCTTTATCTATCCACTTATACAGATCACAGTGGTTGGATGATACATAGTCGGGTTGATTGTACAGGGCAAGATAAGATATTTGACTTCTTTTTCATCCTCTTCAAAAAAATACTTGATAGATTTAGTTGTACGTATACGGGGATTATCATACCGGAGAACGCCATTTCCTGCAAGAAACGATGTTTGCACCATAGGATGGACTAGTGAGCTAAAATTTCGACATAGTCCTTCTCATTCAATCTCCCTTGTAGAGTTACAATAGGGCCCGAAGAAAACCATGAGATGCCATCCCAAACCCTGATAGATCTACCTCCATGATTGACAGTTGAGATGAGACAGCCAGAATCTTACGCTTGTGTAGGTGTTCTCCAGACATACGCACGTCCTGTTGCGAGGAACAATGTCAATAATGATTCGTCGGACCAAATGCCGGTTTTCGACATATTTCTA
This sequence comes from Dolomedes plantarius, assembly GCA_907164885.2. Lineage (NCBI taxonomy): Eukaryota > Metazoa > Arthropoda > Arachnida > Araneae > Dolomedidae > Dolomedes > Dolomedes plantarius. Next base: position 125,723,566 of record OU015503.1, read on the forward strand.
GACCAGGATTTGCGCTCGTGGCACCATTGTGGACGATATTTTGTATCGACATCTATTACAAGTGGCTCGGGAATAACTACTCTTCCGTACATACTTTGTTTGTGAAGTTCCCTTCTTCTGGTGGGGATACCAGAACATGCAGATGCCGATTGAGCTCTTCGGTCATTTTGGTTGCAGTTGTTTTCTTTCTTTATGTCGCAATCCGCTTCGATACCTCGTCCGTCTCTTTCACTCAGCTCTCCCTTTCGTCCACTATTCTGTTTTGGCAAAGGAATGTTTTCCGTGCACTCTGTATGCTATCATGACTTTCGATACCATAGCTCGAAAAACACCCATTATCCTGGGGGTTGCAGTAACAGATACTCCAATTTAAACGCGCTCCAACAATTTGCCCTTTTCGCAAGGTCTGCAAGGTTTGACATTTCACGCTGTTCCCCCCAAAAGCACGATACCCTAAGCTTCATTATTGCTACCTGGCAGTAGAATAATACATGCACTGTATTATATAAAAAAATACCGCTGGCCAGACTTGTTTTTTAAGGGATACGAAGCACATTCTAAACACCGCTAATATTGATAGGTGTTTCCATTATTTTGATAAACACCTGTATATATATATATATATATATATATATATATATATATATATATATGTGTGTGTGTGTGTGTGTGTGTGTGTGTGTATACAGTGGCTCCCAAAAGTGTTCGTACACTTACGATTTTCAATGAAATAGGGGTCTATCCATTAATTAAAATGAATATTTCAGAATGGGTATTTAATAATTAGATCTATAATCTATTCTCAACAAAACTACATGAGATATTTCGAAAACATAGTAAAACTTTCTTTTTAAGAAACCAGTAATAAAAAAGTAACAAAAACTTTATCTCACAAAAGTCATCGTACACTTGTAAAAAATCTCTACATATTGGTAAATATTCTAATTTTTCGTTAAATTAATATTTAGTAGGATATACTTTAGCATCCACGACAGCTTTTAAACGTCTGGGAATAGATTGCACTAGTTCTTTTGTAATTTTTGCATCGATGTTCATCCGTTCTTCCATCATAATTGCTTTTAGTTCGCTTTTCGTGTGAATGTCGTGTTTTCGTACTCGAACCTCCAGTTCTCTCCAAATATGTTCTATGGGATTTAAATCTGGCGATTGAGGTGGTGTTTTCAAAACTTGTGGACAATTATAGAGACACCAGAGGTGAACGTTGGGAGCCGTGTGCTTAGGATCGTTATGTTGATAAAAAACAAAGTTGTTTCCAATACCCAAATTTTTGGTTGATAATTTTAAATTGTCTCTTAAAATATTTATAAAAACAGCATGATTCATTATGCCATCAATAAATACCAAATTTCCTAGTCCTGATGCTGACATGCACCCCCACACAAGGACATCTCCACCGCCATGCTTAACTGTTCCTTCTAAGTTCTTGGGATTAAGTTCCTCATTTTTTCTTCTCCATACAATTATACGCCCATCGGAACCAAAAATGTTAAACTTGCAAATAAGACATTATTCCAATACGTTTGGGGTTTTTTTTATCATTGATAGTGCGAAGGAAAGCCTAAGCTTTCTGTTTTTCTCACTCAGAAAACATTTTCTACGGGCAGAACGCCCATGTAATCCAGCTGCTCTGAGAACTCGTCGAACAATTTCAGGTGAAATTGAAGTAGAAAATGTTTCATTAAATTCTGCAGAAACTTTTACAGCACTCAAACGTGGATTTTTCACAAATTTTCTAATTATAAATCTCTGATCACGTTTCGTTTACTTTGCCTTTCTTACCTTATCTTACTTTGTTTTTATCCGATTTTCTTCTTTAAAGCGTTTTATTACATACTGCTGAGTAGAATGGGATAAATTAAGTAACTTAGCAATATTCCGAATTGATTTATCACTACTATGATGAAAAATAATAAATTTTGGAATGCTGTTTGTTGTTTCTTTACGACTACGAGCCATTTTTAATTAATAAATAGAATATTACGGAGTAGGCAAGCAAAAACTAGTTTTGTAGTTTTGTTAAGAATATATTATGGTTTTTATTATTAAATACCCATTCGAAATATTCATTGTAATTAATGGATTGACCCCTATTTCATTGAAAATCGTAAGTGTCCGAACACTTTTGGAAGCCACTGTATATACAGTGGACGCTTGTTAATTCGAACTCAAAGATTCTCAGAAAAAAGTTCGAACTATCCGAAGTTCAAATTATTCGATGTTAAGAGATAATATTTAACTTTAAAAGTGTATCACTGAAGAAGAAAAATCTTCTAGTATGTATAATCCCAGAAAATATAGTATGTTATCTAAAATTAAACATATTAAAAAGCAATACAGAATTACCTTAATCATAAAAAGAAGCAGAAGGTATGCAGTAGAAAGTAAACTTTAATTAAATATATGAATTATACTTTGGGGAAAAACTGTAAAAGGATGTTTGGTTTTGTTTATGATGCCTACATTGTTCAGGCAGCTTCTCGATTTGAAGTAAACATTTCAATTCATTTTTCGAAGAAGGTTCCATCTGAATAAATGCTTTCAGAGTTTTAATAGAGTCCATTATGGCTTTGTCCATTATGGCCGCATTAAAAATATCTTTCGGCAGGAAAGTAGAGAATAGCCCTGGCAGTTTCCTACCGAAATTAATACATACGTCTTGGTTTACATCAGAGCTTTGGTCACATGCAGTTTGATAAGAAATAGTGTGCCTTGACTTAAATCGAGAAAGCCATCCATCACTGCATTTAAAATATTCAATACCCATTCGTTTTGCCAGTTCATCACCCTTCGTCAGCACTAGGGGTCCATTTATCGGAAAATTTGGAGATCTAACATAGCAGTAGAGCATTTTCTATGTCTTCTTGGGACGCCTTTCTCACGCGTGTCCTTCCTCTAGCAAATTTTGATTTTTCCCATCAATCTATATCTGACTCATTGTTTTTCAAATTTGTTGACAAGGCATTTTATTAATTCCATTGTCAGCTGCTAACTTTGTTTTACATTCGCCATTCTCTACTTTCTTTAAAATTTCTACCTTTGTCTCCAAAGTTAGGGTTTTGTACTTTCTACGTGTGGACATCCTGAATTTTTACACGTTCACACTACAGACTGAGTAAGAAAAACTAGATCACATTAACTTGTCTGCACTGCAGGCACAACTGACGCTGCTCCCTAGAATCTGTAGTAAAGACTGGTTTTTATGGAATTCTAAGAAAATGGATACAAATAACTGAAAATTGCTTTGTCCGTTAAGCACTGATAAGGAGAATAACCACTAACTTTCAGCGGAAATGCAATAGTCTAGGAATGCAGGCATGTGCCTCTTTACACAGAAAAGAAATACGGATGATTTTAAAACACAAAATAATTAATACAGCGTGTATTTTCCCCGTTAAACGAGGAAAAAAGTTTTTTTTGTCAAATTTTTAGTTCGAATCAACCGAAGTGATAAAATTTTAGTTTGAATTAATGAGATATTTTTAACATTAATTCCAATACAAGTTGTTTTGGAGCCTTTGGATTAGTTCGAATTAACCTTTTCCTTACGGGGTGGGATATTATCTATCCCAAGAATACGGGCCCAAGACTGAATATATATATATATATATATATATATATATATATATATATAAATATTAGGGAGGTTCGAAAAAATCGATTTTTTCATTTTGGAATCGCGTTACCTCTCAAAAGTTATAGTTTGGTATCCTCATCTGGGGAAAAAATAAAAAAAATTCTAAGTTAATATCTTCAGTTCGCGGATGAGGCTGAAAGTTTGAAGAAATATGTTAAAAATTAAAATTTTCAAAAAATAATAAAATTAGTTTTTTTTTGTAATTTTTTATAATGCAACAGCCATAAATTGTTAGTATATAGCGTAGTTTCAACCTGAAAAAATAATTATAACTTTTAGATGATATATTCTGTTCGCGCATGAGGCTTAAAATTTGAAAAAAAAGTCAAAAACTAAAAACTTTTAAACGCTTAAATGTTTGTCTGTTTTTCGGTGCACCAAAAGCGTTAAGTCAAAGTGTTTTACCAACATGTGCAGATGTTTTGTTAGCTTGTTTTGAAAAAACATCAAAATCTGTAAAAAACGAATCTTTTTCAAATATTTCAGATTTCATTGCTGCTCAAATAGAAGAACTTTACTGTAAAGCTTCTATACCAATGGTCAGTCATGAACGTATTGTTAAATTGATAAAGGATTACCATAATAAGTACTATACTTTAAGAAAGTCTTTTAGTCGTGATAAAGATAAATCACTTTGTTAATGAAGCGAAGTCCAAACTTTTTGATGTTGCTTCCTGCAAGTGTGTAATGAATTTTGCGTGTTCGTGTGGTAAGAAGCCTATCTCTTGTAGCTGTAAAGTAATTATGGATTGTAAATGTGATAAAGGAGATAAGATACCTATTATTGAGAGAGAGTTTTTGTACGACCAGCTAAATGGCCGTTTAAAATTTATTGGCACTTTGGATAGAGTAGAGACTAATAATATAGCAAAAAGAAATAAAAGAATGTAAAGTAAAAAGAAAAACGAGATTGCTGAACCCGATATTAAAGCTAGAAAAAGAGATACTCTTATAAATTCTCCCCAAAATAGCCAGTTTGAGAGTCACGAAGCAAAATGTGACAATTTGCCGTCAACATCGCAAATGTGAATTAAGCTTCCTGCAACAGCATTGATAAGCGATAGATATGGGACATCCGAGAGAGCCACTGCAGCTATTGCTTCCTGTGTTTTGCAAGATGTAGGCATGATAAATGAAGGAGATATGTCTCTAGTAATAGATAAGAGACGAGAAAAACATAAAATTCGATACTCTTTACAATCAGACTCTCCAAATGTAGAGTTACATGGACTGTATTTTGGCGGGAGAAAAGATAACACTTATTATCAGGAAAAGAATGGTAACAAAATGTATCGCAGACTAAAGAAAGAGGAGCACATCAGCTTGGATCAAGAGCCTGGTGGAAAGTATCTGGGACATTTGACACCTCCAGGGGCCACTGGAAGTGAAATAGCTAATAGAATCTTTTGCTATTTAGAAAACAATAACTTTGATTATGTTAAGCTTGTTGCAATTGGATGTGACGGAACAGCGACTAACACAGGATGGAAAAACGGTGCTATTCGTAACCTTGAGCTTAAACTTGGTCGTCCTTTACAATGGTTTATATGTTTATTACATTTCAACGTTTTTTATGTTTATTACATTTCAACGAACTTCCGTTCAGACATTTGTTTGAAAGTGTAGATGGTGATACTACAGGACCCACAAGTTTCTCAGGACAAATTGGTAAGAAGTTGACTGACTGTGAAAAACTCCCTGTTGCTAATTTTGAAACCATTAATAGTGAGGAGATAAATGTGACCAAAACTGACTTAGGCAAGGACCAACAGTATTTACTTAATATTTATCGAACAGTCAAGACAGGAGAGTGTGCGCCAGATCTCGCTGTGAAAGATCCTGGTCCTCTTAGTAACTCGAGGTGGTTAACTTGTGCAAATAGGATCTTAAGATTATATATTTCTGAAGTAAAACTTTCTGACGAAATTAAACTGATGGTCAGCTATATTATGAAGATATACGCTCCAGTATAGTTTGGAATTAAAATGCATCCCTCTGTAAAGTTTGGAGCAGTTCACGTGTTTAAATTAGTACAGAAGACAAGACAGCTTCCCGACAGGGTAAGTAAAATAATTGATCCTGTCATTCAGAGGAATGCGTATTTTTGTCAGCCCGAAAATCTTTTAATTTTAATGGTACTAGATGAGAGAGAGCACGTAAGACAGCTAGCTTTTCGAAGATTGCTAAAAGCAAGAAAACAAGAACCAAAAGGGAAATCGATGCGAACTTTTCAACCACCGACCATCAATTTTGCAGCTTCAAATTATATTGAACTTATTGATTGGTCCAAGTGCAAACTTACACCTCCTCCGATAATGAACAATGTGTGAACGCAAAGCCTAGAAGAACTTATTAATACTAATGTTCTCCCAGAGTTCGAGCTAATTAAATTTCCTTGCCACACGCAAAGTGTCGAAAGAATTGTAAAGCTCGTAACAGAATCTTGTACTAAAGTATGTGGAGAAGAGAACAGGGATGGATTCATAAGGACAACTTTGCTCTCAAGGTCAACTATGCCATCATTTGACTATAAATCTCAATTTAAAACAATGCCCAACACATCTCAGGAATCTTAAAGACACAAAAAATAGGTAAAATCTATAAATCATTCTATAATTAGCTATGACATGCAATGTTATTATATACATATAAATATGTGTGTAACTATACTTGTACTTATAATACTGTAATAAAAGGTTATATTTAACAAATTTAGAATTTTAAAAATACTTTTGAAATTCAAATGTCATGTATGTATTATTGTTTATTAAACACGTAAATTTCAAATTTTAGGCAATTTTAGCCCAATTTAAGGCGTATGCGCGAACTAAAGATACTATGTAAAAGCCATAAAATATTTTTTTGTTCAAACTACGCTATATACTGGCAATTTATGGCTGTTGCATTATACAAAATTACAAAAACAACTAATTTTGTTATTTTTTGAAAATTTGAACTTTTAACATATTTTTTCAAAATTTCAGCCTCATGCGCGAACTGAAGATATCAACTTCGAATTTTTTATTTTATTTTTCCCCAATTGAGGATACCAAACTACAACTTTTGAGAGGTAACGCAATTCCGAAATGAAAAAATCGATTTTTTCGAACCACCCTAATATATATATATATATATATATATATACATGCATATATATATACATATATATATATATATACACACACACATATATATATATATATATATATACATATATATATATGTATATACATATATATATATATATAAACATATATATATATATATATATATATATATATATATATATATATATATATAAG